>BQMI01000221.1:600000-970327 GCA_026005395.1 Asobara japonica
AAAAGTTGCAAGTTTGCTGAGGCTATATTGGAGCCTCGTAATATGCTGGAAGGCCAGGCAGTTCTAAATTCTGGAAATTTAGTGCTTTGTGGAATTTCCGAAAAAACACTTTTTCTATCCACATGCACGTAAAGCGAGCATGCTAACCGAGCGAAGCGAGTGCATGTAGGCAGAAAAATCATATTCAACCCTCGGGAGGACAATCAGACAAGTATTCCCCACGTGCTTACTACCCTCGCCTTCGGCTCGGGTCGCAATTTTGCACTGGAAGACTGGTCTGCTTTTCCTCCCTAGGTGAGAAATATACTATAATTTTTTTTTTACACTAGTTTTCATACTCTGTTTATTCATGTCGGTTTTTTTTGTTCTGTTTCTCCATGTCGATTTTTTTTTGTTTTAATTTTTTTTATTCTAGAAACTGGTAAAGAAAAATCGGAAATTTTCAGAAATAAACAATACTCCGTGAGTCAGATCAATGTAATTCGAGTCTCGATCGTCCTGGGCGAAGCCATTTTCATTTTACTTCGCGCTAGCCCTGCAAGGGTCACATTCTTATTTGGCGTCCCCAATATACAAAATAGGACAATATTCTCAGGACATTACACATGGATACTGGATGAGTTTATGATAGCATTAGTTCATGGTTTAAATTTTGAAAAAAATTAGAGGACCTGACAGCCATACACTGTAGCGACGCGCCCTATGCATATAGGACTCATCCCCATAAATATGGTAAGCGTTACCATATGTTTTGTAGTTACTACGATATCGAACATAGTAAAGGGTCCAAGGTTTAAATAGTAACATTTGCTATCAACAATGGTAATCCTTCCTATAAAAATGGTTGTCATTACTCTAGTGTATAGTAATGTCTACCATACCCCCATGGGAGTGATCACCATAGTGCTAAGTAATTTTTACTACTCAACATGGGAAAAATCACCATACACGTCAAGTCAAAAAACCATTTACCATGTTTTATGGTAACATCTACTATATGAAAGTAATCTCTACCGTTCAGTTTTCTCCGCGTGGTTCGCAGCCCCCATTCCTCATGAAGCCCCTTACAACCATTTATTGCTTATAAAAAAACTTCACGCATTCCAGTCGATTGATCCCAAGGTATCAGAAGTTACATTGAAGAAGCTTTCAAAACATTTATGGTACTTGAACCCGGAAAAGGCGGCAATGTCGTTTTTCGATGCACGTGTACCAAATACTGTCAGGCAAAACATGGTTACGGTAATGGAAGATGACGAAGAAGAGATGATTCTAGGCTATCCAAAACGCTATGAAGTCAATGCTAAAGACATGTATCAACTATATGATAAAGAAATGGACCATTTCATCACACCACAGTCGAAGAATCTTTTTGATCGATTTGGCATCCGCAAAGAATTTTTAGGTATTTATCCCTCCCCCCTTATTCTATTGGCATGAGAATGATGATTTTAACCATGGGCTGGGAATCGTTTCATAGCCCAGCGTGGTCAATGACTGTGCCGAGAGAGCTGTAAGTTTGATGGAACAGTACAAGAATATACTTATAAGAACTGAAGATCAGAAGCAATTTATTCTTCAAATAATTACTGACTACCGTCAGAAATATCCTGATGCGCGAAAATCAACAGTTTCCTGACATGTGTAACAGTTTGTATTATTTGAAAATTGTGTGTTTCTTGAAAACCAGAAATTAGTGGTGGGCGTGTCAGGTATGAGCTTGGCAATTTTTTAAGTCATGGCAGCTCCTGCGGAAAACATTTTCATGCATCCATTTTTCTGTTTTATCTACTGATAGCCAATAAAGACCGGAATAATTCAAAGATTACGCATTATTCAATTGAAAAGTATGTTATCCATACGATCCACTAGTTAGACAATACGCACGACATGGCAAAATTTCAAACACGATTCGGAGAGTCCATGATCAACGGTTTAGCTAGTTAATACACGCCTCTTGACGTTTCGATCGCTTTACCTGATGTAGTGCGGCGAAATATGTGGTCAACGCCATCTAAGGAGCAAATAACGTATGCCAAAACAATGTATTTAATATTCATTTGGAAGCGTGAAATTTGATTTTAAGAAATTCACCAATTTAGTTAGAAATAAATCGCGAATAGATATCGAAAATTCAGAATTACTGGTCGACCAGATAATAGGAAATATGTGATATTTGCCATGACATTTTTTCACAAATTGTGCAGAGTGTACTTGTATCTCCGATATATCTGGAATCATAGGAGTGACCGAATAGAAATATCTGCGACAAAACAGGAATATTTGACAGAATATGTATGATGATTTAACTAACACAATGTTTCACTTTGTCGTCAGCAAATAATTCATAGTGCGTACTTGCCACCGAAAAGTATTGGCATACCGGTAATTCAGCTTCTGTCTGTCATAAAATTTCAATCATGACAGTGAAAAAAAAAACAATCGCATAGCACAAGATATTTATGAACTGATAGGAAACAGTTGTTGTATAACAAGTTTTTACCTATCTTTTACCGTTTTGCTGATATTTGGTTTTGAACAATGAAATTGCTATAAACAAATGCAGTGTGTATTGATTCACAGCCACTGTTATCGCATTTGTAATCAGAATCCACTTAAACTGAACTCCAACCATCAAATGTTGCATATACCTCGATATAGCTGAAAGTGTTCTTGACGTTGACATTAACATTACCTGTAATTGCCAAACTATAAGTTTGAGCTAGGGTTTAAATTCAATAAAGGCTTACAGATGGGCTTGAACTATTTTTTTATTTGTTTGCAACTAACCTAGGTGGTGCCCAAAGCGAAATTCGAGAGTAGGATATTCAACGGACACCCTAAAGTGTCCGGACAGCGTAACACCTTCAGATAGTCCCGTAAAAAGTTTCATTAAAAAAAAAAGTAGTGGTGTGTGCATCTGTGTGCCGCACTCGGAGCACAAACAACACTTCCCGATTTGGTTTTTCAGCACAACCTACTAAATTTATTCTTCTCCAATATACTACGGATAATCAGTGTGACCCCTGTCATTATCATAACGAAAACATGCCTATTTGAGAATTCCAAACTGACTCATTTATGAAGCAGATAATTATGAATACTTGAGTAGACGCATGGTGAGCATGAGGATGCGACTTACGGGTGTTACTTGAGTGAGAGTGGACGCCAATAAGGATGCGGCTGCAAAACAAAAACTTTAATATTTTACCGAGTGCAACAGTATAAACAATTGCAATTGCTAATAACATTGCACATACTGCACAAATGCCATCCAAAATGTGATCCGCTCGATTTTGCATGAAACGCTTCAATTGGGACCGTCATGACGGCGCTGACTTCATTCGTTCACTCATTACATACATAATTCTTGAGACGATCATACCTCTTTAATGATGCAAGATATCGAAACAAGTCATTCTACATAAAATATGCATTTTTATATGGGAAATAACTTTTCTAAAATAAATTTTATGCTATCTCTAATAATTTATGCAATAGAACATTATGAACAATTGAAATGGGTTATAACAATGTAAGTACTACACCAATTTCACCCAAAATCTAATCCCCTCTAAGTTACATGAATATGCTTCGACTCCAATACTGACGGTCTTGACAGTTTCATTCGCTCGTGAGAAACCTAGGATCAAAATTTCGAAAACACACATACATACAGACATACACACAAGTTAATTCTCGAAAATCGGGGAGTTAAAAATGCACATTCAATATGACTTTTTTCAAAATAGGTTAGAACTTCTCGCGAGTTAAATTAGAATATGCTTGGCGAGTGAATATGTGGACAATTGCTGGAAAAATGTCGAAGAGCGGGATAACTAAGTAAGTACAGAGGTAAATGCGGGGTAGCCAAGCGGACGAATTCCAGTTGAATAGTTTTATGGGCTTAAAACTGAAACTAAAGTGATCGTGTGCAGTAATTATTAGTCGCAATTGCAATTATTGATATCACTGTTGAGTTTGGTCCTCACAATGATTACGTGTTTATGCTGTACTGAAATACCAAATCGGGAAGTTTTGTTTGTGCCCCGTATGGGGCAGACACATTTGGACACCACTAGTTAAACAATTGCCTCTCGCTGGCCAATATCGCAATCGATTGTCAACCTTGACAATATTTATATATAATAATTCATTCATATATATATATATCTATATATATTGATAGGTAGATGAAATCCCGAATAGAACATTCGGATTCTCAGAAATTATGTCTTAGGGAAAAATGTATTGTCTCGGGCGGGTTGATCAAGACTAAAAAAACATTTAACTAGAATGTTATAAACAATTCAAATTGTCAATAACAATATAAATACTGGTCCAATTACATCTAAAATCTGATCCCCTCTAAGCTACCTGGAACCGCTTCCATTCCAACCTTAACGAGCTCGATCGCTGAATTAGTTTTTGAGAAAACTAGGATCATAATTCCGAACACACATCCATAGGGACATTTAAACACACACATATATACGAACACACACCCCCCCCCCCCCAGGGAGAAACATAACTCCCGAAACCAAGGGTGCCAAGGGTGGGCTCTCTATAACAGCCTATGATGCAAACATGAACAGTGATGATAACACAATTGTATCCCACGCGGACAACCCCCAAAGGGAATTTCCGCCGTCGGTTCCGATCAGGTGAAAGCCCTGGTGGCCGGCGCTGGCTCCTCGGATTGTGGGAAGAGCCGACCATTACTTGATTGACCCCGGGTGGCCCACTTGGCCCCAAATACTGCAAGTGCATTACAAACTACGATGAAGACGACATGGGATCAGCAGGAAAATGATCTGGCAACGCTGGTGAATTTTTTTACGGATAAAAATCGAAGAACGATCAACGAAGAGATCGGAAATCTTGCTCGGAAGATCCAAACATCCGCAAAGCGGATAAGAGCGATGACGGAAAGCGGAGAATTCAAAACACCCTTGCCAGCAGGGGCATGGCTGACACCCCCAGGTGCCAGACTGTTCCAGGCAAATCGACGGAGTCGCCATGATTTCATCGAAAGACCGGGAACATCCCAAGCTACGCCAACAAGACTGGATAAAAGAAAGGAGAGAACGTCGCCCAATCACACAGCAGGAAAGAAGCTCAAAAGTGCTCTAACAACAGTACCCATGAATGTGGAGGAGCTGGTGAGTCATGAGACTTCACCAAGTGGAAACAGGGCCACGGACGAAGTATCCAATCCGGAGATGGAAGACGATGAAAGTATTTGGGAGAAGAGCAAGAGACGAAGGAAAAACGGACGCCGTTCCAAAACCCCCCAGGAGTTACGCAGAGTAACCCTAAGCCGAAGAAGAAAACAGCTATCCGACCGGATACGTTGATTATTCGTCCGACCGGTACGGAGATGTACTCGGAAATTTTGGGCCGAATAAAGAAAGGCCAGAGTGTCTATGCAGCTAGCACATGCGTGAACAAAATACGGAAAACAGCCGCAGGAGATGTTCTGTTAATTCTTGCCAGAGGCAAGAAAGAGCAAACCATTGAGCTGGAGAAGGCCCTGGTTGGAGCCCTCAAAAATGACGCAACAGTCCACAATACAGGACCACAAGAAGAACTGGAAATAAGAGACCTCGATGAGGTCACAACCAAAGAGGATATTCTCGATGCCTTGAGAAGAGCTGACGGCGCGGACAGTGACGTCCCACTGAGTGCCATCAGGAGCCTTCCGAAGTCATATAGAGGAACACAGACAGCTACAGTAATACTTCCTACAGCTACGGCAAGGAACGTATTGAGCAAGGGCAGTAAAATACGAATAAGCCGAGTATATGCCCGTATTGTGACAGTGGTAAGGCCCATGAAGTGCTTCAAGTGTTAGGTACCTTAAGCTGGCACAGCCAACACAGCCCAATCGAATTTGACCAAGTGATCCAAAAAGTATTAGATTTTTACAAATTCATTGAAAAGAAAAAAAATTTTTTAACTCATTTTTTTTTTGTTTCTAATGGCTGTGCCAGGATAAATTTAAGCTGGCCCAGCCAATAAGAATAAGGCGTACTTTTTGTTATTTTTTTTCTGAGCCCTGCGATAACTCAGAAATACTGATTCCGAGTTTTCTGAATCACTAATTAGACGAAATCATTAATTTGTTTAATAAAGTTGGAAAATTAAGGATTTCACCTTGTAGTTCGGATAATAACTTAAGTATGGAGGGTGAGAAAACTCTAAAAACTTAGGGTGACCTCCAGGGGATCCCGTTAGAGTTTTCTCAACTCCCACATATGATGAAAATTATCAACAATTTGTTGATGATTAATAAAATGATTTTTAAATTGCCGTTATGACTCGAGTATCAAGGGTGAGAAAACTGAAAATTTAGGCTTATCTTCAAGGGATCCCCCTAGAGTTTTCTCAACTCCCACATATGTGGAAAATTATCAACAATTTGTTAATCATTAACAATATGATTTTTTAATTGCCGTTATAACTCGAGTACTAAGGATGAGAAAACTCTGAAAATTTAGGCTTATCTTCAAGGGATCCCCCTAGAGTTTTCTCAACTCTCACATATGATGAAAATTATCAACAATTTGTTGATGATTAATAAAATGATGTTTTAATTGCCGCTGTAACTCGAGTATCGAGGGTGAGAAAACTCTGAAAATTTAGGGTGACCTCCAGGGGATCCCCCTAGAGTTTTCTCAACTCCTAGATATGAAAATTATAACCAATTTTTTTATAACTAATAGTATGAACCTTTAGTTGCGGTCATAACTTGACTATCGATGGTGAGAAAACTCTGAAAATTTGGGGTTACCTTCAGGGGATCCCCCTAGAGTTTTCTCAACTCCCACATATGATGAAAATTATCAACAATTTGTTAATCATTAACAATATGATTTTTTAATTGCCGTTATAACTCGAGTATCGAGGGTGAGAAAACTCTGAACATCTAGGGTTATTTTCAGGGGATCCCCCTAGAGTTTTCTCAACTCCCACATATGATGAAAATTATCAACAATTCGTTGATGATTAATAAAATGATTTTTAAATTGCCGCTATAACTCGAGTATCGAGGGTGAGAAAACTCTGAAAATTTAGGGATATTTTCAGGGGATCCCCCTAAACTTTTCTCAACTCCCACATATGATGCAAATTATCAACAATTTGCTAATCATTAACAAAATGATTTTTTAATTGCCGTTATAACTCGAGTACTGAGGGTGAGAAAACTCTGAAAGTTTAGGGTGACCCCCAGGGGATCCCCCTAGAGTTTTCTCAACTCGCACATATGAAGAGGATGCTCTGAAGGCCACAGTGAAATTTCAGAGCATTCTCACCCTCGTTACTCAAGTTATAACAGCAATTAACAGTCCAGATTATCATTCATTAACAGATTGTTCATAGTTTTCATCATATTTGGGAGTTGAGAAAACTCCAAGGGGATGCCCTGAAGGTTACCCTGAATTTTCAGAGTTTTCTCACCCTCGATACTCGAGTTATAACGGCAATTAAAAAATCATTTTATTAATCATCAACAAATTGTTGATAATTTTCATCATATGTGGGAGTTGAGAAAACTCTAGGGGGATCCCTTGAAGATAAGCCTAAATTTTCACAGTTTTCTCACCCTTAGTACTCGAGTTATAACGGCAATTAAAAAATCATATTGTTAATGATTAACAAATTGTTGATAATTTTCCACATATGTGGGAGTTGAGAAAACTCTAGGGGGATCCCCTGAAAATAACCCTAAATTTTCAGAGTTTTTTCACCCTCGATACTCGAGTTATAAGGGCAATTTAAAAATCATATTGTTAATGATTAACAAATTGTTGATAATTTTCATCATATGTGGGAGTTGAGAAAACTCTAGAGGGATCCCCTGAAGGTAACCCCCAATTTTCAGAGTTTTCTCACCCTCGATAGTCAAGTTATGACCGCAACTAAAAGTTCATACTATTAGTTATAAAAAAATTGTTTATAATTTTCATATCTCGGAGTTGCGAAAACTCTAGGGGGATCCCCTGGAGGTCACCCTAAATTTTCAGAGTTTTCTCACCCTTGATACTCGAGTTATAACGGCAATTTAAAAGACATTTTATCAATCATCAACAAATTGTTGATAATTTTCATCATATGTGGGAGTTGAGAAAACTCTAGGGGGATCCCCTGACGGTAACCCTAAATTTTCAGAATTTTCTCACCCTTGATACTCAAGTTATAACAGCAATTAAAAAATCATTTTATTAATCATCAAGAAATTCTTGATAATTTTCATCATATATGGGAGTTGAGAAACCTCTAGGGGATCCCCTGAAAATAACCCTAAATTTTCAGAATTTTCTCACCCTTAGTACTCGAGTTATAACGGCAATTAAAAAATCATATTGTTAATGATTAACAAATTGTTGATAATTTTCCACATATGTGGGAGATGAGAAAACTCTAGGGTGATCCCCTGAAAATAACCCTAAATTTTCAGAGTTTTCTCACCCTCGATACTCGAATTATAACGGCAATTTAAAAATCATATTGTTAATGATTAACAAATTGTTGATAATTTTCATCAAATGTGGGAGTTGAGAAAACTCTAGGGGGATCCCCTGAAAATGACCCTAAATTTTCAGAGTTTTCTCACCCTCAATACTCGAGTTATAACGGCAACTTAAAAATCATATTGTTAATGATTAACAAATTGTTGATAATTTTCCACATATGTGGGAGTTGAGAAAACTCTAGGGGGATCCCCTGAAAATAACCCTAAGTTTTCAGAGTTTTCTCACCCTCGATACTCGAGTTCTAGCGGCAATTAAAACATCATTTTATTAATCATCAACAAATTGTTGATAATTTTCATCATACGTGGGAGTCGAGAAAACTCTAGGGGGATCCCTTGAAGATAAGCCTAAATTTTCAGAGTTTTCTCACCCTCAGTACTCGAGTTATAACGGCAATTAAAAAATCATATTGTTAATGACTAACAAATTATTGATAATAGTCATCATATGTGGGAGTTGAGAAAACCCTAACGTGATCCCCTGGAGGTCACCCTAAGTTTTTAGATTTTTCTCACCCTCCATACTTAAGTTATTATCCGAACTACAAGGTCAAATCCTTAATTATCCAACTTTATTAATCAAATTAATGATTTCGTCTAATTAGTCATTGAGAAAACTCGGAATCAGTATTTCTGAGTTATCTCAGGGCTCAGAAAAAAAAATAACCAAAACTACCCCTTATTCTTATTGGCTGTGCCAGCTTAAATTTATCCTGGCACAGCCATTAAAAACAAAAAAAAAATGAGTTAAAAAAATTTTTTTCTTTTAACCAAATTTGTAAAAAACTAATACTTTTTGGATCACTTGGTCAAATTCGATTGGGCTGTATTGGCTGTGCCAGCTTAAGGTACCTTCAAGTGTTGGCAGTACGAGCATCTTGCCGTTAATTGCAAGAGCTCCATTGACTGATCAGATCTGTGTTATAAATGCGGCCAATAAACACACAGAAGCTCCGATTGTAAAACGTATGCGAAATGCGTTGTATGCGTAGAACTGGAGCCCACGAAAGACCATGCCCATGTAACTGATAGCATGAAATGTCCAGTATACCAGGGTGCACTCCAGAAGATCCGTACACAGCCATAGTGCGAGTTTTACCGGTGAACCTTGCTCACGGCGCTGACGTAGACGGTTCCAGACCTGAAGATTGATGTTGCCGTCATTTCCAAAGCTTACATGAATCTACATTCCCAAAACTGGGTGACCGATACTAGCAATAAAGCCGTCATTTGGTCGTGCGGTGGTTTACCGTTTGAAGCATACGATGGTGTCGAACAGTCTGGATTTGTCATGGCCAAGGTGAATGGTATCTATTTCGATAGCTGCTATGCACCACCAAGCCTTTGTTATGAAGACTTCACAGCATTTCTAGATAGACTCGTGATGGATGCGAAACAGCATTTCCTGGTGGCCATTGCGGGAGATTTCAATTCTTGGGCAGTCGACTGGGGTAGCAAGGAGACGAATCAGCGAGGACGTGCTTTACTAGAAGCCTTCTCGACTTTAGATGTTGTCCTATTGAACGACGGAAAACTCGTAAACTTACTAAGGCCATAAAGCTTCGCAAACGAGATTGCTGGAATGAGCTTTTGGAGGAAGTGGATAAGGATCCTTGGGGCAGACCGTACACGGTGGTTATGGCGCGACTTAAGAGTCAACCGATGCCATCACCGACCTGCCCTCAGCTCCTGGAGAGGATTGTGTCTGTCTTATTTCCCCAACAATCGAATATTACTGGGACGTCTGTGAAGAATGGTATCAACGAGGAAATTCCACCGATTACAGCTGATGAACTATTGCAGGCCTGTAGTAGAATCGGCAACAACAAGGCCCCTGGTCTCGATGGTGTGCCAAATATAGCACTGAAGGCCGCCATTAATGCAGCACCTGGAATTTTTCTCGACATGTACAATGCTTGCTTTCAGGAAGGCATCTTCCCCAGCAGATGGAAGCAACAGAGACTCGTACTGCTTCCTAAGGGAAAAGCCTCCGGCCGAACCGTCATCATATCGTCCACTCTGTATGCTGGATACTGCGGGTAAGATCCTGGAGCGCATTATACATCAGAGAATTGAGGCAGTGGTGGAACCCCTATTGGCCGAAGCCCAATACGACTTTAGACGACGACGATCTATGTTGGATGCTATAGACCTGGTGGTCCAAACAGCCAAGAAAGCAATGGATGGCAGGCGATGGAAAGGAGGTACGAAACATTATTGTTTGTTGTTACCCTGGACATCAAGAATGCCTTCAACTCGGTACGATGGGATTCCATCCTGGCGTTAACGAAGCTGCAAGTATCGGGATATTTGCAAAAGATGGTAGGCAATTACTTTACCGACAGAGTACTCAGATATGACACAGAGGTAGGTCCCCAAACATATAAGGTGACTGGGGGTGTATCTCAAGGCTCAGTCTTGGGGCCCCTTGTGTGGAATATCGTATATGACGAACTGCTCAAACTGGCATTGCCGGCAGGGGGAAAGCTTGTAGCTTTTGCGGATGATGTGGTCATTATCATCGTGAAAAAACGCCTTTCGATGCTCCAGCTCATTTTGAATCTTGTTAGAATGTCTCTAACAAGATACGACAATGGATGGACTCGATTGGTTTAAAACTTGCGGAACATAAGACTGAAGCACTACTCACTACTGCCCTTCCCAGACTTATGCCAAACATTGGAGGGCCAAAACAAGAGAGAAGGCTCTTGTTATCGTCAGTTGTTACATCTGTATTAACATATGGTATCCCTATCTGGACTGACGCATTACGAAGTCCAACAGCACGACGGCAGATTGTTCCAGTCTACAGGTTGAGTGCCCTTAGAGTGGCTAGCGCATTCCGGACAGTGTCAAACGATGCTGTGTATGTCATTGCTTGGATGCTACCTATCGAAGTTTTAGCGGAGGAGCGTAGGTGCTTCTACACCCGCAGAAAATCAACTAAGCTGAGCTCGGTGGAACTGAGGAGAGAAGAACGAAACCTCAGCATTAAGCGATGGCAGGTACAGTGGGATGCCTCGAGCAAAGGTCGGTGGACTCATCGGCTTATACCGAAGGTGGATGTTTGGCTTGACCGATCGCATGGACAAGTCAATTATTATCTAACCCAGATGCTCTCAGGCCACGGATGCTTTCGGGAATATCTTCACAAATTTAAGCATGAACGTTCCCCGGATTGTCCAACGAGAATTCAGGAGAATGCGGAACACGTTTTCTTAGCATGTCCATGTTTCAATGTGCAACGATGTATATGGAAAACTACTGCAGGCAAACCCATAAACGTTGGAAATCTTGTGGAAGTCATTCTGTCATCAGAGGCTGCATGGAACGCGACCAGCATGTTTGCAATGGAGGTTCTGACGGAGTTGCGCAGCGAGGAGCAGCTACCGAAAAAACCAGAGTAAACGGAGGATGTTCTTGCCATAGAAGACCGGAAAGGATTCTCTACTGAAGAAGCCACAGCTATCGTCCCCTGCACAACGAAGTATTGCTCAGCAGATGTTCCGTCGTGGTGTGGAGACAAATCGAACTGTATTGTATGTGACAAGGGGTATTGTCCACTCCCCCCCCACACGCACACACACACACATACATACATACATACAGACACACACATATATCCACACACAGATATCGATTCAAAATTTATTGGGCATCACTTTAGGATACTTAAAATCCCAGTTACAGGATGAAAGGAAAAATATCGATTCCGGGGTCATCACAATAACTTCTCGAAAATCGGGAAATTAAAAAAAACACACACACACGTCGGGGCTTTGGCATAGTGGTAGCGTATCTGCCTACTACTCCAAAGATCCTAGGTTCGCGCCCGGCCGCCGCAAAATATGTTTCAAAAATATTTTCTCATGGATTCCGACCGATGCAGGAACGTTCCGTGTGTGCTATCGGCGGTACCCATAAAATGAGACCGCCGGGCCGAACGGGAACCTAACCCGCCGCAGGGGGGGAGGGAGAACGGTGGGTTCTATCATAGGCGCCGGCCATCGTAGCGGGGGGGTTTCTGGTTACCCTGTGTTCAGCAATACAATGGTCTACAATGGCGAAAGTCGGCCCCAGCCGCATGGGTGGGTGTCCGGTACACCCCATGGGGCAAATGATCAGGGCGCGTACAAATGAGAGGGACGGAGACAAAAGAAAAACAAAACTAGTGGGTGAGATGTATTTGTGCCTTCAGTGAGGACACAATGCAAACTTCCCGATTTGGTACCTCGAGTTTTCGAAATCATTTGTGTTTCAAACATTTACGAGACTTTTCACTTCAGTATTTACGGATTTTTTTTTCATTTCTCTATATGTCGCTGCCTTTTGTGATTTTTTCATAATCAAGAGATAACTCCCTCTTCCACGTGAAGGCCATTTACTTCTCATTAAAGGCTTTAATCATTGAAGCATTTTAAAACCACGAATATACAACAACTACGTTGAAGAAGTTCAATAAGTCCGTATCTCTGGCTTCACTCGACTTCACGTTCCATGGCAGCATTGATACACCAAAGTGATATACAAGTATTATATTCTGAGTCGGTCCATGTTTACTCTGGAGATCAATTTTTGCGATCGCCGCCGCCATCTAGTCTCCATTCATGCACTCATCACATGAATTATTTTGTTCATTCTAATGGTTCTACCACCTTCATTATGCGGGTTATGGGAAAAAGTCAATACACATTAAATGTGCATCTTTTATAGATATAACGTTATGAACAATTGAAATTGTTAGTATCAATATATCTTCTCAACCAATATCTATCAAAAACTAATTACGGCTAAGTTACATAAACACGCGTCGATTGAGACCTCGATGGCTTCGATTCGTGTATCCATTCGTGAGAAATCGTTGACCACAATTTAGGGCACATACATACAAATACACACACACATACACACGCAGACATTGACTCAGAATTTTTCGGGGATCATTTTGGTACTCTTAAGACACCAGTTACAGGTCGAAATGAAAAAGTTCGATTTCGGGGTGATTACAATAAGTTCCCTATCGGAAAGTTAAAAAAAAACACACACACAGACGCCAACTTAGAATTTGACGGGGATCATTTTGGTTTACGTAAAACCCTAGTTAGATAACGAAACAACAAATTTCTATTTTGAGTGTATTACAATAACTTATCGAATAATTGGGAAGTTAAAAGACACATACACTAACACATCGGGAAGTTCATGATGCAACCCGTCGACGGTCACACGTACATCCCGTTTATTAAGTTTGTGTACTCCTTTTGAGGAACCGTTGGACTTTATCAAACTTCATTTTAGTAAAGACATTAAACACAGCAAAAATAATAAACAAGCAGACGGTCATCGAATGCCCACATTCGAATGCACAACGGTTATTAACTTCCCGATCGTAGGGAAGTTATTGGTATGGGTCGGAAAATCGAAACTTTAAATTTCACTTGATCTACACGTTTCATGACCCCCAGAAACGTTTCCAACCATTTTGAGCGAGATGTTTGTCTGTGTGTATGTGTGTGTGTGTATGTGACCAAAATTTTGTCGAACGATTTCTCGTAGAAAAATTATGCGATTCGGGTATTTTTATACTTATTGGATAGCTTTCCATCTAACTCAGCCCTGATTAGATTTTGAACATAATCGACCCAGCGGTGCTATAGTTATTAACAAACGAATTGTTTATATCGCTGCATCGTGAGAATGATCAAAGATACGCAGAAAATTATTCAATCTAATTTGTTCGACCCACAAAAATACATATTTCATGTTCCATAACTTTTTTTGCTGAAACCGATAGTTCATTGTTATTAACAAATTCAATTGTTTTTATCGCTATATCGCAAGACCGGATAGAGATACGAAAGAATATCTCAAATCCCAGTTGTTCCATAGGTAACAATACACATTCAATACTTTATGACTTTTTTCGCTAACACCCATAGTTAATTGTTATTAACAAAATCGAGAGTGTATATTCCTTAATCGCGAGAATAATTAGAGATACGGAATAAAGTGTCCAATGAAACTTGTTCCACATGTAACAAGACACATTTAATGTTTTATAATTATTTTTGCTGACACCGATAGTTCATTATTATTAACAAATTGAATTGTTCAGATCGCTCTATCGTAAGAACAGGTAGAGATACGAAAGAATGTGTTGAATGGAAGTTGTTCTACACGTAAACATACACACTCGATGTTTTATGACTTTTTTTCGATGACACCCACAGTTAATTGTTATTAACAAAATCAATTGTTTATATCCCTTGATCGCAAGAATAAATGGAGATACGGAACAAAGTGTCCAATGAAAATCGTTCCACACGTAACAATACAGATTTAATGTTTTATAACTTTTTTTACCACCGATAATACTTGTTATTTAGAAATTCAATTGTTTAGATCGCTCTATCGCAAAAACGGTTGGCGATACGACACAAATGAAAGTTGTTCCACATGTAAAAATGAACATTTGATATTTTATGACTTTTTTCCTAACACCCATAGTTAATTGCTATTAACTTCCCGATCTAGGGAAGTTATTGTAATGACCCCGAAAATGAAAAGTGCCAGATCGATAAAATTTTCACTTTTTATGCTAACCCTCATAGTTTTCACAAATTGAATTGATTATCTAACTTTATCGCAAGAAAGGATATATTTTTGGAGAATCTCTTTTCCAAATTTTCTCTTTTCTATATTTTAAAAATTGTAAAATTTCATATATTTGGTAATTTTGAGAAGTTTAAAGCGTTCACAATTTGAGACACAAACCTAAATTTTGTACATATACGGGGGAACGATCGGGAAGTTATTGGTTCGACCCGTAGAGGGTCAAACCCACATCCCGTTCATTTTTATTTCGTTTAACGTTGCTTTTTCATTTCCACCAATTTCATTGGTGGTCAGCTTCCGAATGGTACCGGCTTTGTCATCGCCGATTTATGGGAAACATTGCCTATCTCTATTTATTATGAACCACTGAATGGAACGAATTATGCATTGCATTCTTACTGACCCCTTGTCTGGAACTGCCACTGAAAACTTCTTCGTGAGGAAGAAGAATCTGTGAACGGTTTACTTTAACACTATATGCAATAAGTTGGATGCTCATTGATTTATATTGAATCAATATCATGCTTTCCCGATATAGGGAAATATACAACTCGTTTGAAAACGTTCCTCATTACAATTGAAGTTCTATTTTTTATTTTTCCATTCAGTACTCAACTTTACAATATAGAGCGTTGATCTTTGTCAAACATAGGTTTTTTTTTTCGGTTTGTTGTTATCGACGCATCACCTACAATGGTTCTTAGCGCCGGCTCTGGACTTATTATAGTCGTTAGACGCTCACGACTTTTTCCTTTGTAACACAGTTACGGATGTTATTCGTTCACAATCAGAGTAGGAACATTCAGTTGTAAACAGTTTTTGGTACTCGTCATATGACTTTTAGGGGTGAACTGTTTTGTACTTTTGTGGTGCCCATTATTTGACTAAATCAAATAATCCAGAAAAAATCCACCGGTACCTGGACTTGAACCCAGGAACTCTAGATCCGTAGGCGGGTACCTTACCTACTTCACCATACGACCGGCTTAAAACATAGGTTATTACGCAGGTAAGCTGAAATAGCGTTATAGATAATGAAAATTGTTAATTAAGTGATATCTCGTAAATTAGCGCAATTATGGAACAAAGTCATTAAACATAAAATATGTATCTTCATGTGGGGAACTACATTCGTTGAAAACTTTTTCTTCTATTTCCCACGGTTTTTGCAATACAATGTTTTAAACAATTGAAATTGTTAATAACAATTGAAGGAATTGTGTTTTAGACTTGACACTCCTTTCCGCTCGCCGCAACGGCTAGATGTAAAAAAAAAAATCCAAATCGGTTCAGCTGTTCGCGAGAAACCGTGCCACAAAAAAATGCTCACATACGTACATATATACGCAGAGACACACACACAGACATGTCAGTGTCAGAGTGATGCCAAACGTCGAGAAAAGTGAAAATTTCATCGATCTGACACTTTTCATTTTCGGGGCCATTACAATGACTTCCCTAGATCGGGAAGTCAAAAGCTTCGAAATTGTTCACACTGTTTGCGATCAAACGACATAAACCATTCAATTTGTTAATAACAATTAACGATGAGTGCTGGCAAAAAAAGTCATAAAACATCAAATGTGTATTTTTACGTGTGGAACGACTTTCATTTGACACATTGCTCTGTATCTCTAACCGTTCTTGCGATATAGCGATCTAAACAATTGAATTTGTTAATAACAATAAACTATCCGTGGCAGCCAAAAAAGTTATAAAGCATTAAATATGTATTGTTGTGTGTGGAACAAATTTGATTAAATAATTTTTTTCGTACCTTCAATGGTTGTCACGACGCAGCGATGTCAACGATTCATTTGTTAATAACTATAAAACCGCTGGGTTGATTATCTTCAAAATCTAATCAGGGCTAAGTTAGTCGGAAACCTATCCAATGAGTATAAAAAAACCCAAATCGCATAATTTGTCTGGGAGAAATCGTTCCACAAAATTTTGCTCACATACGCACACACACGCACCCATAAACAAACATCTTGCTCAAAATGGTTGGAAGCGTTTCTAGGGGTCATGAAACATAGAGATCAAGTGGAATTTCCAATTTCGATTTTCCGATCTATAGCAATAACTTCCCTAACATCGGGAAGTTAATAAATTAATACTTAGAATTGGTTTTTTCGTTTTCAACTTATCCATCAATTTCTAAATTCCTGAAGAACAAAGTCGGAAAATAAGAATTGTTCATGCTGTTTGCGATTCAACAATAGAGATCTCAGACAATCGAGGGAAAAGATTTGTAAAAAAACAATAAAATTAGTTTCAGAATTCCTTGTTTTCCTATGTAAAACTCGATCAAATTTGTCTAAAAATGTCTAATTTTTGCTATTATTTCACTGGAACGAATATGAATTTGTAATTGGAAACATTAATGAAATAAATTATAAGATATGGATGATTTTGAAAGTAAATGAATTTATTGAAATTAAATAAATAATTAAAATTTTAATTTTTCAATTTTTAAAGTTGCAATCAATTTTTAAATACCCTAAGACAAAACTTTGAAAATGAAAAATTCGGGATCGTTCATATTGGTTACGATCAAACAATCAAAAACTCAAACAAAGAAAAGATTTGAAAAAGAAACAATGAAGTAAGTTTTAGGATTTGGTGTTTTTTTTCATGGCAATCATTCAAATTTGAAGAAAAAAAATAGGCATACTTTTGCAATCAAATTGAATATTTTTCGCAAGTACACAATAAACAAACGGGATGTACGTATGACCCTCGATGAGTCGCATCATGAACTTCCCGATGCGTGGATGGGCGTCTGTATTTTTTTTCTTTTTTTTTAACTTCCCGATTTTTCGGGAAGTTATTGTATTGCCCCCGAAATCGAAATTTTTGTTCCCGCCTAGGAAATAGTGGTTTAAGTATACCAAAATGGTCCCCAACAAATTCTCAGACGATGTATGTTTTTTTTTTTTCCTCCGTCCCTCTCATTTGTACGCCCCCGGTGGCGGCCGTCTAAGCATTCCTTCAGGGGGCGTACCGGACACCCACCCGTGCGGCTGGGGCCGACTTTCGCCATTTTTAGGCCATCGTCTTTCTAAACCAGGGTAAACCTCCAGAAACCCCTTTGCTACGATGGCCGGCGCCTATGATGGAACCCACCCCCCCGACCTGCGTCGGGTTAGGTTTCCGCTCGGCCGGGCGGTCTCATTTTATGGGTACCGCCGATAGCACACACGGAAGTTCCTGCATCGGTCGGAATCCATGAGAAAATATTTTGAAAAAATATTCTCCGGCGGCCGGGCGCGAACCTAGGACCTTCGGAGTAGTAGGCAGATACTCTACCACTACGCCAAAGCCCCGACCAGACGATGTATGTGTGTGTGTGTGTGTCTGTTTGTTCGTATGTGTACAAATTTTGATCCTGGATTTCTCACGAACGAATATCACGATGAAAGTTATTCGAAGCGTTTCTCTGTAACTTAGAGGTGATTATATTTTGGGTGAAATTCGTGCAGTATATATATTGGTATTAACAATTTCAATTGTTTATAATATTCTATTGCATAAACTATTAGAGTTAGCGAAAAATTTATATGAGAAAAGCTGTTCCCCATATAAAAAAACGTTTTTTCGACAATTTGCATAATTAAGGAGGTATGACCGTCTCAGCAATTACGTTTGTAATGAGTGAACGAATGAACACAGCGCTGTCATGACAGTCCCAATCGAAGCGTTTCCCGCAAAATCGAGCGGTTAACAATTTGGATGGGATTCGTGCAGTATATGCAGGGTTATGAACAATCGTAATTGTTTATACTGTTCCACTGAGTAAAATATTAAATGTATCGGGAAACTTCTCAAGAGAGAATCATTCCTTATATGACAATACACCTTCTATATATAATGACTTTTTCCATAATTTGCATAATTAAGGAGGTATGGTTGGCTCAGCAGTTCAACATGCGGGAACAATGCATATCACCAGGGTTGTTCCTTATACAAAAATGCACATTCAATGTGACACTTTTCCATATAGGTTAGAACATATCGCGCGTTGAACTAGAATATACATGGCAAATGGATATGTTGATAATTGCGGGACTGATGTCAAAGAGCGTGATAATTGAGAAAGTACAGAGGTAGGAAGGGTAACTATGCGGATGAATTCCAGTTGAATATTTGTATGGGGCTTAAAAATCAAACTGAATCGATCGCGTGCAGTAATTATTAGATGCCAGTTCAATTATTGATATCACTGTTGGGTTTGTTCATCACCATGGTTGCGTTCTTATGTTGTGCTCAAATACCAAATCGGGAAGTTTTGTTTGTGCACACATTTGCACACCACTAGTTTCTACTCTTTTCTATTCGTACTCACCCTCGTAACCGCTGTTAGGCATTACTTCGTGGGCAATACTACGGATCAGAATACCCACCCATTGCGGCTGGGGCCGACTTCGCCATTTCAGGTCATCGTATTTCTAATCACAGGGTAAACCTCCAGAAACCCCTGCGATACGATGGCGGGCGTCGACGATGGAACCCTCCCCCACGGTCTCACTTCATGGATACCGCCGATAGCACACACGGAATGTTCCTGCCATCGGTCGGAGTCCGTGAGAATAGTATATTACGACATGTAGTTCCCAAGGCCAGAACGTTTGATTTCCTGGCGTGCGTGATATGAAGGCCGAGGCGAAGCCGAGGCCTCATATTACGTACGGCAAGAAATCAAACTTTCTGGCCGTGTGTCGTATGCTGTTTTTCTTTCTCCCCACCCGAAAGTACGTTCAACAATAAATGTATCAATTTTGAAATGTTGACGATCAATCCAACGATGAATACTTTTGTGGCCTTCCCGCGCACGCCTCTCGTCGGTCACCTTGCGAACTACATGCCCGCCCGACTTTTGCAAAACCGAGGCGAAGCCGAGGTTTTTGCTGGTCGGGGCGGGCAAAAACTAAAAATGCATGAAGGAACATAAAAACGTCGAAAAGAAAATTAGAATGTCGAAATCACTTTTTATGTCAAAATTTCTAAACAT
This sequence comes from Asobara japonica, assembly GCA_026005395.1. NCBI lineage: Eukaryota > Metazoa > Arthropoda > Insecta > Hymenoptera > Braconidae > Asobara > Asobara japonica. Next base: position 620,166 of record BQMI01000221.1, read on the forward strand.
CGCGATGAAGAATCGCTCATTTTTCAGGTTAGGTCAGTCTCTTCATTCGCCGGAGGGGAACAGTTTTAATTTACTCTACTTTTTCAAAATCCACTCGTTTTATCCAATATTATTTTATCCACTAAAGAAATTAATGCATACTTTAAAGAAATTTTGTTCCACAGGAGCACTGGCGACATGAACCTTTCATGCGTATATACTATACAGAGAAAAAGTGGCTTCGGAATTTGATACGTTCGGTCGCGATTTGGGCACTGAAATATATCATGCGCATGCAAGAGTCGGGGAGCTTCGGGTGGAGATCCGAAGTTTACTCTTTCGTTAGCAACTCTCGCCTGCAAACGCGAGCCACAAAAGTTTTGTGGCCAATCACAACGATTCTCCGTCGAGAAACTCCAGAAAAGCCGTTCTTTCTGGCGTTTCAGACCACGGTGGAGAGCATACTTTCGGGTCGGGGAGGCAGAAAAATATTTGCAGTGAGTCGGAATCGAACGCGGCACCTTTAGAATAGTAGGTAGACTCTACCCACTACACCAAAGGGATTGATTTGACTTTAAAATTGTTTATTAACATCTGTCCTATATACATACTATATACAGTATTAATATCTTAAGTGTTACGCCCTAGATCACCAGCCGTTGGCTTTATATCTAATTTGAACGAAGTTTAACCTAATTTTTCATTATTTGAGATATTTGTGATTATTTACATGATGACTCGATATAAGGAAAAATGACCTCTAAAAAACCTAATAAGTAATGGGTGCATGAGGGGCGGGGGAGAAAGGGATATATGGAAAGGTGGGACAAAACAGGTGGTCAGCGAGACCAATTTGCTTTCTTATCAATGTTGATGTTTTGGAGCTGGGGATTAGGATCGGATTGTAGTTTAAATTTAAATGTCGGATTTATTCTATCGATAAATTTACCTATGGTTGCCATGACCAGCGTATTGTGCATGTCGACCATTTTATTATCCATAAAAATTTATTTTGGACACATTGAGGATGATTTAAGTGGGTTTGTGCTGCATCATGCCAGGCAGGACAACCATAAGAGATAGGTCTGATTAACCCTTTGTATAAAGTAAGTTTCAGAGATTGACTGAGCGTTGGAGATTACAGCAAATTATACAATCGTACTAGGATAATTTTAGTCTTGACCTTGATATCAGATATAAGTTTTTTCCACAGGAGGTTGGAATCAAGGTGTAAACCTAAATAGTTCACAAAAACGGTTGGTGTAATCTTATTGCTACGGAAAGTTAAAGTCGGTTTGGCCTTGGAGCTAGTAAATAAGGTTGCTACTGATTTAGTAGCATTCACTTGAATTTTCCCTTTATTTAAATCGCTGATTGTAGGAGAAGCAGAATTTTCTATTCTTCTAACAGCTTTATTGATGGATTTGCTAGGTAAGTACAGAGCAATGTGATCAGCATAGCCTGCAATGAATACATTTCTAGGTATTCTGTTGAAAACGGAAGCGATGTATAGGTTGAATAGTACAGGGGAGAGGATATCCCCTTGCGGGACTCCCGCGACAATTTGAGTTTTAACGGAAAGTAGTGATTTGACTCTAACTTGAATATATCTATTTGCAAGATATGATAGTAGAATTTTACATAAATATTTAGGTACATTTGAGCTGTTGCGTTTATATATAAGGCCTGTGGGCCATACAGAGTTGAAGGCCTTCTCGCTGTCCAGGAGAAGAACGGTATCTTCTACACGGCCTTTCGCGGATTTTTTGTCATTTTTGATTCTGACCAATTCGTGGCGGGTCGAGTGTTCTGAACGGAAACCGAATTGGTTTGTAGGTATTAAGTGTAACTCATCCATAGATACCGGTATCAGACTAAGTTTGAGCGCAAAAATGTTAATGGCTAAGATGTTTATTATGTTTGTAGGAGGATCGTGGGTGGTTCAGCGGTGGATTCGAACAGGTATGCAGAGGATGCGATGATTGTGATTCTATCAAGGGGGGTGTCAGCTCATTGGATTTTAAAGATCATGTTCTTAATCTCTGAGAGGTTTTCAAGAATTCTGAGGGATTTTAGGTCATCAAGGACTTGTTTCACTGTATTAATAAAGTTTTTAGTTGTACTTAAATGGAATTCCGGATCATCAGTCTCCATCGGAATGGTCCTAGGTTCAGCGGTGGGTGCGTCAACATTCGTTCTTAAGGTTTCCATCGTGGCAGTAGAGATTGGCGTAGGCTCGAGGACTGGAGGAGACTGGAGAAAATGGATGTTGCTTTCCAGGTTTTGCATCGTAGCCGAGTGTGGGGTAGCGGGCAGTTCCCGCTCTGCTCTTTTTGGTGCTGGTGGTTGGACTTTTTTTTCATGAGTCTCCACAAATTTGGTTCGTGAGGCGCACTCACGATAGCTCGCAGTGTGAGCTAAACCACAATTTGCGCACTTCAGGAAGTTACTGGTGCAGGTTTTGATGTCGTGATTGCCTGCGCATTACACACATCTGGGATTTAAATTACAGTGCTGACTGGCGTGTCCAAATTTTTGGCACCGGTAGCACTGTGTTGGTTGTTGGGTTTTGATGTATTTTTCTATCTTAAATGTATGATAGAAAATGGTTTTAATGGCAGCGAGGCTGCTCAAGGTTACATCAGGCCCAACCGTAGTTGCAAACGCCGGTAGTGGCCTACTCTCTTTGCTGTCTCCGTCCTTGTTTGTTTTCACAAACTGCCGGACTGATAATACCTTTATGCCGTGTTTGGATATTTCCGCTTCAATCTCGTGCTCAGTAAAACTGGCGGGAAGACCTTTTATGATAAATTTCTTCGGATGCTCACTTTTTAGACCGAAGGTGTAAAAATGTAAATTTTGCCTTTTCAGCATACTCGCGATTTTATCATAATCCTCCGTCGATTGTAGATGGACGATGGTGATACTACCATTGAATTTCATCCTGAAGTTTTTGTCCGAGGCGTTGACTTGCAGGAAGTTGATTAATTTTTTGGTCTCCAATTTGTCATTTTCAATAACTATTGGAGGCACTGATGTTTGTTTTTGAGCCTGTTGTGGCCCGACAGGAGTGTTGGAAGCTTTGTTGAGGCGAGCGGGTTCACAGCTCGCACTAGTTGACGGTTTCATAACGGTTTTTTTAGTTTTTTTTGGGTCTTCCATATCCCAGTCATTTTGGCTTTCCTTTTGGGAGCCAGAGAAAGTTTGAGATTTTTGAAGGTTGACACTTTAGTGCCAGAACTTTGACAAGATTTATAAATTCACTGTACTGTAAGCGCGGTACGTTTGGAATTTATATTTTGTAGAGAACGGTAGACATGCGTCCGCACGACACTGACTCAAAACAAATCCTGACACCAAAGGGATGCGCGTCTGTATATGTGTTGAAAATTTTGGCTAATTTAAACGCTATCGCCTTCATTTTGAATGTTATGAAAAAAATCATGCAACAAACAATGTTTGTTCTACATGTAATATGGGGAACCACGTTCATTTGATACTTTTCCATCTAACTCATTCTGTTCCTGGAATAGAGCGATATAAACAATTGAAGTTGTTCACCAGTGATATGTCCGGAGCTCTGAAAGTTATAAAAACAGTCATAAGAGATTACGTCTGTATTTTTCTATAAGGAATAAGATTCATTATACACTTTTCTTCTATTTATAACCGTTCAGGTGATAGCGCGTTTCAAATAATAAAGGTTGTTAATAACAATTGAAGGAATTGTTCTTCAACATTGTTTCTCAGAGAATCACTCACATACGAGCACACACACATATACACATACACACATAACCTTCATCTAAAATTTGTCAAAATGATGTGAAACGTTGAAAGAACTCGATTTCTGAGACACTTCATTATCGGGGTCATTACAATGACTTCCCTACATCGGGAAGTTAAAAATTTCATTTAAAACATGCGTTAAAAAAATAAAGACGGTAAAATGAGGATTTTCAATTCTTTGTCGTCATTTTTAAAAAATGATTCAACTTTGAAACTTTATTTAAGTAAAAAAGTGAAAAAACAATTATAACAAAAAAGCTCAAAATTTTTTAATGTTTGCTATTGTTTGAATGGAAATTTATAGTTGGAAACATCAATTAAATGACGTATAAGATACAGATTGTTTTACAAAAGCAAATAAATAATTAAATGAAATTTGGCTTTTTTTTAAATTTTCATCAATTTTTCGATTTAAAAAATAAAAACTTCGAAATGGTTCATGGTGTCAATCAGTCAAATTTCTGGTTTGATTTTCAATTTGTAATTTCAGCTTTCAATTTTCATTTTCACTTTCAATATGGATTTCAATTTTCAGTTTCAACTCATAATGTTTAAATTCAGTTTTCTCATATTTATGGGTGCGTGAGGGGAGAAATTCAAAAAGTGCTGTTTCGTCAGTTGGACTGTAATGCAAATCAACGGTAATTGACATTTCATGGTAAACAACCGTCCGGCCGCTTGCGGTCTGGGACGCGCTAGGTTTCATGTAAAATAGGGTGACAAATCCTTCGGATAAAATGGGAGCAGTATATACATTGTTATTAACAATTGGATGGCTCACAACGCCTTATTGTTCACAACGCAAAAACGGTGAGAGATACGGCCGAAACTATAAAATGGAACTTGTTCTGTAAGCGGAAGTGCACATTTAATTTTTGAAGACTTCTGCTCAAAATTGTGATGAATAAGGAGGTATGACTGGTTCTCAATTCTCAAATCTGCAAGTTGTCGTTGTGACGGTAACAGAGATCACACTGATTAATCGTCACTAGTTGGCAATTTCATTTGTTGACCAAGCCGTAGCGCCGGACCAGTTCAAAATACGGAAAAGGGTATATAACGAAAGTTGTTCCTTATAAAAAGCAAATATATTTCACATATGACATTTTGTGTTACTCCGTATAGTTTACAAGACATCGCGAGCTGGTCTAGAATATACCTGGTGCGGGAATATGTCGACAATTGCTGAGAGCATATCAAAGATTAAGAAGTAAAGAGGGCACTGAGGCGGACGAGTTCGATCAAAATTCCTCAAAAACACTCATAAAGGGTTACAAAACAGGAAATTGATCGCGGGCACTAATTATTAGTCGCAATTGCATTGATATCACTGTTGAGTTTGCTCATTAAAATGTTGCGTGCTTATACGTGGTATATTGGAGAAGGAAAAAACTAATATGCTGTGCTAAACTACGAAATCGGGAAGTTTCGTTTGCGCCCTGTATGGCGCACACGCATATTCACACTACCAGTTTTCTCCTCACACGGGCTGGCCATGGAAAACTATACACCGGGTTCTTGTGATTATTGAGTCCACATTGGATGACAATTTGACCATGGAATGGTGATTAGTTTTCCATGACGTGACCGGAACATTTTCTGGTTGACAACCGGGATCATCAAATTTCCTCGTTCTTGAATTAAGGAGAAGAATGGATTAATATAAGCAAAAGAATGCTGAAATTATGGACAGAAAGGAATTACTCCAAGATATTTTCTTTCGATCCAATTAGTTAATTGCAGTAGTCCAATTATTTCATAAGATTAGATTAACCCAGTCTGTGAAGTAACAAATTCAGTGGTTTTCTCCCCTGATTTCCAAACCCAACTCCCATCCAAATCTGTTATTCTTTGCGACACCCAGTATACCCAAGGGAGGCATGCTAGCCAAGCAATTTGTCAACACCATTAGAGAAAGAACAGAAAAAAGAGAGGTACATAAGGGGTTCACTTTCTGCCCATCTGCCCCCGTCAGTATGACCCCGCCAACCAATAATAAAAGAGTAGTAAATGACCCCGGGTGGGGACGGGCTACAGAATATATTTTGGATAAGACCGTATGCTCTGTGACAAAACCCCATATTGCCAAAATATTGGGATAGCAACTTGTTTCCAAAATGAATCGATACATTTTGAATCGAAGGACGCTCTATTACCAGAGGGTTTGGATGACAATATCTTCACGATTCCTGCTACATCGCCAATCTACTTCAGGTGCTGGGAGGCAGGAGAAGTTTAGAAATTTTTGGTCTGCCCAATTTACCTGAGAAATCGCCGTCAAGCGAATTTCAGTTATGGATTTGCGACTACGAAAATTCAATTTCTCATCCAAAGAATAGAACTTTTGTTGAATATTTTAATGAATCAGGAACGATAATCATCTATTAGACTCTTACCGTTATTCATGACCTGCGTTTATTGTTCCTTGATTACTATTCATCCGGAAAGCACTTGAGCAGCAAGAAAGTTAACTAAAGTGTTCGTTAAATAAAATCAATCCTATTGTAAACTAGTGGTGTGCAAATGTGTGTGTCCCATATGGGGCACAAACAAAACTTCCCGATTTGGTATTTTAGTACAGCATAAGCATGCAACCATGGTGATGAGCAAACTCAACAGTCATATTAATAATTGGCCCTTGTGACTAATAATTACTGCACGCGATCGATTTAGTTTGATTTTTAAGCCGCATAAAAATATTAAACTGGAATTCGTCCGCCTAGTTACCCTCTCTACCTCTGTACGTTTCTAATTATCCCGCTCTTTGACATCCTTCCCGCAATTGTCGACATATTCATTCGCCAAGTATATTCTAGTTCAACTCGCGATATGTTTTAACGTATAATGAAAAAAGTCATACTGAATGTGCATTGTTGTATAAGGAACGACCCTGGTGATATGCATTATTCCCGTATTTCAAATTGCTCGGGCGACCATACCTCCTTAATTATGCAAATTATGCAAAAAAGTAATTTCACGTAAAAGCTGTATTTTCATATAAGGAATAGTTTTCTGGAGATAAGTTTCCCGCTAACTTTAATATTTCACCCAGTGGAATCGTATAAACAATTGCAATTGTTAATAACATTGCATGTGCTGCACGAATGCCATCCAAAATGTAATCCGCTCCATTCTGAACGGAACGGTCTCGATTGAGACCTTCATGACAGCGCTGGGTTCATTCATTTACTTATTACATACATAATTGTTGAGACGGCCATACCCCCTTAATTATGCAAATTATGGAAAAAAGTCATTTTACATAAAATGGGTATTTTCATATGGGGAATAGTTTTCTTCAGATAAGTTTCCCGCTAACTTTAATACTTTACCCAGTGGAAGCGTATAAACAAATGCAATTATTAATACCATTGCATATGTATTCCACGAATCTCATGCCCCGAAAATGAAATGTGCCAGATCGATGAACTTTCGAAGTTTCTCGACGTTTTGAATCATCCTGATGTGATTTCAGAAAAGTGTCTGTATGTGTGTGTGTGGGTGTGTGTATGTGTGTAAACCAAAAACTTTGTTTAACGTTTTCGGTCTAACCATCGCATAGATTTCCTTTGTAACTTTTCAATCTTGAGGAAAGTTATTGTTTGGGTTCGAAAATCGAAATCCGAAATTTTACCTGATGTCCACGTTCCATGACCCTTAGAAACGTTTCCAACCATTTTTAGCGCGATGTTTGTGTGTGTGTATGTTTGTGCGTATGTGTGTGTGTATGCGTATGTGAGCAAAATTTTGTCGAACGATTTCTGTTTAATAAATTATCCGATTTGGGTTTTCTTATACTCATTCGATAGGTTTCCGCCTAACTTAGATCTGATTAGATTTTGAACATGATCGACCCAGCGGTTTGTTAGTTATTAACAAATTGGATAGTTTACATCGTTGCATCGTGAGAACGGTTAAAGATACGCAACAAATGGTTTGATGAAAGTTGTTCCACCCACAAAAATACTAATTTGAACATATAACTTTTTTTCTAACACCGATAGTTAATCATTATTAACAAATTCAATTGTCCAAATCGTTCTACAGCAAGAGCGGTTGAAGATATGGAACAAAGTCTCTAATAAAACTTGTTCCACACGTAAAAATACACATTTGACGTTTTGTGACTTTTTTGCCAACACCCATAGTGAATTCTTATTTATAAATTGTATTGTTTATCTAACTAATACATATTAAGAATTATAAAATTTTTCAATATTTAGAAATTTCGAAAACTTTAAAAAGTCCATAATTTGAGACATGAACCGAAATTGTGGATATAACATATACAGCCCAACGATCCAGAAGTTATTGGTTCGATCCGTAGAGGGTCATACCCCCATCCCGTTTATTGTTATTGATCAGGACAGATTAATGTCAAGTTCAATGCGAAGATTCTGCTGTACAAATGGATTTTCATTAGAAGGAGATGGCCTTCGTCTAGTGATGCGCCGCGCAAGCATTGTTCTTGTTTCGAGTCTGCCTTATCCCGCTGAGCTAAGGAATAATTACGATTCTGAAGTCTTAAAACATGATTCTAACGTCGTAAATAACGATTCTGAGAATCGCAACTTATGATGTTACAATGGTGATGTACGTTTCCAAAAGTATGATTTATGATTTCGAATCATTTATGATTGTCAACTCGAACTTAACATTTCGAAATCGTGATGGACAATTCCAAGGTGATTAAGTATGCACCGCATCCTAACGGCTATGGAACCATCTTAATTTCAGTATGACTGTAGGGTACCAATAGAACCTCAACATATTCGTAAGACTGCAGTGGCGTTAAACATTTTTGTGTTAGTTTTGTTCCAAATAAGCGCCATTTACCCGAACTTTGGATTTACTTCGTTAATTTGAAGCAATATGAGGTTAAGGCACATCGATTATTTGTAGAAGCACGTCGCGAGGCGGCACATGATGAACTACGTTACTCGGCACTTATGCACGGAAAGAAAAATCACATAATTATTAGACCCTTGGCGACTAATTTGAGGTGGAAATTTCCGTCGGTCCAAAAATTACACTTCTAAGCTATGGGGGTTTCGGATCAGTTAGGGTCGGTCGGCTCGGTCGTAGGTTGATAACATGAGCAAGGCTAATCGCAATGAAATGAAACTATTTTTTTCATGAAGTACAGACCTTTGGCAACAATTATACAGTCCCTTTAAAATTATAAATATGAAATTATAATTAAAAAAGAGGTCTGAAGACACGGCGGTCGGTGCGGTATTTGCGGATCACAATTTCACCGTGTGCGGTAGTTCCGGATCAAAAGTGGAGGTAGTTTCGGACCGTGATTCAGATGCAGAGCATAATAAGTTTCTCACTCGTTATTGTCTCAACATATCATATTTTTCAACTACATATATCATAATAAAATGTTTGAACTATAATAAAAATAATTTTTATTTCGTTTGAAATCTGTCTTTGGTTGGGATTGTCCATAGCAATCTGCTGGAGATCATCCTCTGAGTAACCAATAGATTTTCTCTTTGTCTCCACTTTAGACCTATCAACAAGAAAAAGCATTTAATGAAATATTTTCTCATGAAGGAATAAACGAAAGGTAGTGAGTGAGACGATGGAATGTGAAACCAGCAAAATGTCACATATTGTCACATGTTTCTCTACGTGTTTCTTTCAGTTTGTTTCGATACGTCAATAACTGTACTGACCAACAAAGCTACTAAAAACATTGAATACGTTAATGGTTAATTTTTCGTCATGTCATTTGTTTTAAAAAAACTGTCATTCAGTCTCAATCTGTACTACTCGATAACATTCAAATGGTGATCCACAACTGCCGCCACGTTAGAATTCGGGTGGTACTTTCGAATCACCACATTTATCGTTGACCAAGTAATTTTTAGCAACTTTCCACAAATCGCAGATATTCTTTGATTATTTAACTATATATATCTAAAATTGGCATAATTATTTAGTGCTTACATGATTTCCAATGTATTTTGAAAGTTCGGGTGCACTTTTACTTTATAGCCTAAGCAAAAGACGAAAATGGCCGTTCCCTACGTCTACACAGGTTCATGAATTATGTAAATACGTTGAAGGGACACAAATCCTAATATTGAGGTTCACCAACGGAAGAATAAATTCCATTTTTTTTGTTGTTAATATTAGTGTCCTGATAAATTCATCACAGAATTCACATTCCACCAATATATGGCTCAGTGATCTGAAACTGCCGCATGGTCCGAAACCCCCTCACTTACTTTATAGTCTAAAATTCAGTCGCATTCGGCCGACTTTTTCTGTTGTTTCGGGATACTTTTTATACTCCCTAGGACGAATGTTTGGAGTCACGGAAATTTCGTCCTCAGATTAGTCACCGAGGTCTCATAATTATGTTTTTTTTTTCATTACTGCGGCCCGATAGATGGCTCTTACAGGGACATCACCGAGAAGGGGTAAAGGGACGTTGGCACCGTATCACGATAAATAGCTACCCAAGGGAGATAAAGTAGAGAGGCAAACGGTAAGGTGTCATTTATCACCCATGGGAGATAAAGTGGATTCTGAAGTTTGCCGCGCACAGTCGGGCATGCGGGCTACATTCGTTGTCATATGATAGCTCAGGCCACGATATTGAATTTACATTGTTGACATAATTTACACAAGGCCACACAGCAACCGTCAAACTAAGTGAAATTACAATTAAAAACAACGAACAGTGGAAGATGGAACCCAAAAAACACATAAATGGGATGTGAGTGTGACCCTGGACGGGTCGCATCTATAACTTCCCGATACTGTGTGTGTGTGTTTTTTCTTTTTAAAAGAAACGAAGAGAAAGAAGGAAGCCAACCTCCATCCTCACGCTTCCTTCTTTCTCTTTCCTCCCTTTTTCAAAATCTTTATTGAAAATACAGCAAAAAATTTACAAAACTAGTGGTGTGAGCATCTGTGTGCTCCATTCGGGGCACAAAAAAAACTTCCCGATTTGGTATTTCAGCACAGCGTATTAAATTTATTCTTCTCCAATATACCTTGGTTAATCAGTGTGACCCCTCTTAGTGTCATAATGAACAGTTGCAGATTTGACAATTCTAAACTGGCTCATTTATGAAGCAGATAATTATGAATATTTGAGTAGCCGCATGGTGAGCATGAGGTCACGATTTATGCGCGTCACTTGAGTGGAAGTGAGTCGCCAATAGCGATGCAGCTGCAATACAAACGGTGACTTTAATATTTTACTCAGCGCAACAGTATAAACAATTGCAATTGTTAATCGCATGGCATATACTGCACAAATGCCATCCAAAATGTAATCCGCTCGATTCTGCACGAAAATGCTTTGATGGAGGCCTCCATGACAGCGCTGAGTTCATTCATTCACCTATTACATACATAATTGTTGAGACAGCCATAGCTTCATAATTATGCAAATTATCGAAAGAAGTCATTTAACATTGAATGTGCATTTTTGTATAAAGAACAACCCTGGTCATATACATTGTTCCCGTATGTTAAATTGCTCAGCCGACCATACCTCCTTAAGTATGCAAATTGTCGAAAAAAGTCATTATACATAAAATACGTACTTTTGTATGGGGAACAACTTTTCGTATATAAATTTTTCGCTAACTCTAATAGTTTATGCAATAGAACATTATAAACAATTCAAATTGTTGATAACATTGCATATACTGCGGGAATACAAAGTGTAATCCGCTCGATTTTGCACCGAAACGCGTCGACTGGGACTGTCATGACAGCATTGTGTTCATTCGTTCACTCATTACAGACCTAATTACTGAGACGGTCATACCTCCTTAATTATGCAAATTGTCGAAAAAAATTATTCCACATAAAATACGTACTTTTATATGGGGAACAACTTTTCTTATATAAATTTTATGCTACCTCTTATAGTTTATGCAATAGAACATTATAAACAAGTGAAGTTGTTAATAACAATATATATACTGCACCAGTTTCACACAAAATCTAATCAGCTCTAAGTTGAAAGGAGACGCTTTGATTGTGCTATTGAGCACCTCCCTCGCATCGTCCGTTCGCGAGATGTCGTTCGATAAAATTTTTGGCCACGGACAGACACCCTCACACACACACACACATACATCATCGTAAAAATAATCGGGGAGTGTGGTGGAGACCTTGAAACGCGGAGATATGATGAAAATTCGATTTTCGATTTTCGGGGTGATTACAATAACTCCCCTCCGGAAAGTTAATTAAAAGAACCAAATAAAGAAAAAGCCAGGGACAATACCCCTTGCCCTAAACTAGTAGAAGGACAACCTTCTATATGCCAGTATCCCCAAATCACGACGGAACATTTGCCAAGCAATACTTCATTGCGTAGGGGACGACAGCCGCGGCTACTTCACTAGCGAATCCTTTCCGGTCGTTCACGGTAAGAAGATCCTCCGCGAAGAAACGCGGTCACGCAAGGAGACCATGTTCCGCGGTTTCCTGAATTCTCTGACACTTTGGGCAATCGGGGGAATTGTCATGGTTGAAATTGTGAAGATATTCCCGAAAGCACCCGTGTCCTGAGAGCATCTGGGTTAGGTAGTAATTAACTTATCCATGTGATCGGTCAAGCCAAACATCCAGTTTCAGAATAAGTTGATGAGTCCACCGGCCTTTCCTCGAGGCATCCCACTGTAGCTGCCATCGCTGGATGCTGTGGTTACGTTCTTCTCTCCTCAGTTCCACTATGCTCAGCTCGGTTGATCTTTTGCGTGAGTAGAGTCGCCTACGCTCACCCGCTAGAACTTCGATAGGTATCATCCCAGCAATGGCACACACTGCTTCGTTGGATACTGTCCGGTATGCGCCAGCCACTCTATGGGCACTCAGCCTGTATACTGGAACAACTTTCCGTCGTGCTGCTTGACTTCGGAGTGCATCAGTCTATATAGGGATACCATATGTTAATGCCGACGTGACCACTGATGATAACAAGAGCCTTCTCCTCTTTTTTGGCCCTTCAATGTTCTCCAAAGTAGTGCCTCAGTCTTATGCTCTGCAAGTTGTAGACCAATGCAATCCATCCATTTCCGTATCTTGTTAAACACATTCTCAAACATGAGCCAAAGTGTGAATAGGTGTTTTTCCACGATGATAATAGCCACGTCATCTGCAAAAGTTACGAGCCTTGCCCCCATCGACAATGCCAGTTTCAGCACTTCGTCGTACACGATATTCCACAGAAGGGGCCGCAACACTGAGCTTTGAGGTACACCCCCAGTCACCTTATATGATTTGGGGCCCACTTCTGTGTCATACTTAAGAACTCTATCCGGGAAGTAACTACCTACTATCTTTTGGAGATATGCCGATACCGATAGCTTTGATAATGCCGCCAAGATAGAATCCCACCATACCGACTTGAAAGCGCTGTTGACGTCCAGAGTAATAACCAAACAATATTGTTTCGCACCTCTTTTCCATCGTCCGCCCTCAATCGCTCTCTTCGCTGTTCTCACCACGAGGTCAATAGCATCCAACGTAGACCGCCATCGTCTATTGACCGTCGGCCAACAGGGGTTCCACCGCTGCCTCGATCCTCGGGTGTTCTATGCGCTCCAGAATCTTGCCTGCCGTATCCAGCATACACAGTGGACGATATGATGATGGCTCGTCCCGTGGCTTTTTCCCCTTGGGGAGAAGTACGAGTCTCTGTTGTTCCCATCTCCTGGGAAAAATACCTTCCTCGATGTACGCATTATACATTTCGAGATACATTCCGGGTGCTACATTGATGGCGGCCTTCAAAGCTATATTTGGGACACCATCAAGACCGGGGGCCTTGTTGTTGTCGACTCTCACTACTGGGTTTGTGTGTGTGTGTGTGTGTGTGTGTGACGACACACGTATGAAGTGAAGTTGTAAATCAGTAACGCAAATTCAACCATTAATTGATTATTACGATTTTTTATTGATATCTCGTAAAATATGATGCCTAGCAAAAAAAGTAATACAACATGAAACATGTAATTTCATGAGAGGAACAACTTTTTTTTTGATACTTTTTCTCGTATCTGTCATTGTTCGAAATACAGGGTTATAAACAATTAAAATTGTTAACTAAGCGATATGGCCTAAATTACCGCAGTTATGAAAAAAAATTATGAAATATCAAATTTTTATCTCCATGTGGGGAACAACATTCATTGGAGTTTTTTCTTCTATCTCCCATGATTTTTGTAATACAACGTTATAAACAATTTAAATTGGTGAAAAGAATTGAGGGAATTGTTATTTCAGTTTAACATTTCTTTCGGACCTGGACACCATGGAGACGCGCCGATTAAAAAAAAAAACATAAAATTAGCCCATTGGTTACTGAGAAATCGTGAACACAAAATTTTGTCCACATACATACACACACACATACACACATACGTACATATCTCTGAAGCTGTGCCAGGAAGATGTGAAACGTCGAGAAAAGTAAAAATATCATGAAAATTTCACTTTCGATTTTCGGGGTCATTACAATAACTTCCCTATATCGGGAAGTTAATAATTATTCCGTGACAGTGATGAAAGTGATGAAGAATCCCCAAATTTAATTTACAATCCTGAAAACTGTTCAAAGTCAAATATTTGTATTGACAAAATGAATAATTTTGTTTCTAAAGACTTTTTATTTTCGCAGGGGGGGGGGGGTCGCTCTCCCAAGCCCCCCGCCGGGGGCTTCGCCCCCTGGACCCCCTCCGCGCCCTCTGCTAACCCCATCCCTATAGGGCCCACGTAATAAAAAATAGTATGTGCAATTCGGGCGATGGCGTTGGTTTGCGGGCCTCGGTTCCGACTTGCCATACCGAGTGCTGTAAACTTCACACTCCTCGCAAACCGCCTCTTCTCGCCCTTATAGCACAAATTACTATTTCTTTCCGTGTGGCTTCACATAATTAAGGTAACTACTAATCATTCAGAAAGCATTTGGCCTGCAAGAGGGCCTCTTAAGTTCTTTGTTTTTCAAGTAATGCCATTCTGAAGCAGATACAATTTTGACATTTTCCGTAACTTTCAAATTGTATTGATCATTAGAGACTAACCTCAAGTTCAAGGCGAGGATTCCCGTGTACAAGTGAATTTTCATTGGAATAAGATAGACTTTATCCACGGGTGTTGAGATCAAGCTTTAGGGTAAGTCTACCTTATCCCGATAAGCTGATGAGTTAATGAATCATAAAGCAGGTGGTGGCGTTTGAAGCCGATGAGATGAAACTGAATCGTTAAATAGGCTTTGGAGACATTTTCATCAATGGACATCGTCTTCGGTGATTATAAAAAAAAAAACTCTACTCTATTCGTATACCCTTTCGGGTCTTTACGATTTGTTCCCATCCCACCCCCCCTTAACCCCACTGCACAGCATTCGCCCAGTTTTTGTCACTGGAATCGAGGGAAAACCATTGGAAAAAACCTCAGATTTGTACAGCTCGTTTCTTTTACGAAACTCCCGCTCGGTTGTGTGGTGTGAGTTAAAGCCTGAAAAAAAACCCCAAATACCGCCTCTGCCGGTCTCGAACCGGTGATCTCAGATCTCAATCGTTCCCCCCCAATTCCAGCGCTTTAACCCGCACGGCCACAACCGTCGGTTGTCTTCGGTGATTATATTAAAACTTATTTTTAAAACCACATCAATTCTGGCACCATTTGTAGAGGAAAAATAAATATCCTCGACTCAAGAAATGCGTCGGGATTGGAACAATCATTTATAAGACGATTTACACAATCCAAATAACCGATTGAAGCCAGGAAAAAAGAGTTTGTGATTAACTTTCCTCCTTCTCCCGAGCGTCCTTCTGATTGAATCAATATATTATTTTCCATAACTAAACCAAAAAATATCGTCCCAGAAAGAATGAGATCGATCAAAGCAAAAGGATTGAAGTTGAGTGTGCATTTTTATGTGGGGAATAACTTCTTTGACACTTTTTGTCGTATCCCTTCGTTCTTAGGATGAATCCATATAAATAATTCAATTTGTTAACTAGTGGTGTGCAAATGTATGTGACCTATACGGGGCACAAACAAAACTTACCGATTTGGTATTTCAGCACAGCGTACTAAATTTATTCTTCTCCAATATACTCCGGTTAATTAGTAGAGTCATACTGAAAACTTCCAGATCGGAGAATTCTACACTGAGTCATTAATGAAGCACATGATGATGAATATTTGTGTAGATGCATGGTGAGCATGAGGATGAGACTAATGGACGTTACTTGAGAGGGAGTGAGACCCCAATAGGAGTGCGGCCGCAATAAAGACGATAACTTTAATATTTTACCCCGTGGAACAGTATAACCAACTGCAATTATTAATAACTTTGCATATACTCCACGAATCCAAAATGTAATTCGCTCGATTCGGAACGTAAATGGTGATTACAATAATTTCCCTCTGGGATCGGGAACTTAAAAATTCCCAAGTTAATCATTATACCCGTTACTTAGATCGTTCACTGTATTTTTTAAATCGGTATTTTTTGTAGAATTTGGCTGGCACTGTTTCAGTAAAATTTGTTTCCGTTTTTATTCGATAATAAACCTCATGAGGTTCTATAATTTTCTCCACTTTGTGCAAATTTTTCACTTAAGATTTGTTTTGATATTCTCCAAAACTTATCAGAGTTTGTGATAGACATGATGTGACAGTTTTTTTTTTTTTCCTCCGTCCCTCTCATTTGTACGCCCCCGGTAGCGGCCGTGTAAGCATTCCTTCAGGGGGCATACCGGACACCCACCCATGCGGCTGGGGCCGACTTTCGCCATTTTTAGGCCATCGTATTTCTAAACACAGGGTAAACCTCCAGAAACCCCTGTGCTACGATGGCCGGCGCCTATGATGGAACCCACCCCCCCCCCCCCTCCCCTGCGTCGGGTTAGGTTCCCGCTCGGCCGGGCGGTCTCATTTTATGGGTACCGCCGCTAGCACACACGGAAGTTCCTGCATCGGTCGGAATCCATGAGAAAATATTTTGAAAAAATATTCTCCGGCGGCCGGGCGCGAACCTAGGACCTTCGGAGCAGTAGGCAGATACTCTACCACTACGCCAAAGCCCCGACGTCACATGATGTGACAGTGAATGTGACCCATGGTGGATCACGTCCATAACCTCCTGCTGGAACTCAAAAAATCTAATTTCCACCATTTCCCTGCAAATACAATTATCTCGTTGCCGGTCGTATGGTGAAGTAGGTAAGGTTCCCGCCTACGGATCTAGAGGGCCTCTGGGTTCAAGCCCAAGCACCGGTGGATTTTTTGTGGATTATTTAATTTAGTCAAATAGTGGGCACCACAAAAGTAAAAAACCGTGCACTCCCAAAAGTCCCACAACGAGTACCAAAAACAGATTACAACCGAAGGATCCTACCCTCACTGTGAACGAATAACATCCGTAACTGTGTGTTACAGAGGAAAAACTCGTGAGTGTCTAACGACTATCATAACTCCAGAGCCGGCGCTAAGGACCATTGTGGTTGATGCGTCGATAACAACAAACAGAAAAAAAATTATCTCGTTAACAAGTAACTTGGAACAGACATGTTATGAATTGGTTTTGATGTAGAAGTGACATTTCTCCAAAAAATGTTTTCCGTCATTATTCCCTAAAGCGACCTGCTCACAACAGATGTGGCAAAAAAGTTAAAAATTCGCAGCTTTTATGTACTAGCTGAACGAATTGTTTCATCGGAAAATGTCCTTGCGCTCTTCATGGAAAAATGAGATAAGTAATAAAACTGGTGGTGTGCAAATGTGTCTGCCCCGTACGGGGTACAAACGAATCTTCCCGATTTCGTATTTCAGCACAGCATAAGAACGCAACCATGGTGATGAGCATTCCGAACAGTGATATCACTAATTGCACTTGCGACTAATAACTACTGCACGCAATCGATTTAGTTTGATTTTTAAGCCCTATACAAATATTCAATTGGAATTTGTCCGCCTTGTTACCCTTTCTACCTCATAATTAACTTCCCGATCCCAGAGGGAAGTTATTGTAATCACCCCGAAAATGAAAAGTGGAATTTTCAAGAAGTTTTCACTTTTCTCGATGTTTGATATCATCCGGACACGATTTCAGAGAAGTGGCCGTATGTGTGTGTGTGTGTGTGTGTGTGTGTGTGTGTGTGTGTGTGTGTGTGTGTGTGTGTGTGGTCAAAACTTTGTTTAACGTTTCCGACGGGACCACTGAACCGATTTATCTTTTTTTTTTTCTGTTCGACGCGTCCTGCTGGTCTCCAGGTCTGAAAGGAGCGATTTGTCGAAAAACTGATTCTTTCAATTGTTATTAACAAATTGAATTGTTTATGTCGCTCTATCGCAAGAGGGGTTGGAGATACGAAAAAAAAATGGTGAATCAAAGTTGTTTCCCGCAAAAAAATACATATTTAATGTTTTATGCCTTTTTTTATTAATACGCATAATTAATTAATTAATTGATTAATTAATTATCTTACACGGAAATTCGAACTTGAACTTTTCATTTTTTCTTCAATCGACGTGTTTCGCTAGTGTTCAGGTCTGGAAGGAGTAAAAATTTGATACAACAATTCCTTCAATTGTTATTAACAATTTCAATTGTTTAAAACGCTCTATCACGAGAACGGTTGAAGATAAACAAAAAAGTTTGTAATGAATCTTGTTGCTCACGTGAAAATACACATTTTATATTTTATGTGTTTTTTGCGTAACTGTCATAATTAAGGTAATATCGTTTAATTAATTAAACACACACACACACACATCGGGAAGTTATTGGTCTGGCCCGTCGAGGGCCACATCCACATCCCGTTTATTACTTTCTTAATTATCCCGCTCTTTGACATCCTTCCCGCAATAGTCGACATATTCATTCGCCGGGTATATGTTAGTTCAACTCGCGATATGTTCTAACCTATTTTGAAAAAGTCATATTGAATGTGCATCTTTGTATAAGGAAGAACCCTGGTGATATGTATTGTTCCCGTATTTCAAATGGCTCAGACGACCATACCGCCTAAATTATGCAAATTATGGAAAAACGTAATTCTACATAAAATACATATTTTTATATACGGAGAAACTTTTCTTATATAAATTTTACGCTAACTCTAATAGGTTATGCAGTAGAACATTATAAACAATTGAAATTGTTAATAACAATATATATACTGCACCAATTTCATCGAAAATCTAATCAGTTCTAAGTTATATGAAAACGCTTCGAACGCGACCTTGAGAACTTTCGTAACTTCATTTGTTCAGAAGAAATCGTTGCGGAAAATTTTGTACACATACATACACAGACACGCAAATACACATATACGGACACACAGAGTCGGGGCTTTGGCGTAGTGGTAGAGTATCTGCCTACTACTCCAAAGATCCTAGATTCGCGCACGGCCGCCGGAGAATATTTTTCAAAAATATTTTCTCATGGACTCCGACCGATGCAGGAATGTTCCGTGTGTGCTATCGGCGTATCGTACCCATAAAATGAGACTGCCTGGCCGAGGGGGAAGGTAACCCGACCCAGGAAAGGAAGGGAGGGTGGGTTCCATCATAGGCGCCGGCCATCGTAGCACAGAGGTTTCTGGAGGTTTACCCTGTGCTTAGAAATACGATGGCCTAAAATGGCGAAAGGCGGTCCGGTACGCCCCCTGAAGGAATGCTCAAACGGCCGCTAGCCGGGACCTACAAATGAGAGGGACGGAGACAAAAAAAACACACAGACGCCGTTGTAGAATTTGACAGGGATCACTTTGGTATACTTAAAACTTGGATTTTGGGTGCATTACAATGACTTCCCGAATAATCGGGAAGTTAACTGGTGTGATAGAAGTGTGTGTCACCGCTGGGAACACTTGCGAATCTTCCCAATTTGTAATTTCTGTTTGCCATCCCTAGATTTTCCGATACGCCAATTAAATGTTTCAATGTCATTTATCAAACATTTATGAATCTTTGACTAGCTGCATAATCAGCGTGCGGACGACAATTATGCACATCACTGGAGTGGGAGTGAGGCGCCAATCGGGGTGCGAACGCTCGAGGATAAAGCCCGTCATAGCTCCTTAATCATGATAAATATGGAAAAAACTGATACTAAATTAAATATGCATTTCTACTAACAGAGCAAATTCTCTTTAATACTTTTTGCGGTATCTTTTACCGTTGTTTAAATGGAGCCTTATGAACGATTCAATTGTTGAT
Source organism: Asobara japonica (assembly GCA_026005395.1). Classification (NCBI taxonomy): domain Eukaryota; kingdom Metazoa; phylum Arthropoda; class Insecta; order Hymenoptera; family Braconidae; genus Asobara; species Asobara japonica. The sequence continues at coordinate 640,149 of BQMI01000221.1, forward strand.
AACAAAAAAACTATTTGGTCAAATGAAACCAAAAGCTAATCCAATCTAAGTGCCATGAAGACGCTCCGAATAAGACACACACACATACACCCACGCACACACACACCCACGCACATACACACACACACACGCGCACACACATACAGACACACAAGTACTATTTCTTTGTTCCTATGTGTGAAAAGTGAACATTTTGTAGATTTGACACTTTTCATTTTCACGACGGACATGACAACGCTCTTAATACGGAGTTTATGAAGTTTCAACATTCGAACAATACTTAACATTGTAAAACAATACACATTTTAAACGACTTGAACATTTTTCAGATGTAGAACACACCCACAAATCCAATTCACGATTTTAATTTCATGCATGACGATTTTGGAATCATATACGATTGTGAAAGCGTAAATTACGACGCTGGAATCACAACACTTGATTTTGTATTCCACAATCATGAGTGACGATTTCAACATCATGATTTATCATTCCAAAATTAGGACTCATGATTGCCAAAGCGGGAATTACGATGCCAAAATCGTGATTTAATAGGCGTACAAATAAACAACCATACGAAAGGTGTTACTCTATGTTTGAATATACGGCATAGAATAAAACCTCAAAATGCGAGTAACTCTGCTTTATACTCTTACATATTTTACTTTCCGCGAAAGTCTACTTTTAAACCAAATAGGCGGAATTCATGGGAACTTTCGATTTACTTTTTCAACTTGAAGAAACCTGTCGTTGATTACGACTTCCACATCGATCACATGCAGCATATGGCGAAATTACCTTGAGTGAGAGAAGCTGTCCTTAGTCGTTCGAAATTGTTTGAAACTGGGGGCCTGATGTGCAAGATAAAGAACGCAGTGGAAGGTCGAAAGTATACGAAGACTAGGAATGGAATCATTATTGATACTATGATATGACGTTACAGGAAGCAGATAGTACTTTGAATAAAATGTAATATTCTGTTATGTCATAACAAATTTCTGTTCGCTCATAGAAAACGGCGAAGACTTATTTGTACGCCTAATATAAGTCCAACAAGGTAATTACAATGCCTGTACAATCGTGATTTACGATTTTAGCATCGTGACTTACGATTATAGAATCGTAATCTACACTAAATGATAAATATTAACTTTTAAGTGGTAATATAAAGCCCAAATACCGTCTCCTCTTCTGAGTTTGGGGAAAAAAACGAGTGGAGTAAGTTCATAATAGTGGAGCCACAAATGATATAAGTGAATATATTTCTTAAATCAATTCGATTGTCAGCGATTAATGCCAGATATTTTCTTCTCGTTTTGTTTCATTGATTTTTCGTTTCATGAACCGTAAACTTTCCCCTTTTCCTCCTATAAATGACGATAATGTGTTCTTTATATATTGCAATAATTTTCAACGCACTTTCCACAGTAATACCTAATTACGATCGTTCAGTACTTGGTAAGCCCCATCATTCACGTTGATAAATTATCAGACAAATAAATGACAACGCCAGCCTGCAATTGCAGTCAAGTTAAAAAATGTATATAGAGGGAATGAAATGCTTTGTGTAATAAAAGTAACACCTCCTTATCTGGAAGCTTTATCATATGACAAATGACTGTTTCCCGTTGTGGTACAATTGTTGTAGTTATTCTCAATATGCGAATTACGTCCAAGATATATTAAATTCTTTCAGATAATGCGTCTCTTCACGAAATAACGATTTCCCTATACATTTACGTCCACAAATGGCCAGAAACGATGGATTTACACTCGGGCGTCGAATGGCACGTCGCCCGACCTCAAACATCATAAACCCAAATCAAGATAATATAGGTTACTCACTGATAAGGCACAACTCAAACTTCGACTCATATTTGCGATTCGCACCTCAGAAAACGACACTTAAAACTTTTACAACTAAACATTCAGAAATAATACTCACACTTCAATTTTTCAAGGGGCTCATGAGACAGCTGATGGCTTGGATTGTGCAGCAGCGAAGAGTCGTGATGTGAATTCCCATGAACATCATGATGATGCATTGCATTCTGTAGATGATCACCATGAAGCCCGGCCATAGATGCAGCAGCAGCTACATGCTGATAATGTTGAACTGACAAACCAGTTGCTGCACCTGTCACAAGATCCTGAAGACACAGGTCCGAGTTACCACCGCCACCGCCGGCGAGTTCGAGCCCCCCCCCGGCCCCGCCGCGTTCCATGCTGTAGAAGGTTAACGTGGTGCCGACTCTTCTGTACCCCTTTCGTCAATCTCGCCGTCTTCTCAGGAGTCGTACGCAATTTGACTTCTTATCTAAAGTATCATAAGTTCGATAAATCACACCTCACTTAAAATTACGCTCCACAATTGCCGATGAATTATCACTTCACTGTCGACAATACCAAACAAAACCACTGGGTATGTTCCAATGGACAACAAATGGGTGGTTCACGATGGCTACGTATGCTTTAGTATCCTCTCACAAACCCCGGTAAACTCCACGGAACTCTATGCTTACGAATTACGTAACTCTCATATGCTTGTACGTGCTGAAAGTGCGCTGAATCTACCTAGGGTATGATGCGTCTCTCTTGCCGAGGCTCTATACACTTTTACTGTGACCGCATTGCCGCCAATTGCGACCCCATAATGCCCAAGCCAATCTACACTGTCAAGCACAGCAACACCGTTTTCTGATTATTATTGGCCACTCTTTTGTCTAATCATTCTTCCAAAAAGACCACTCATCGATTGAAAACCATATCGTAAGTAAAAGCCGGTGAAAGAGGGAGGGGGGGGGGGGGGCTCGCGGTGGACGGGAAAAACTGAAAGCGTTATAACCACAAATTCGATGGGGGTAGTCACCTGGGTAGTGTAGTGACCGCACGTTGTAGTTGGGTATAGGTGGGCTGGCTGGGTTTAGCCTAGTTGAGCCCTTTGGACTGGCTAGTTGACTTAAGTCTCTAAGTCGGGTAAGCCAGAGGATCTAGTGGTCTTGGGCTTGCCGTGCAGTTTACGTCTCTTTGTGCCCTTACTCAGATACCTTATGCGGAGGGCTTGCCTGACTGTCTGACTGTGCCTATCCTGTTTCCCAGTCTCCAGTCTTACTCACTCTGGACGGTCCCCCTTCCTTCTTACTTCAGTGCTCGGTCCCATCGGTTGCGTTTGCCATACACCCCTCGAAGTACCACATCAAATCCTATATAGTTACACACGAGGAGGTTCTGGATGCTATTCTACACTAGTACCAGTTTTCTGTACTGCGCCTGACTCGCTATCCTCCCACCATCATGCCACGGTTTATCTCCCACCTCACGAAGCTTCGCCCCACCCACGACACAAACTCCCCCACCATTTACTATTTCCGTTATACATCCAGATCTCTTTCAATCCATTAGGGATTTTCAGAAATCCATGAGTGTATTCCAATTTTTTCACACATTGCCAATTGCATTATTTTATTTTTTCACGTACATCGGGGCATTGTTACGTGGGTATTTGTGGTATCAGAGAATCAAGGGTGAAGATAATGCACCAAACTCTTGGGCGTATGACTGTGTGAATGTAAAGATAATCGTTCAAAATTCAATTAATTCCTAGGAGCGACAACTCACGGTTGTTGATACCGGAATTTTAACCCAAACATACGAATAGTGAAAAGCCATAGCCTGGAAGTAAACGAAATGCAATCGCAATGTGTTCAACCATTCCAGGTCTGAAGATAATATAACATAATACAAATAGTAAGGTAGGAGGAAAAAGCATTGCGTAGAAGGCATTGTAGAAAGAAACACATTGCCAAAAGCTAAAAGTAGTGCAAGGTGATGGTGGGCTGATAAAGGTACTCTCGGGGTAGTACATACGTCAACTTGGTTGGATAGGGAACAGAGGGTTAAATGGGTTGAAGGTGGATGAACGAGAAGAGATGAGAAGGAAACGAAGTGAGGGACATCGCTGGTCGGAGACAAATGACAATTTGGCCACGCCCATCAGTATACGGGGGGGCGTGTGTTTATTACTCGGTGGGGATCTCGTGTGAGTGATACTGTGTGAGTAAATTCGCAGTATACGTGGGGGATGGCGATACGGGTGGGAGCATCGTTGATTTTTGAGCAGCGGTAACCCCTTTCGTCAGTAATAGTCTTTCGTATACTATTTCGGGTATGTATGATGAGAACGTGTTTTAAGGCAAATGCCGCAACATAAGCAAAAGTATGACTGTAAGCACATGATCATAGTTATTGTAATTTCATAATTGAAGGATTATGGGTTATGCCTGTGTCAGATTGGCTTCTACCTGCTGATTGTTATTGACTCTTTGATTGATCCTGTTCCACTTCGATGAAGAGTCAGTCAAACTATGTGTATCTATCGGAATAATCGCTTTTACATCGTTGCATTACCGACCGTTGCTCATCAGAGTTGAGTGTTTGATTGATGATGTTGAAATTTTCATGTGAATTTAGCGTGCAATTTATGATTGGTCCTTTTTCATTTGGTTGATACGGGAATTCATAAATTTTAAATTTTTAGGGGATAGAAATGACCCCATTTACCCCATAACGATTAGGGTACCCCGCATATGTTTAATGTTGTATAAGAGAAGTTGAACCAACGGAAAATGAACGGGATGTGGGTCTGACCCTCTACGGGTCGAACCAATAACTTTCCAATCGTTCCCCCGTATATGTTATATACGAAATTACCGACGTCAGAATAGCCGAGTGGACTAAGCGCGCAGTCTTCGCGCTGCCGCTTCGGTACCTGGTTCAAATCCCCCATATAGGGCGAGAATTTTTTTCGGAATGTCTGATGAGCGGGAGGTTACTCATAGAGTAGCCGCCTGTACCGACACAGGTTTTCTGTGGTTTCCTGTGTCTTATCATGCGAATGCGGTGCAGCGTATGGACCACACGCCCATATATCCATAAGGGATCGAAGGCGTTAAAGATAAGAAAAAAAAAAAAAAAAAAAAAATATACGAAATTGCGGTGGATGTCCCAATTTATGAACTTTTTAAACTTTTCAAAATTACGAAATATGTTAAAATTTATAATTAACTTTCCGATTTTTCGGAAAATTATTGTAACGCCGTCGATATGCAAATTTGTTGTTTCATTAGCTAAGTCGGGTTTTAACTGTACCAAAATGATCCCCGTCAAATTGTTTGTGTGTGTGTATGTCTGTGTATGTTTGTGTATATGTATGATGTGTACAAAATTTTGCGCAACGATTATGGAAGGTTTCAAGGTCGCGTTCGAACCGTTTCCATATAACTTATAACTGATTAGATTTTGAATGAAATTGGTGACATATATATATTGTTATTAACAATTTCAATTGTTCATAATGTTCCATTGCCTAAACTATTAGAGATAGCGTACAATTTATATGAGAAAAGTTGTTCCCCATATGAAAATACGTATTTTATGTACAATAACTTTTTTCCATATTTTGCTGCATTAAGAAGGTATGACGGTCTCAACAATTATGTATGTACTGACTGAAGGAATGAACTCAGCGCAGTCATGACGGTCCCAATCGAAGCGTTACCGTGCAAAATCGAGCGAATTACACTTTGCATGGGATTCGTGCAATATATGCAATGTTATTAACAATTGTAATTGTTTATACTGTTCCACCGGGGAAAATATTAAAGGTCTCGGGAAAGACCCAGAAGAGAATTAGTGCTTATATGAAAATACACCTTTTATGTGTAATGATTTGTTTCCACAATTTGCATATTTAAGGAGGTATGGTCGTCTGAGCAATTTGACAGATGGGCACAATGCATATCACCCGCCTTGTTCCTTATACAAAAATGCACATTCAATATGACTTTTTTCAATATAGGTTAGAACATATCGCGAGTTAAATTAGAATATGCTTGGCGAGTGAATATGTCGACAATTGCTGGAAAAATGTCGAAGAGCGGGATAACTAAGTAAGTTCAGAGGTAGATGCGGGGTAACCAGGCGGACGAATTCCAGTTGAATCGTTTTATGGGCTTAAAAATCAATTGTGATGACCAAACTCAACCGTGATATCAATAATTGGAATTGCGTCTAATAATTACTGCACACGATCACTTCAGTTTGATTTTCAAGCCCATAAAACTATTCAACTGGAATTCGTCCGCCTGGTTAACCTATCTACCTTTCTACTTTCTTAGTTCTCCCGCTCTTCGACATTTTTCCAGCAATTGTCGACATATTCACTCGCCAAGTATATTCTAGTTTAACTTGCGATATGTTCTAACCTATATTGAAAAAAATCATATTGAATGTGCAGTTTTATGTAAGGAACAATCTGAGTGACATGCATTATGCTCATCTTTCAAATTGCTCAGACGACCATACCTCCTTAATTATGCAAATTATGGAAAAAAGTAATTACACATAAAAGTGTATTTCTATATAAGCCCTAATTCTCTTCTGGGTGTTTCCTGAGACCTTTAATATTTTTCCCGGTGGAACAGTATCAATAGCATTGCATTTAATGCGCGAATCCCATCCAAAGTGTAATACGCTCGATTTTGCATGGAAACACTTCGATTGGGACCGTCGCGACTGCGCTGAGTTCATTCGTTCACTCATTACATACATAATTGTTGAGACGGTCATACTTCCTTAATGATGCAAAATATCGAAAAAAGTAATTCTACATAAAATATGTTTTTTTATATGGGGAACAACTTTTCTGATATAAATTTTACGCTATCTCTAATAGTTTATGCAATAGAACATTATGAACAATTAAAATGGTTGATAACAATATAAGTACTACACCAATTGCACCCAAAATCTAATCCCCTCTAAGTTACATGAATATGCTTCGACTCCAATACTGGCGGTCGTGATAGTTTCATTCGCTCGTGAGAAACCTAGGATCAAAATTTGGGAAACACACATACATACAGACATACACACAAGTTAATTCCCGAAAATCGGGGAGTTAAAAATGCACATTCAATATGACTTTTTTCAATATAGGTTAGAACTTCTCGCGAGTTGAATTAGAATATGCTTGGCGAGTGAATATGTGGAAAATTGCTGGAAAAATGTCGAAGAGCGGGATAACTAAGTAAGTACAGAGGTAGATGCGGGTTAGCCAGGTGGACGAATTCCAGTTGAATAGTTTTATGGGCTTAAAAATCAAACTAAAGTGATCGTGTGCAGTAATTATTAGTCGCAATTCCAAGGATTGACATCACTGTTGAGTTTGGTCATCACAATGATTGCGTGTTTATGCTGTACTGAAATACCAAATCGGGAAGTTTTGTTTGTGCCCCGTATGGGGCACACTCATTTGCACACCACTAGTTCAATATAGGTTAGGACATCTCGCGAGGTAAACTAGAATTCTATATTAATATACTTGGGGAGTGAATATGTCGACAATTGCTGGAAATATGTCGAAGAGCGGCATAACTAAGAAAGTAGAGATGTAGATGGGGTAACCAGGCGGATGAATTCCAGTCGAATAGTTTTATGGGATTAAAAATCGAAATAAAGTGATCGTGTGCAGTAATTATTTGTCGCAATTCCAATTATTGATATCACTGTTGAGTTTGATCATTACAAGGATTGGGTATTTATGCTCTACTGAAATACCAGATCGGGAAGTTTTGTTTTTGCCCCGTATGGGGCACACACATTTGCACACCACTAGTTATTAGTCGCAATTTCAGTTATTGATGCCACTGTTCAGTTTCCTCATCATAATGGTTGCGTGCCCATGCTGTGCTGAAATCCTAAATCGGGAAGTTTTGTTTGGGCCCCGTATGGGGCACACACATTTACACACCACTAGTTTTTCAAATGTAATAAGATTTTCAAAAAATATAACCTTCCTTTCGATAGTGTCAGATAAACAATTAGATTGGTGAAAAACTATGGGTATTCGGAAAAAAGCCATAAAACATCAAATGTGTATTTTTATGCGCGGAGCGACTTTCATTCGACAGTTTCTTTCGTATCTTTAACCGTTCTCGTTATAGAACGATCTAAATAACTGCATTTCTTAATGACAACTAACTATCAGGGTTAGCAACAAGTTATATGATATCAAATATGTATTTGTGTGTGTGGAAGAACTTCCATTGAATAATTCGTTTCATATCTTTAACCGTTCTTATGATTCAGCGGTAACACCAATTCAATTTCGTAATAACTAAAAAACCGCTTGGTGCATTATGTTCGAAATCTAATCAGGTCTAAGTTAGGCGGAATCCTATCGAATGAATATACGAAAACCCAAATCGAATAGTTTGTTCAAGAAAAATCGTTCGACAAAATTTTGCTCAAATACGCACACACACACACACACACACCAACCCAGAGACGGGGCTTTGGTGTAGTGGGTAGAGTGTCTGCCTACTATTCTAAAGGTCCCGCGTTCGATTCCCGCTCACTGCAAATATTTTTTCTGAAAAATATTTTCTCACGGACTCCGACCGATGGCAGGAACATTCCGTGTGTGCTATCGGCGGTATCCATGAAGTGAGACCGTGAGCCGGGACCGAACGCGACCCGTCGCGCGGGGGGGGGGGGAGGGTTCCATCGTAGACGCCCGCCATCGTATCACAGGGGTTTCTGGAGGTTTATCCTGTGATTAGAAATACGATGAGCCGAAATGGCGAAGTCGGCCCCAGCCGCAATGGGTGGGTACTCCGATCCGTAGTATTGCCGATGAAGTAATGCCTACCAGCGGTTACGTGGGTGAATACGAATAGAGAATGAGTAGAAAAAAAAAAAAAAAAAAAAAAAAACACCAACGCAGATAAACGTTTCGCTGAACATGCTCGGAAACGTTTCCAAGGGTTAGGAAACGTGGAGATCAGGTGAAATTTCAGATTTCGCTTTTCGGACCCATAACCATAACTTCTCTCAAGATCGGGAAGTTAATAATTATGAATAATAACAATAAACGGGATGTGGGTCTCTACGGGTCACACCAATAATTTCCCGATTGTTCCCCCGTAAATGTTATATCCGAAATTTCGGTTTATGTCTTAAATGCACTTTTTAAACTTTCCAAAATTTCGAAATATGAAAAAAGTTTATAATTTTTAAAGTGTAAGACGATTTTTTAAAACGATAACTTTCCTTGCGATTGATTTAAGCGACAATTTGTTGATAACTATTCACTATAGGTGTTAGTAAAAAAGCTCATAACACACGAAATGTGTATTTCTTACATTACATATTGTTGCGTATCTCTAACCGTTCTTGCGATATAGCGATCTAAGCAATTGAATTTGTTAATAACAATACACTATCGGTGGCAGCCAAAAAGGTAGGTAGCATTAAATATGTATTTTCGTGTGTCGAAGAAATTTGATTGAATAATTTTTTCCGTATTTTCAATCGTTCTCACAACGCAACGATATAAACAATTTGTTAAAATTCAATTCAAATTAGGGCAAAAAGTACGCAATCATAAAAATGTCACATGATCATGTCACGGGTCTTATGACGTATTTCCGCTGTAGGTAACGTGGTTTATATAGATTTAATTCGCTCTTTTTCTGTGCACATTAAAGTGATTATTAAAACCTCAAAAATCAACACTCTGTGCCCCACTAAATTATTTCTGATCCTATGGACTCTTCCCTGAACATAACTCTGTAACACAATTCATTTGTTAATAACGATAAAACCGCTGGGTCGATTATATTCAAAATGTAATCAGGGCTAAGTTAGGCGGAAACCTATCCAGTGAGTATAAAACAACCCAAATCGCATAATTTGTCTGCGACAAATCGTTCGACAAAATTTTGCTCACATACGCACACACACACGCGCGCAGACAAGCATGATTGGTCGCTCAAAATGATTGGAAACGTTTCTAGGGGCCATGAATGGTGGAGATCAAGCGGTATGCGTAAAGTATTGATAGCGGTGAAAAAAGAAGAGTACATTTCCATAACTCAGCTCCATCATATCGACAAAATGGGTTCATTCTTCGTTAAATATATTTGGAACATCATAGTGCACTTAGTTGTAAAATAACGGGCAATATTTCAATTACTTTTGCATCCGTGTGCAAAATAACAGTGTTAACTTGAATCGTGAGACTAAACATGTCAAAAAATACGTAAAATAGTTTTGCGCATACCCATAGCGCATTTTTTTTATTAACTTCGCGATCTTGAGGGAAGTTATAGCTTTGGGTCCGAGAATCGACATCGTAAATTTTACCTGATCTTCACGTGTCATGACTCGTAGAAACGTTTCCGACCATTTTTAGCGCGATGTTTGTCTGTGTGTGTATGTATGTGCATATGTGAGCAAAATTTTGTGGAACGATTTCTCTTGAACAAATTATCCGATTTGGGTTTTCTTATACTCATTCGATAGGATTCCGCCTAACTTAGACCTGATTAGATTTTGGACATTATTATTATTATTATTATTATTATTATGATTAAAGAGGCTGTGGGCTCACTATGTGTGAGGGGCGACATATAGGCCTAGGCACTTCTTGTCTCGCACAGAACGAAAGCATGCGACATCTCGGCTGTCCGCATGCCTCCTCCTACAAGGACATTTCCCCCCATATCCGGTGGCGCTGTACGGCAAGTGCTGGGCATTTGCACAATACATGGAAGGGAGTTTCCTGTTCCTCCTCGCAGGAGCGGCATATGGTGATTTCAGATAGGCCTAGTATATTCATGTGCCTACGCAGTTTGCAGTGGGCTGTCATGGCAGCTACTACCGTCCTCACCAGATTTCTATTCATTTCCATTAACTCCCTGGTCCTCTTGGGGTCCCAGTTGTAGATGAAAATTTTAGATTTTCTGGCACCTGCAGTTGTCATCCAGTTCTGGTTTATCTGATCGACAACCCATTTCTGGATACTCGGCTTAATCGCTTGCCTCGGTAGTCCTACGGCAAGCTGATGGAAACGTTCGTTCCCCTCTGCCACCCTCCTCGCCAGCTCGTCAGCTTTTTTGTTGCCCGGTATATCCTAATAGCCCGGTACCCAAATCAGTCTGATCTTGTTTTTGCGAGTCAGCACGTCCAGTGCGTCTCTGTATAGGCCTACAATCGCCGATTTATTGTGTCGATTCTCAAGCGCTTTTAGAGCTGCCTGACTCTCTGAACATATGGTGATTCTTTTCTTAGTATAACCCCGCTATATGTTAGCTCTCACATAGCCAAGGATTCCAACGACTTCCGCCTGAAACACAGAGCTATAACACTTTATTTTCCGGGGGAGCACACTCTCTTCGGAACCAGGTGTACTCCCAACCTACTTCATAATCCCCATCCCCAACGCCTAATTCCTGACCTTTTAATGGGGCGCCAGGTGAATCTTTCGATTCCCAGGTATCACCTGACTGGGCTCATCCCAGGCTTGCACGCTTAGGATGAGAGGGTAACTCCTAACTTACTTTACTTGCGAACTCTTGGACCAGGTCCGCTCTGGCGCATTGACCGTGCTCTACTCTCGGTGGTTTGTTAACCCAGATCCGTTACTGGGGTGGGCTGGGACATCGCGATCCCTAATCCCACGGGTCCCTACTCTACTGGGATGGGTTTATGGATGCAGGGCTTATTGGTGCCTCGACCGCTCAATGTGCAGGTTCGGTAGAGAAGGCGGGGTTCCAGTGGTCCTCTTACTAGGTCTTAACTCCCATTCGCGTTATAAGTACCGCGGTTTAAGATACCTCTTCTGAGGGCTCGTACTCACGTGATAGGGCGTTTCTAGTTGATGATGGTGCGATAGCCTTGGGGGCGGCCTCAGGGCTCAGCCGCTCTCGGTCACGTCATTCTCTGGGGCTCACACCGAAGTCCAAGGATACTCGGGGATCGCCACTAAGCTACACGATACAGGTTTCCTTCAATCGTCGGGTGGATGGGGAATATCGGATGGTCCTGGTGCATCCCGGTGATCAGCCGGGGACAGGCAACCAGGTGATATTCCATGGTGGAAATCCGAGTGAGACACAAGGGAGTGGTGTGCAACTCTACTCGCCATTGGGTCATTCTCGGCGTGCTCACGTTATGGTCTCATCTCACTCAGGTCCACTACCCTGCGTGCTCTCACTCGAGCAACGGCACAAAACCAACTCTCGCGAAGGCCCAAACTCGACTCTCCTAGTCGACTCCTCTGCTCGACTGGCTCACTTCCAACCTGGGAAGCGAGGTGGCGCTTACGTCGCCACTGACTCAGTCTGATTCCTCGTTGGCTTGGGCGAGGGAAAGGGGTGTAGGATTTCCTTCGGGATGTCGAACCTGTACCTTAACCCGGGTACCCTCGGTGGCGAGTTACCGAACCCCCCCAGGCATCCCGTATTTCGGCATCCTCTGTATGCGAAGGCGCGGGGTGCCAGCCCGTCTTATCCTGCAGCTTTCTCTCTCACAGATCCAGGTCTGGTCTGCTTCCTCGTCGCCACTCGCACCCCGGTTTCTCCAGCTCTAGGCTGGAGCCTGGTTATAGTGGTGCTGGGCTTGATTCCGCAGATTCCCTTGCCTAAGGCCTCATTTTCCGGGTGGTCAGGGTCCTGAATGACCTGTTCTGTCCTCTCCTCTTATCTTACTCTAAGGGGCGGAATTATTTTCCGTTACAGTGCTATGGTCTTCCAGGCGGAAGCTGAATTCCACTTTCAAACCCATCAGATGTAATCCAACACCCGCCGCCCCTTTGGGGCATCTTCCTTTGAGCCATCCGCGTTCCAGATCAGTTCCCAACCATGGAGACGTCTAGATTCCTTTACCCACCGGGCCCTGTCCGGGTATATCACCTCATAGTTCTCCGATGTGGAGATGGTTAATCCATTAATGTGCTGGGCATCACTGATGCCCGGGGCTATGTGTTCTAGAAGTTTCATCATTTCGGTGTGTCCCCTTTCATACCTGTGCCCTCTCCAATCGCCCATCAGCTTTAGCCGGTGAACTGCTGCCATCACCGCCAAACTAACCTCCACCTCAACGGAGGGTAGTTCCAGCAGCGTCCCGAGCGCTTCAGTTGGAGTGGTTCTCATGACGCCTGAAATGGCCCTGAGTGCCATGGCCCTCACGTGGTGAAACTCCGACCCCGCGGCCTTTTGCGTGGCCCTCCTCCACCACACAATGGCTCCATGGTTCAGTGCCGGCAAAACTACTGACGAATAAATCCACTTCATCATGCCAGGTCTTAATTCCCAAGTTTGGCTGCAAATTCCTTTGGTTGCCAATAAGATGCTGCATGCCTTGCTACAGCCGTGGTTTAGATATGCGGTCCAGCTCAGTTTTGAATCTAGGATCACCCCCAGATGCTTGACCGAGAGGGTCGGAATCAGTTCCTTTCCAAGATACCTGGGGTTCCTCCAGCCATCCAGTTTCTTTTTTCGCGTGAAGAGAACTAATTCCATCTTGTCCGGGTGGGCAGACAGTTCCGTCTCTGCACACCATTTCTTCATTACACTCAGTACGGTCATAATCAAAGACTGGACTGTGTTCGCATGATTGGCCGAGGTTGGAACAATGAAGTCATCTGCGTACGCCTGAGCATAGAAACTCTCCTCATGTACTCTGCATGGAACTCTATCCATGAGCGGATTCCATAACAACTGGTTATCGACGCTCCCATTTCAAAGTCTCCTCTGTAAGCCGAGCGGACCCTGAATCTGAGCATAGCGCCGATCCATTCCCTAGCGGTTTCCTCAATGCCGTGATATTGGGCACCCTTACCAATTGATCTTGTCGAGGTCCAATTGAATGCTCCCTCGATATCCATGAAAAGGACCGCCCGTTATCAGGCCCTTCGCCATGGCATCTTCTAGTCTACCCACTAATTGTGGAGCGGTGTTGACTGATTTGCCAGGTTGCTACGCAAACTGGCAGTGGTGTCATGATCTCTGAACTAGTGCAGTATCCCCTATACAACGGCTGGGGCAGACTTTCCCCATTTTTTGGCCATCGTATTTCTAAACACAGGGTAAACCCCCAGAAACCCCTGTGCTACGATGGCCGGCGCCTATGATGGAACCCACCGCCCACCCCCCTGCGTCGGGTTAGGTTCCCGCTCGACCGGGTGCTCTCATTTTATGGGTACCGCCGATAGCACACAGGGAAGTTCCTGCATCGGTCGGAATCCATGAGAAAATATTTTGAAAAAATATTCTCCGGCGGCCGGGCGCGAGGCTAGGACCTTCGGAGTAGTAGGCAGATACTCTACCACTACGCCAAAGCCCCGACTCCGAATTTTAGACGCCACGAACAAACAATCTGTAATAAATTTTAATGGAGTCATAAATTCCATTAATTTAACAATATCAAATTTATCGCGGGAAATGTGAGATGCCCTTTAGGTTCTTTATGCCAATAGAAGTTATTTCCATTAGCATGTTGATGTGAATTAATTATTTTGTTAATTAATAAGTTAACGCGGTATACAATTCTTTAGTTAGATAGTTGACAATTTATTTATTAACAATTTAACCGGATTACACTTGGATTAAAATGACACTATGATTGGAGGATTAATACTGCTACTTGCCGTTGAAAATTGTTACTTACACAAAAGTCTGGAAATTGGAACTTAACAAGTTCCCTCAAGTTGAGGACTTGAGATGAATACTCGAAAAGTAAGTTTTGAGGGATCATCTAGAACTAACGATTTCAATCTAACTAACGATTTCAACTTACTAAACGAAGTAAACATTATTAGGTAAGAGAGGAAATTTGGATGTGTAGGAATAGATACCTCATTGGCTAGAATTGACGACAATTTTGGAAATTATTGATGAGACGGAAGGAAACGTATAACTTTGGGTAGAGCCCTCATACCTGAACATGACGTGCAAACAAATTATTGCCGATGATTGTAGGGGTGTGGTCACTGATCTCCATATAACTGGATAGCCGATCTGTTACGCAGCGCGTAAGGCAGATGAACAGACAAGCACAGAGTCCTATCAATTGCGCATGCTCAGCGCATCTGTCGATTGGAGGGGATACTCATGTTTACCAAGAGTAGTTGGTAATTTCTTCAGTAAATTTCCGAAGGGTAGAACTCATCAGAAATATTGCAAAAATCGGTTTTCAACTCTTTTATTATATTTACTTCCTTGAATCCGTCTATACGAAGCTGAAGTAAAATTGACACTCTATAAATCTTGTTATATGTTCTATATTAAATATTCTATAACTAACTATAAGTAGTTTAGCGGCAATCACTAATCCTGTTTTTTAATATGTTGATAATCACTGAGAACAAAATTGTTAGGAACAACTATCTCATATGATAGTTAATAATGATGAGCATCATGAAATTTAAAAATCTTCCCATGACTTCATTGCTTAGGCTTATTCATCAATATCTCCTGAATGAAGACGCAGAGCAAATTCTTATCATGTTTTTTGTTGTACATAACATTCCAGTTATGGTGATTTTTGTGCAACTCTTACACGGTGTCGTAAAATAAAAAACAAATTGTAGCGAAGGCGTAAACTGGACGATTATGATGTGGGTCATTTTCCCGGCGTCATTTACCGTGTACATCAGCCCACCCCCCTTGGCGACGCGCATGCGCATAGCGCACTTCTCTGGGTTTGTGGTGGCGCTGTTTATTCCTCTAACACTACCTCGCTGTCGGCGTGATGGGTCCATGGGGATAGTCCATCCAGTTATATAGAGATGAGTGGGTCTAGCTCACAACCATTAAGAACAAGTGATAATCCATAACATACTAAATGTTCAGGTCAAGACTAGGACAATTTCAGTCTTCACAATAACCTGCTGAAAGCTCTTTCCAAGGATCTTTCTTCAATTTAATAAATGCCTTCAGATGGGGAGGTGGTGGTTACTGATCGAATTTGAGAATGGAAAGTCTCTATATGCCCGGTAGCTTAGTTGGAAAAGTGCCGGGCGCGTAACTGGGAGTCTCGGGGTCGAATCTCGACTGGGACTGTCGGGATTTTTTTCTCTTAAATTTTCGATCTCTCTTCAATTTTTAATGTGCATTTTGAAACAGGTTACAGGCAGGGTAACGGCGGAGAATAAGTGCAACAATGTTTTCTGGTAGAGTTGTAGATAGAGGTCCACTGAGTGCCGCTAGAACATTGAAGTGCTAATGTGCTTTTTTTTTTTTTTTCAACGAGATAATCACCATAAATAGTATCGGTTTCCTATAATGAAAAACGGTATTCCTCGAATTTCACAAAGGAACACGTACTTCAACGACATCAGAATAGCCGACTGAACTATGCGCGCAGTCTTAGCGCTGCCGCTTGGGTTCCTGCTTCAAATCCCCCATAGGGCGAGAACTTTTTCGGAATGTCTGATGAGCGGGAGGTTGCTCATAGTATAGCCGCCTGTACCGACACAGGTTTTCTGTGGTTTCCTGTGTCTTATCATGTGAATGCGTAGCAGCGTATTGTTCACAAGCCCACATATCCATAACGGATCGAAGGCGTTAAAGATAAAAAAAACAAGCAGGCGGTTATGGAGAAATGAAGTAATGAAGAAACCGTGAAAATGAAAAACCGAAATCTAGAAAATTAATGATGCGATTGAATCGACTTTCAATGGGATACTGCGCCATAACATAAGGAACCTCTGCTCCAAATTTCAAGTTTTCATGACAATTTTTACGGATGCGAGAGTGCGAAAAAAAACAAAAAGTAAAACCCAAGTCAAAAGTTAAAAAATAGGAATATCTAATATTACCCAAACTAATAGACTCAATGTTTTTCAATCATATCATAGATCTCATCAAGGCACACCTGTTGAAGAAAAAACAATAAAATCGGTTGAATTATTATCGAGAAATAAAATGAAAACCGTAAAAAGGAAAAAATTGAAATCTAGAAAATCAATGATACGATCAAATTCCCATTCAATCGGGTTCTTCGCCACAACGAAAGAATCCTCCGTTCCAAATTTCAAGTTTTTATATCAATTTTTGCGGCCGCTAGCGTGTGTCGAAAAGCAAAAAGCAAAGAAAACGGTAAAAAACAGAAAAATTGAAATATCTCCAATTTCTTGTGAGCAACCTACTAGATGTTCGTCAACCATTTCCTGGATCTCGCTGAGACGCACATTTTGATGAAAAAAAAATTAAAAAATATCCATTAGTTTCTGAGATATGAACGGTCGAAGAAAAAACAAAAAAAGTCGATTTCTAAGAAACTTACTGACTGATTTTATTCTCAAAATCAAATCCGTTTTATGTTAAATTTTGTAAGTGAAGACTTTCGAAAGAAATTAATACATACAGACACTATGCTCAAACTTCGTATTTTTCACATTTGAAACCATTTTATATCGTTTCCAAGCATAATTAGCGAAAGTGAAAATTGAACGATTGCAATGCTTCCATTCAGAAGCAAAAACACGTACTTCTTTGGATGAGAATTAAAACATTCTGCAAATATTAAATCATGTGAGGGCTGGCCCGATAGTCATTAGAGTTCCCAAAACTATGGTCTATAAAATATGCTAAATTCCTGAGAAATAAAGTGGGGGAAATCTGAGAAATACAAAAAATGCAGTTTGAATATTTCCCTGATCAGAGAATCTTATGTCTAACCGAATACTACTTGCGTGTATCGGCACGCAACATGCTCCCCCGTTCAGAGTACGTGCGATCACCAATGCAACAATGAACTGTATAATTTTGCCCAAATTATAATCGAGTATTATACACTGTAAAGTATCAATGAGAAGATATTTGATCCATTAACTAATGATAGACGCTAACGACTTATCTATACAAAGATTTGAGACATTGCATTAAAAATCCGTAGATATTTGATACTCTAAAGCATCAGATATGCTATACAATTGACCCTATTTACTTCAAATCAATTTTAGCCTGACAGATAATTCCATAAAAAATACGGTGTGTCATGAAGACACGCGACAGAAGTGAAACTTCATAGGGAGTAGCTGAGATAATAATTCGACTTTTCGGTTAATGAGCATTTAAGGGGAGAGAAAGCATTTAAATTGCTAATCAATAATTTTTCCACAACATACTCGCATTTATTCAATGCGATAATTACATTCTTCTCTCAAGACGCAAAAATAATCAAATGGATGTGGCGTCAAGCAATCCCGGAGATCTGAGCTGGCCCTACTTTAGTCTATCCTCTGTGTGGCAAGCGATGGGAGATCACCCCGCCCCCTTCCCTGCCGCTTTGATTCGACTCGCCGCCGCAGCGTCATGATCCTCATTAGGTTTTTCTTACTTTACGTTAGTTTATCGTATTGATAGACTTAGGCCAAGTAGCTGTCAATTTCTATCAAATGGTTCTGCGTAAAATGAGCCCAAGTAGAAGTTTCTATCATTAAATTCTAAAAAAGGTGGGCTATCTTATGGACCAAATTTTGAAAATTCAGTAAAAAAAAATTTAGTCAATCAAATTGTTTTTATAATCAATCATTGTCTATCATTCGCCTATCAATGAATTCTGATGGTCGTATTAATAAATTTTTAATAAGCAGGGGCTAACTTCATGGAGCTCCAACAGCTGTGTTCGGCGATCGTTACGCCGCCTAAACATTGTAATTTTAACTACAGGTACCTAAGGCAAGCGAGTCACGGCCTCACTGTCTCGAGGCTACGTGTTACCCCCACCACCTACTTCCATCACAGAAAAGGCTGCCGATCCGAATTTCAATACCCTCCCATATAAAGTTTCACTTCAAAGACTGAAGTTCCTCAATAGGCAATGGACACCATTTTTTAACGTTACGGTCAAGTATGATGGTGCGTTGAAATTCGGGTTCCAGCGGACGTCTTCATTGATGATGTCATTATTCCTTGGATATACCTCTAGGATACGGCCCATTCGCCACTGCATTGGAGGTGAATTATCTTCTCGGATAAGAACCAACGACCCTTCCTTGATGCCAGGTCCGCCATTAGTCCACTTGTGTCGCATCTGCATCTCGGTCAAATATTCTTTGCGCCATCTGGACCAAAACTCTTGTTTGAGCTTTTGCATGTATTCCCGGTATGCCAGTCAGTTGCTTAGAGTATGCAGGAAGTCTGTTGCTGGGAGATCACGAGTGGAATATCCGTGGAGGAAATGAGCTGGCGTCAACACCCCTAGATCATTGAGCTCTGAAGACAAGGGAGTTAAAGCTCGAGAATTTAAAATACCTTTAATTTTTATGCATAGCATGTTGAGCTGCTGATGGGTAAGGAAATCTTCCCCACTAGCTCTCCTCGGGTGATCCTGGAAAAATTTGAGTGCGGCTTCCCAAAATCCCCCGCAATGAGGAGCTTGAGGAGGAGTAAACTTCCACTGGACCCCCTATCGAGCTAGATGTCGTTGAACCTTCTCCTGGTGATATTCGGTCTCTAACAAAGTGAAGAGTCCCTTCAGCTCGTTGTTGGCTTCGACGAAGTTTGTACCATTGTTTGAATACATGGAACTGCATGGAACCTACCGAAGGCAGCCAAGAATTCCTCTATGCCCAGATCATCGACGACTTCAATATTAAACGCCTTGGTTGTGAAGCACACGAACATGGAGACTTAATCTTGCCAAAATTACGATTTCTCTTTTCCTTCGTCAACAGAGGTCCACAGTAGCCTACATCAGTATGCTCAAAAGGTTTGGATTGAGTTATACGCTGGGCTGGAAGATTTTCCATGATGTAGTCGACAGGATGAGGTTTGAATCTGGCACAGGTGCCTTATTGATAATGAGACGAATTTGGCGACGTCCGTCAATGGGCCAGTATTTTCCTCTCAGCAAATGTAATGTTGATTGCGTTCCACTGTGGAAGTTGGCACGATGAGTCGACTCGATGACTAGTCGAGTAATATGATGAAACGGAGGCAATACGATGCGATGCTTTTCGTCGAAGCTGCTTACATTCGCTTTCTCTAGTCGGCCTCCAACTCGAATTAAGCCATCCTTGTCAATGAAGGGATTCAGGTGGCGGAGTTTCCGGGAATCTGTGCAAACTCTCCCTTGACAAATTGCTTAGACTGATCGAAGAAAGTGGGATGTTGGATCATCAGCAGAATCCGCTTCATAGCTTCCTCCAATTCACAGACGGTCAAGTACGGCTGAATGTCCCTGATGAAAGTACGTCTATTAAGCTCAGCTGCTCGCCGTAATTTATACGTCGCTGGCCATCGGAGTGCTAATGCAGCAAATCGCCGTAATTTATGAATGGAAGAAAAATTGGATAGACTGGGATTATCAGGGATAGCGACCTTCGAGGACGTTGGAGACATGGAACATCTTGGTACTGTCCAGCATCTTCGAGATGCTGGATACCTTGATCAACAGCTTGGAGTCATCAGGCATACCGTCTTCTTGGTATCCAGAACTTCAGCGGCTACTTCAATGACTGTAGGTGGCCAAGAGTCGTCTTCCCCGATAAACCACTTAGGCATATGCTTCCAGAGCATGTTTTGTAGAAATTCGACCGGGAGTTGTCCCCTAGAAATAGCATCTGCCGGGTTGTCGTAACTACGAACATGTCTTCTCTCGTCGGGCTCTGTCCCCTGTTGAAATTTTGCCACTCGATTGGCAACGAAGCTTTGTAGAGTGTGCGGTGACTTATGGATCCACTGGAGAGTGATCGTGTAAGAGTCTTTGCAGAAGAATGCCCTGTGAGGTTTTATATTAGTTGCCCTCTTTAAGGTACTGCAGCGATTCCTGAGTAGTTCAGCCGCACAGACCTCAAGACGTGGAAAAGTCTGTGAACGCTTCAATGGAGTGAAGCGAAATTTTGAACATCACAGGTGGACCTGACTGATTCAGATCCAATAGAATGTTTGGCCTGTTTACATATAGGTGTAGCTTTGACTGGCGGTAATTGTCTCAAATCTCCAACCAGTATCATATCGAATCCGCCAAAAGGTGTATCGGACTTTCCTGAAATTAGTTTCAACCGCCTATTCACCCGTTCCAAGAGTTCAGCTCCCACTATGCCTATTCATCAATTACAATGACCCTAATATGTTGAAGTAGAGTTCAGAATTGTTGTAATGCTTCTGAACTTAAACCATGCTCTATACGGGTGAATAAGGATAGAGCAGTATGGATGGTAGTGCCATTAATAGCTACAGCAGCTTTCCCAGTTGAGGCACATGTAATGTACGCATTATTATGGTTGTTGATGGCATATTTATTGTATATTTCCATGACGAGTGTAATTACGAAGGTTTTCCCACATCCAGCAGGGCCTGCCAAGCAAACGAACAATGGTTGATGCTGCTGAGATGTAATACGATGAATTATATGCAGTAAAATTCCTCGTTGAATATTCGTCGCCTGCATCAATTTACAAACGTCTGCGTTTGGCATTGAATTCTCCCTGCGCTTCGCAATTGCCTGAAGCCTGTTTAATGTTGTTAAGCGAACATCATCGTTCACGACTGAATTTGGATCAGCATACATGTTACCGAATGGCGGAGGTTCAGGAACATGTCCTTGACTATTCCGAATGTCCGGTGGATTCAAATTTTCGTCTTCACGCCACTGCTCACATAGCCTCAAAGTTTCCTCGATGTTTATGTTCGACTCAAAGGCTTTGCGGCGCTCAAGACTGCTATTTTCATTGTCAACCTAAAGTTGAAGAAACTTCGACTCTGTACGTATTTCGACCTCTACATTGCGACATTGCTACATTACGACAGTGTACCAATTTTTCTTTTGTACTCTTGAAATTGAATTGGCATATTATAATTTGTGTATCTAATTATCCGGGCCTTATTAAATTTCTTGTATTCACCGTTTATGCATGTGTATTGGGCGCAGAACTGAGCTAAAGTGAGAGTGTTCATACTCTCTGGTCGCTGCTCATACTTATCAAAAGCATTATCCTTCCAACCCTCGCTTGACTCGTTTTTCAGATCTCCCAATTCTTCACATGCTTTCCTCGTTCTCTGCCGATCCGTAGGATCAATAATGATATTGAGATGAAGGTAATTCGTTAAAATGCCTTCGACATGCATTTACGAACTAGCCACCAAACAGCTTCTTGTAATGATATTTCCACTGAATTCAATAAGTCGACGCTCATTTTTCTCGTGATTTGAACGACTCCAAAGTCAAGTATTTCTCGGTGATCTGAAGAACTTTCCTTCGCAAATTACTTATTCCCCTGCTTACTTTGTTGACATAATCAATAACATATTTCGCACAAGAATATTCATCCAATATGAATGGCAAGTCCATGGTTCATTTTAAAATGTTGAATATAAATGGATAATGCCACTTCTCAGTTGGGTCGCGTCGTAAACATATCCGCGGTCGACAGTAGGAGGTAGATTTACTAAATCTCGCTGAAACCACCGTCTATGGCAGAAAGAGCATGAGAATCTGAACTGATTATTATCGAGATTCATGTTAATGTAATCATGCCCTTTTTTATGCAAATGAAATTGAGTGTAAGGACCTTGCGGGTGATTTGACATATATGGTATTCCAGCATTATTGTCACGAATATTTCCAGTATCGTCTAAAGTTGTACGCTCGATGGTAGTCATCCCTATCGCAGTCCTAACAGACTGCTGTTCAGCCCTCTTCCGTGCTCTATATTCTCGTTGATATTATGCGCGTGATTTCATTACCCGTTGTTTACTGTTGGCGGCTACATTGTCACTTGTAGAAGGAGTTATTGATGTCGCAGACCCACCGCAATTGATAAATCGGTGCTCATAGTATCTTGTCTAACATTTTTACATCCTCTTTGACGCTCTCCGGCAGATTTCCTTTTCAATGATTGCCTGCTTTCCACAATGATGCTTGTGCTGGGATCAACATTTCTAGATGGTTCACTTATCGCAGGAGAGTTTGATGAATGAGCGGTTGCTGCGTCAAGCAATGTCAGGTACGCTTCCCTTTTTTTTTTACGAGGTCGATAATCCCGTTTATACTCTGTAGCTGTCTGCTGTTCGTGTACTTCAGCCACTCTAATATGAGAATTCTGCGACTTATCCCTTTTACTCCCCTCTGTCCTTGATCACCAGTGGAAGTATTCGATAATGATGTGTCAGACTGTGCTGAAAAAAAACTTTAATGAGTTGTTGAATTATCGGTTTTTCAATGAAGATTCTATGCCTCAAGTATCTGTGTAAGACTCTGCGCAATAAATGAGAGGTGTTTGAAAAAGTCATTCCAACTAAAAATGAAAAACTAAAATTCCCGGTGTACCTCCATATGAACTCGGAGCGACGACGTTTCTGATGCAAGGGTTGCCATTAGTAGATGATACAATCATTTCTTCATTCATCAAAATTCGTTCCCGTTTTACTCTTTTACTGGCTCGATACTCTCTCACATACTGGGCCGCTTGTTTTCACTTTGCACCACCTAAAGTCATATTTTCTCCGCAAACATTATAATACTTTTAATTATGAATTACATTTTGGAAGTGATATTATGTTTTATTTTAATTGTCGAAAATATAGAGCTCTGCAATATATTTCTAAGCTTATTGAGATTCTACAAAAATACGAAAACATTGGTATTTTCAATATAATATGGAAATGAGTAAAATGTCGTTGAAAAATTCGTACTGAAAATCTACATGTACCTCGATATAACCTGGAATTGAAGGGGGGGGGGGGGGGGGGGGGCGCGGTCGTTGCGAAAACTTTCGAATTTTTACGTATTTGAGATTGGGGTCCTTTTATTATTGCGTCCTTTTCTTGTTTAGTAGCGGAATAATAAATTGAAATTTGTGAAATTTTTGCATCAACAATTTTGGTATAGGAACCATTCCCACTGGAGTAACCCAGTTCTATAAAACCCTTCAAAAATGCGAAGAAAATTCATTGTGACGTTTTCCATTCCCGAGAAAATTTTTTCGGTGATCTTACCTTTTTTTTTAATCTAATGAGTCGGGGATACAGTCGATCACAATGATGAAGTAATTTCACGCAATATTCGAGCCATAAAGGAACAAGTTTATACATACCATTTATGGTTTTCTTCTCAGCCTGCTATTGAGAGCATAGTTCGTTCGTAAGAGAGTACTGGACCATTCCGAAAATTTCATACGTTTTGAAAATTTCCAAAATTCAATGAAGAACTTAGCCTATTCGGTCAGTGCGATGAAGCATTGTGACACACTTCAATTAAATAAACTAAAAACTATTGTTGTAAAGGCCAACGTTTCGAACACCCTATGGGGCGTCATCTTCAGGGGCACCTTCCTTCTCGAAAAATCGAAAAAATTTCAAAAGGTTTCAGACAGAGGTCGCCTCCATCACAACAGAGGTCTATCATCAATTTGAGATTCAAATTCAGTGTTAAATGCGGTCTTAAAGACGACTGGTGTTTGTTTACATCTTGTTCTTGAGATAATAGAGCATACGATTTGTAATGACACAATGACGACAAGAGATAAATCGGATTAATTTTCACTCTCTCCTGCAAGGTGATATTTTTAAACACTCTGTTACTTTATATTGACCTAGAATTTACAAAAAACATGTATTCATGGATTTATTCAGTTACTTCAATGATTTAATTGTCTCCGCCAATTGACATTTATATCTAAAAAAAACGAAACATATTTTGTTCGAAAAACGCCAAGTCACCATTTTATTGTGTGGCTGATCATCTTCCTGGTTTCTGGAAAAAATAATTAAATAGAAAAGAAGCGGCAAGTGAAATATACTTATGAGCATAAAAATTAGTACGGGCAAGACCAAGATACCAGGCGCGGTTGGCAGAATGGACCAACATGAAGACAACGAGTCGCTGAGTAGGTACTAATACTCAATGAGATTCTTATTGTAATTTGTGTACCTAGACTCCCTGTTTGCTCGCTATTAAGCTAAGTGATACTCAGCAGTGATCACTAATAAACCAAAAATGGCCGCACCAAGTATCTTGGTCTTGCCTGTACTAATTTTTCTGCTCATCGGTATATTTCACTGAGGGCTTCTTTTACATTTCACTATTTTTTCCAGAAACCAGAAAGATAATCAGCCACACGATAAAATGGTTACTTGGCGTTTCTTAAACAAAATGTATTTTGTTTTATTTTTTACATTCCACTACTTTTCTGAAAAAACCGGAAATAGGCGATCCTCCCGTCGTGCTTTTATCAGCTCAGCTAATTCAAAACCTGTCCAAACAAATATTACATGAGGCATCTTTGTAGGGTTATGCGGGGGTTACTCATGTAGAATTGCCCAAGGGCATCTTAGAACATGCACTCACGGCTTACAGGTACGCATAATTGATAGTAAAAAAAATTGGAATATATTTTCCAATACGAATGCATCCTATACTTCACCATAGTTAGCGGGGGGTCGGAAGATAATTAAGACAATCATATTGGTATCGCTTCCGTCAATGGTGAACAATAGTACGTTATTTATAAAATTTTGGTATGCGTACCCTTTACAAACGCAAATTATGGAAAAGGAAGTTATGATTGGCGGGTGGAATTGATGCAAAAAATCTGAAAAAATTAGTTGTGAAGAGAATTCAATGGTAAACAATGGTAAAATATTATGAACGCTGGTAAAATATTATGAAAAACCTGTGGTCAACTGCAATTGTTAATGATGAGAGTAGTCTTTTTTTTTCTTTTATCTTGAACGCCTTCGACCAATTATGGATATGTGGGCTTGTGGACCATACGCTGCACCACATTTGCATGATGAGACGCAGAAAACCACAGAAAACCTGTGTCAGTACAGGCGGCTACTCTATGAGCAATCTCCCGCTCATCAGACATTCCGAAAAAATTCTCGCCCTATGGGGGATTTGAACCAAGAACCCAAGTGGCAGCGCTAACACTCGGCTATTCTAACTTGACTTGACTTGAAAATTGTTAATTAACATTTGTCATATATACATACTATATACAGTATTAATATCTTAAGTGCTACGCTCTAGATCACCAACCATTGGCTTTATATCTAATTTGATCAAAGTTTAACCTCATTTTTTGATTATTACAGATATTTGTGATTTTTGTACATGATGATTCGAAATAAGGAAAAATGACTTCTCAAAAACCTTATAAGTAATGGGTGCATGAGGGGAGGGGGCGAGCGGGATGTACGGAAAGGTGGGACAAAACAGGTGATCAGCGAGACCAATTCGATTTCTTGTCAATGTTGATGTTTTGGAGTTGGGGATTAGGATAGGATTGAAGCTTGAATTTAAATGTCTCGTTTATACTATCGATGAAATCGCCTATGGTTGCCATGCCCAGCGTATCGTGAATTTCTAACATAGTCGTTCTTCTTTTGAAATTTCCTATTATTCGCAGAAATTTATTTTGAATCACTTGAAGATGATTTAAGTGGATTTTTGCTGCACTGAGGGAAAAATATACTTCGGCCCGATATTTATAAAAAAATGAATTTTATTGTTTTAGTGAAACCCAAGTGACATTAATTAACTACCAATGATGTTGATCATATAACTCTACGTGATACTTATGAGACAGAGGATCTTAGGTGAATTTGTACAGTAATGATTAAGAATCCCGAATTAATTAATTTTTGATTTTCAAATTAATAAAAATAATGTTCAACCCAGGTCAGTTGTCATAATTGTTTGGAGTTAAGCGATTCACATGATTACATCTAATTGTAATTGTCAGAGATTAAATGCAACGACAAAATTTCATTTTTTAGACATGGCTATTACTCTGGAAAATGAAAATGTTGGGCCGAAGTATATTTTTCCCTCAGTGTGCGTTGTGCCAGGCGGGACAACCATAGGTGATTATAGGTCTGATCAATCCTTTGTACAAAGTGAGTTTTAGGGATTGGCTAAGCGCAGGAGATTTTAGCAGATTATATAATCTTACTAGAATAATTTTTGTTTTCAGCTTAACTTCATCTATGCGTTTTTTCCACAGGAGTTTGGAATCAATATGTAAACCTAAGTATTTAACAGAGTTTACAGGAGTAATTTTATGGCTACGAATAGTCAAGGTGTGAATGGCCTTGGAGCTAGTAAATAAGATTGCTTCTGTTTTGGCAGTATTTACGTGAATTTTCCATTTCATGAGCTCACTTATTGTAAGAGCAGCTGCGTTTTCGACTCTTCTAACAGCTTTATTTATCGATTTGCTAGCTGAGTACAGAGCGATGTCGGCAGCATATCCAGCAATAGATACATTTCTAGGAATTCTGCTAAAAACAGAAGCAATGTACAGGTTAAAGAGTACGGGGTGAGGATAGACCCTTGTGGGACCCCGCGACTATTTCAATTTTATCCGAAAGCGAAGTTTCGACTCGAACTTGAATATATCTATTTGAAAGATATGATAGTAAAATTTTACATAAATACTTAGGTAGATTTACGCTGTCGAGTTTATAAATAAGGCCTGTGGGCCAAACAGAATCAAAGGCCTTCTCGCTGTCCAGGAGAAGAAGAACGGTATCTTCTTTCCGATCTTTCGCGGATTTTATGTCGTTTGTAATTCTGACCAGCTGGTGGCAGGGCGAGTGTTCTCAGCGGAATGCAAGTTGATTTTCAGGCATTAGTTGTAACTCTTCTACAGGTTTTTTGAGACGAGCTAAAATTATTCGTTCAAAAAGTGTGGCCCATACTGGCAAGAGGCTAATCGGCCTGGAGCTCACCGAATACGAGGAGAGCTTGCCAGGCTTGAGAATCGGTATGACCACCGCTCCTTTCTAGAATTCCGGGAAATATTGTTTGAGGAGGCATACATTATATATCTTTGTTAGTAGGCTTATTGCTTTGATCGGGAGATTTTTTAGTGCTATATTGGGAATGTTATCCACACCCGGGGCTGATTAATTTTTTAGTGTTTTGATGGAGGAAATGATTTCCCGGGTATTTGTGAGGAATTTAATGGGAGTTTCGATAGGGGCTTTGAGGATAGTTTTTCTCACATCACCTGTGACTTGTTGTTCAAAAGATTTGTTTCCTCGGGAGGCCGATGTTTCGTGGATATTTGCGTAGTGTTTGCAAAGTATATTGGCCTTATCATTGCCTTCTGTGTGCAGTGTGTTGTTTGACTTTAGTGTGGGAATTTTACTTTTACCGGTGTTATTGAAATATTTTGCTACGCGCCAAATAGAGTGATCTTTTACGTTTATGTTTCTAAGTTTGTTGTCCCAAGATGACTGTTTCCATTCGGTTAATTTAAGTCTGATTTCTTTTATCAGCTGATTGAGTTCGGATTTCACCTAGCGATTCTGCGTTTTTTGTCATCTTGACCCAATGTAATTTTTTAGTTTTATTAAGGAGGCTATTTCGGGTGGGATGGGAGTGTGGGTGGATTTGGTTGACCGGATGGGAGTGGAGGAATGCAGGGCTGTTTGAATGACTTGAGTGAAATGTGTTATGTGTCGATCTATTGCTTCAGTGTTGTTACAAGTAGGGTTTAGGGTAGAAATCTCATCATTTAAGATATCCTTGAACTAATTCCAGTCGGTTTTTGCGTAGTTTAAAATTTTTGATGATTCTGGGGAGGTTGGATTGCCAAATAGGGAGAAAAACAGTGGTAGGTGATCGGATGGGGATTCGGAAAGTGTGACGAGATTATTAATGATAGAGATGTTGTTTGTTAATAGGAGGTCAATAATGCTAGGAGCGTTAGAATTATGAGGGTAGTGTGTAGGAACGTCTGGAAAGAGCAGATTAATTTTTTGTTCCGTCAAAAAAATTAAGAGAATCTTACCTGATTAATTCGGGCTTGCAGAGGTCCAAGCGGTGTCCTTCGCATTGAAGTCTCCAACAATAATTGTTGGAGTACTATCGGAGAGTAGGTGCTTCAATAGATTTGTATGTAGTGAGACATCCGGTGGATTATAAAACGAGTAGATCCTTGTTATTCTGTTGTCCACTTGGACCTCTACTCCCACGTATTCGGTGAGCGATAGGACATCATGCGGAATCGTTTTATGCCGTAAGCTCTTGTGGAACGCTACGGCAACACCACCACCTGCTTTGGCCGGTCTGCCTTCCCTGATCAGCGAGAAGTCTGGAAAGTTAATTTTCTTCGTTTTGCTGTTCACTTTAGTCTCTGAAATCATAAAAATTTTAATGTTATAATAACTCGTCCAGATTGGGCTTGAGCGCAAAAATATTAATTGCTAATATGTTGGTTATGTTTGCGGGCCAATCGTAGGTGTGTCTGAGGAGGGTGAGAACAGGTGGACATAGGATGCGATGATTGTGATCCTATCAATTGGTGTAAGAGCTGTTTGGAGTTTAGAGCTCATCTCTTTAAGCTCTGAAAGGATTTCGGGAATTCTAAGGGTTTTTAGCTCGTCAAGGACTTGCTTCGCTGTAATTATATAGTTTTTAGTACTACTTAAATAAGGTTCCGAAACAAGTGTTTCCATTGGGATGGTCCTGGGTTCAGCAGCGGGTGCCGCAACGTTCCTTCTCGAGGTTTCTACGCGTTGGCAGTGGAGATAGGGGTTGGCTCAGGGACTGCAGGAGACTGGAGTAACTGGATGTTCCTTTCCAGATTCTGGATCGTCGCCGAATGAGATGTAGAGGGCAATTCCATCTCGGCTCTCCGTGGTGGTGGTGGTTGGGCTCTTCTATTTAGTGCCTCCACAAAATTTGTTTCGTGCGGCGCACTCACAATAGCTCGCTGTGTGAGCTAGACCACAGTTCCACACTTGACAGAGTTGCTGGTGCAGGCCTTAATGTCGTGATTGCCTGCACATTTCACGCATCTGGCCTTTAAGTTACACTGCTGACTAGCGCGTCCAAATTGTTGGCACCGGAAGCACTATGGTGGTTGCTGGGTTTTAATGTATTTTTCTATTCTATATGTATGATAGAAAATGGTTTTAATACCAGTGAAGCTGCTCAAGGTTGCATCGGGCCCGACCGTTATTGCAAACACCGGTAGTGGCCTATTTTCCTTGCTGTCTCCAGCCTTGTTGTTTTCACAAACTGCCGGACTGATAATACCCTTATGCCGTGTTTGGATATTTTAGCTTCAATTTCGTGCTCGCTAAAACTGGCGGAAAGACCTTTTATGATAAATTTCTTCAGACGCTCACTTTTCAGACCGAAGGTGTAGAAATTGTAACTTTGCCTTTTCAGAATACTTGCAATTTTATCGTAATCCTCCGTCGTTTGCAGATGGACGATCGTGGTGTTTCCATTGAACTTCATCCTGATGTTTTTATCGGAGGCGTTGACTTGCAGGAAATTGATTAATTTTTTGGTCTCCAGTTTGTCATTTTCAATGACTATTGGAGGCACTGCGGTTCCTTTTTGAGCCTCTTGAAGCCCGTCAGGAGTGTTCGGAGGCTTGTTGAGGCGAGCGGGGTCAGAGCTCGCGCTGATTGACGGTTTTCTTCATTTTTTTTGGGTCTTCCAAAGGAGGACTCATCTTGGATTTCCTTTTTGGAGCCAAAGGAAGTTTGACCGATTTTATGATCGACACTTTGGTGCCAGAGCTTTAACAAGACTTTGAAAATTCACTGTACTATAATCGCCGTACGTTGGAATTTATATATCGTAGAGGGCGGTAGACGTGCGTCTGCACGGTACCGACCCAAAACAAATACTGCGGCTATTCTGATGTCGGTATTTTGAAGGTCAACCCATTTTTTCCAGGTTTTCTGACATTCAAAAAGGTCAGCATCACCTCATATGACAATTACAATTATCAATTAATGATAATTTGTTGATTAACCTTTGTGCACTGCTAGGTGGTGACAAAACTTCAGAGAGCCCTTCTGAAGGTCCACCTATTTTTTTCAAAATTGATCACATTCAGAAAGGCCACCATGACCTCAGATAACAATTAAAATCGTTAATTAACTAATCATGAGTTGCTGTGCCTTCTTCTGCGCGTATATTCCATTGATACATATACAAAAATGGTCCAACGTTATCTCGGATTTGAAGGTCAATATGGTATTTATTGTTTAACGCATCAAAATGAAAATTTTTAGTTGATTTTGACAGCTTACTTCAATCACTCGAGCGCATTTTCCGATTTCGGCCTCTCTCACTTGGCCCACGTGGCCTTACTCCCACTGCACTTAACCATAGCTAACGAATTTTTTAGCGCTCATAATATTTTACCATTGGTTTCCATTGAATTCTATAAACAACTAATTTTTTTCAGGTTTTTTGCATCAATTCCCCGCACCAATTATAGATCCTTTCACCATGTTCACCATTGAAAACGGAAGCGATACTAATATGATTGTCTTAATCTTCCCCCCCCCCCCCCCTAACTATGGAGAATCACTTAGCCGTCAAAATGGACTGCGGCGCCATATCGTGGCCGAGTCGGCATCTAGCGGTTTTGGGGTCTGCCAAAGGCCGAGAACTGAGCCTCTACTTCACTCAATTCTCTTTGGCGCATACAACCTGATTGCCAACTTCAGGTTACAGGCAACTTAATTCTGATCAAAGAAAAAGTGAATGGCGCAAAATGTAAATGCAAAAAATTGAGTGGAATGTATCTACATTAAGAAACATCCAAAAATAGAGTGAGGGCACGGGTGTAACGGGCATATGCGATTTATATAATAAACGTGACGAGCATTGACGCGTAATTAGTGTCCGTTCATTTTAAATTGAATTTATTTATGAAGGCGTAGTGGTGGGGGTAGTTGGGACGCGTATAGATACGCAGCGGCTCTCGGCCGGTTGGTCTGTTTCTGAGATGATCTGATTGATTGATTGATTGATGTTCTTTATTTAGCACTCGGTTACTTCAATAAATACAATTATTTGAATTACTATTATCATCTTAGTAAGCTCAATAATTTCCTTACGTGTCCATTTCTTTGACAAATTTACTCGTTTCTCTTCTGAATGCCTGTACGTTCTCAATTGACTTTGTACACTTTGGTAAGTCATTATAAATTCTATTGTACATTGTGTGTACATTAGTGCTTGTTTCGTTCACGTCTCATTTCGCTTTGTTATATGCATGTCCTGCCGCTGTCGTGTGTCATACGAGTGAGTTTCACCGACAAGTTTTAAACTGCGAGATAAGACGGGCTCAATTCCATTTTTATTTTGTGCGTATGCGATCTTATTTGCTGGCGTACAGACAACAAATTTAAAGCGTTTAACATTTGTTTTATCAGTGTAAATTTATTGCATCTAAGTAGCGCTCTCATGGCTCCATTTTGGGTTTTCTGCAATGCGTCAAGCTCATTTTCACAAACGCTCAGGAAAATTGTAGAACAATAGTCCAAATGTGGAGCTATTAAACTTTCGTAAATTATAATTCTAGCTAGTGGTGAAACAGTCTCCTCAATCCTGACCAGAAAAGTGACATTTTTAGCAATTTCTTATATCGTGTACTTCACATGTTCTTGAAAGTTTGAGTATCATTGACAATGACAAACTGACAATTGACAATTGACAAATTGACAATTGACAAATTGACAATTGACAAATTGACAATTGACAAATTGACAATTGACAAATTGACAATTGACAAATTGACAATTGACAAACTGACAATTGACAAATTGACAATTGACAAATTGACAATTGACAAATTGACAATTGACAAATTGACAATTGACAAATTGACAATTGACAAATTGACAATTGACAAATTGACAATTGACAAATTGACAATTGACAAATTGACAATTGACAAATTGACAATTGACAAATTGACAATTTGACAATAGACACATTGACAATAGACAAATTAACAATAGACAAATTGACAATAGACAAATTGACAATAGACAAATTGACAAATTGACAATTGACAAATTGACAATTGACAAATTGACAATTGACAAATTGACAATTGACAATTGACAAATTGACAATTGACAAATTGACAATTGACAAATTGACAATTGACAAATTGACAATTGACAAATTGACAATTGACAAATTGACAATTGACAAATTGACAGTTGACATATTGACAAGTCACAAATTGACAAGTGACAAATTGACAATTGACAAATTGATAATTGACAAATTGACAAATTGACAAATTGACAAATGACGAATTCACAAATTGACAATTGACAAATTGACAATTGATAAATTGAGAATAGACAAAGTAACAATAGACAAATTGACAATAGACAAATTGACAATAGACAAATTGACAATAGACAAATTGACAATAGACAAATTGACAATAGACAAATTGACAATAGACAAATTGACAATAGACAAATTGACAATAGACAAATTGACAATAGACAAATTGACAATAGACAAATTGACAATAGACAAATTGACAATAGACAAATTGACAATAGACAAATTGACAATAGACAAATTGACAATTGACAAATTGACAATTGACAAATTGACAATTGACAAATTGACAATTGACGAATTGACAATTGACAAATTGACAATTGACAAATTGACAATTGACAATTGACAAATTGACAATAGACACATTGACCAATTGACAATTGAGAATTGACAAATTGACAATTGACAATTGACAAATTGACAATTGACAAATTGACAATTGACAAATTGACAATTGACAAATTGACAATTGACAAATTGACAATTGACAAATTGACAATTGACAAATTGACAATTGACAAATTGACAATTGACAAATTGACAATTGACAAATTGACAATTGACAAATTGACAATTGACAAATTGACAATTGACAAATTGACAATTGACAAATTGACAATTGACAAATTGACAATTGACAAATTGACAATTGACAAATTGACAATTGACAAATTGACAATTGACAAATTGACAATTGACAAATTCACAATTGACAAATTCACAATTGACAAATTCACAATTGACAAATTCACAATTGACAAATTCACAATTGACAAATTCACAATTGACAAATTCACAATTGACAAATTCACAATTGACAAATTCACAATTGACAAATTGACAATTGACAAATTGACAATTGACAAATTGACAATTGACAAATTGACAATTGACAAATTGACAATTGACAAATTGACAATTGACAAATTGACAATTGACAAATTGACAATTGACAAATTGACAATTGACAAATTGACAATTGACAAATTGACAATTGACAAATTGACAATTGACAATTGACAAATTGACAATAGACAAATTGACAATTGACAAATTGACAATTGACAATTGACAATTGACAATTGACAATTGACAATTGACAAATTGACAATTGACAAATTGACAATTGACAAATTGACAATTGACAAATTGACAAATTGACAATTGACAAATTGACAATTGACAAATTGACAATTGACAAATTGACAATTGACAAATTGACAATTGACAATTGAGAATTGAAAATTGACAATTGAAAATTGACAATTGAAAATTGACAATTGAAAATTGACAATTGAAAATTGACAATTGAAAATTGACAATTGAAAATTGACAATTGAAAATTGACAATTGAAAATTGACAATTGAAAATTGACAATTGAAAATTGACAATTGAAAATTGACAATTGAAAATTGACAATTGAAAATTGACAATTGACAAATTGACAATTGACAAATTGACAATTGACAAATTGACAATTGACAAATTGACAATTGACAAATTGACAATTGACAAATTGACAATTGACAAATTGACAATTGACAAATTGACAATTGACAAATTGACAATTGACAAATTGACAATTGACAAATTGACAATTGACAAATTGACAATTGACAAATTGACAATTGACAAATTGACAATTGACAAATTGACAATTGACAAATTGACAATTGACAAATTGACAATTGACAAATTGACAATTGACAAATTGACAATTGACAAATTGACAATTGACAAATTGACAATTGACAAATTGACAATTGACAATTGACAATTGACAAATTGACAATTGACAAATTGACAATTGACAAATTGACAATTGACAAATTGACAATTGACAAATTGACAATTGACAAATTGACAATTGACAAATTGACAATTGACAAATTGACAATTGACAAATTGACAATTGACAAATTGACAATTGACAAATTGACAATTGACAATTGACAATTGACAAATTGACAATTGACAAATTGACAATTGACAATTGACAAATTGACAATTGACAAATTGACAATTGACAAATTGACAATTGACAAATTGACAATTGACAATTGACAATTGACAATTGACAATTGACAAATTGACAATTGACAAATTGACAATTGACAAATTGACAATTGACAAATTGACAATTGACAAATTGACAATTGACAAATTGACAATTGACAAATTGACAATTGACAAATTGACAATTGACAAATTGACAATTGACAAATTGACAATTGACAAATTGACAATTGACAAATTGACAATTGACAAATTGACAATTGACAAATTGACAATTGACAAATTGACAATTGACAAATTGACAATTGACAAATTGACAATTGACAAATTGACAATTGACAAATTGACAATTGACAAATTGACAATTGACAAATTGACAATTGACAAATTGACAATTGACAAATTGACAATTGACAAATTGACAATTGACAAATTGACAATTGACAAATTGACAATTGACAAATTGACAATTGACAAATTGACAATTGACAAATTGACAATTGACAAATTGACAATTGACAAATTGACAATTGACAAATTGACAATTGACAAATTGACAATTGACAAATTGACAATTGACAAATTGACAATTGACAAATTGACAATTGACAAATTGACAATTGACAAATTGACAATTGACAAATTGACAATTGACAAATTGACAATTGACAAATTGACAATTGACAAATTGACAATTGACAAATTGACAATTGACAAATTGACAATTGACAAATTGACAATTGACAAATTGACAATTGACAATTGACAATTGACAATTGACAATTGACAATTGACAATTGACAATTGACAAATTGACAAATTGACAATTGACAAATTGACAATTGACAAATTGACAATTGACAAATTGACAATTGACAAATTGACAATTGACAAATTGACAATTGACAAATTGACAATTGACAAATTGACAATTGACAATTGACAATTGACAAATTGACAATTGACAAATTGACAATTGACAAATTGACAATTGACAAATTGACAATTGACAAATTGACAATTGACAAATTGACAA
The DNA here is from genome assembly GCA_026005395.1 of Asobara japonica. Lineage (NCBI taxonomy): Eukaryota > Metazoa > Arthropoda > Insecta > Hymenoptera > Braconidae > Asobara > Asobara japonica. The sequence goes on from BQMI01000221.1 coordinate 676,127, forward strand.
TTGACAAATTGACAATTGACAAATTGACAATTGACAAATTGACAATTGACAAATTGACAATTGACAAATTGACAATTGACAAATTGACAATTGACAAATTGACAATTGACAATTGACAATTGACAAATTGACAATTGACAAATTGACAATTGACAAATTGACAATTGACAAATTGACAATTGACAAATTGACAATTGACAAATTGACAATTGACAAATTGACAATTGACAAATTGACAATTGACAAATTGACAATTGACAAATTGACAATTGACAAATTGACAATTGACAAATTGACAATTGACAAATTGACAATTGAAATTGACAATTGACAATTGACAATTGACAAATTGACAATTGACAAATTGACAATTGACAATTGACAATTGACAATTGACAAATTGACAATTGACAAATTGACAATTGACAAATTGACAATTGACAATTGACAAATTGACAATTGACAAATTGACAATTGACAAATTGACAATTGACAAATTGACAATTGACAAATTGACAATTGACAAATTGACAATTGACAATTGACAAATTGACAATTGACAAATTGACAATTGACAAATTGACAATTGACAAATTGACAATTGACAAATTGACAATTGACAATTGACAATTGACAATTGACAATTGAAAATTGACAATTGAAAATTGACAATTGAAAATTGACAATTGAAAATTGACAATTGAAAATTGACAATTGAAAATTGACAATTGAAAATTGACAATTGAAAATTGACAATTGAAAATTGACAATTGAAAATTGACAATTGAAAATTGACAATTGAAAATTGACAATTGAAAATTGACAATTGAAAATTGACAATTGAAAATTGACAATTGAAAAGTGACAATTGAAAATTGAAAATTGAAAATTGAAAATTGACAATTGACAAATTGACAAATTGACAATTGACAAATTGACAATTGACAAATTGACAATTGACAAATTGACAATTGACAAATTGACAATTGACAAATTGACAATTGACAAATTGACAATTGACAAATTGACAATTGACAAATTGACAATTGACAAATTGACAATTGACAAATTGACAATTGACAAATTGACAATTGACAAATTGACAATTGACAAATTGACAATTGACAAATTGACAATTGACAAATTGACAATTGACAAATTGACAATTGACAAATTGACAATTGACAAATTGACAATTGACAAATTGACAATTGACAAATTGACAATTGACAAATTGACAATTGACAAATTGACAATTGACAAATTGACAATTGACAAATTGACAATTGACAATTGACAAATTGACAATTGACAAATTGACAATTGACAAATTGACAATTGACAATTGACAAATTGACAATTGACAAATTGACAATTGACAAATTGACAATTGACAAATTGACAATTGACAAATTGACAATTGACAAATTGACAATTGACAAATTGACAATTGACAAATTGACAATTGACAAATTGACAATTTGACAATAGACACATTGACAATAGACAAATTAACAATAGACAAATTGACAATAGACAAATTGACAATAGACAAATTGACAAATTGACAATTGACAAATTGACAATTGACAAATTGACAATTGACAAATTGACAATTGACAATTGACAAATTGACAATTGACAAATTGACAATTGACAAATTGACAATTGACAAATTGACAATTGACAAATTGACAATTGACAAATTGACAATTGACAAATTGACAGTTGACATATTGACAAGTCACAAATTGACAAGTGACAAATTGACAATTGACAAATTGATAATTGACAAATTGACAAATTGACAAATTGACAAATTGACAAATGACGAATTCACAAATTGACAATTGACAAATTGACAATTGATAAATTGAGAATAGACAAAGTAACAATAGACAAATTGACAATAGACAAATTGACAATAGACAAATTGACAATAGACAAATTGACAATAGACAAATTGACAATAGACAAATTGACAATAGACAAATTGACAATAGACAAATTGACAATAGACAAATTGACAATAGACAAATTGACAATAGACAAATTGACAATAGACAAATTGACAATAGACAAATTGACAATTGACAAATTGACAATTGACAAATTGACAATTGACAAATTGACAATTGACAAATTGACAATTGACAAATTGACAATTGACAAATTGACAATTGACAATTGACAAATTGACAATAGACACATTGACCAATTGACAATTGAGAATTGACAAATTGACAATTGACAATTGACAAATTGACAATTGACACAATTGACAAATTGACAATTGACAAATTGACAATTGACAAATTGACAATTGACAAATTGACAATTGACAAATTGACAATTGACAAATTGACAATTGACAAATTGACAATTGACAAATTGACAATTGACAAATTGACAATTGACAAATTGACAATTGACAAATTGACAATTGACAAATTGACAATTGACAAATTGACAATTGACAAATTGACAATTGACAAATTGACAATTGACAAATTGACAATTGACAAATTGACAATTGACAAATTGACAATTGACAAATTGACAATTGACAAATTGACAATTGACAAATTGACAATTGACAAATTGACAATTGACAAATTCACAAATTGGCATTGCAAATTCACAATTGACAAATTCACAATTGACAAATTCACAATTGACAAATGACAATTGACAAATTGACAATTGACAAATTGACAATTGACAAATTGACAATTGACAAATTGACAATTGACAAATTGACAATTGACAAATTGACAATTGACAAATTGACAATTGACAAATTGACAAATTGACAATTGACAAATTGACAATTGACAAATTGACAATTGACAATTGACAATTGACAATTGACAATTGACAAATTGACAATTGACAAATTGACAATTGACAAATTGACAATTGACAAATTGACAATTGACAAATTGACAATTGACAAATTGACAATTGACAAATTGACAATTGACAAATTGACAATTGACAAATTGACAATTAGACAAATTGACAATAGACAAATTGACAATTGACAAATTGACAATTGACAAATTGACAATTGACAAATTGACAATTGACAAATTGACAATTGACAAATTGACAATTGACAAATTGACAATTGACAAATTGACAATTGACAAATTGACAATTGACAAATTGACAATTGACAAATTGACAATTGACAAATTGACAATTGACAATTGACAAATTGACAATTGACAAATTGACAATTGACAATTGACAAATTGACAATTGACAATTGACAATTGACAATTGACAATTGACAATTGACAATTGACAATTGACAAATTGACAATTGACAAATTGACAATTGACAAATTGACAATTGACAATTGACAAATTGACAATTGACAAATTGACAATTGACAAATTGACAATTGACAAATTGACAATTGACAATTGACAATTGACAAATTGACAATTGACAATTGACAATTGACAATTGACAATTGAAAATTGACAATTGAAAATTGACAATTGAAAATTGACAATTGAAAATTGACAATTGAAAATTGACAATTGAAAATTGACAATTGAAATTGACAATTGACAAATTGACAATTGACAAATTGACAATTGAAAATTGACAATTGACAAATTGACAATTGACAAATTGACAATTGAAAATTGACAATTGACAAATTGACAATTGACAAATTGACAATTGACAAATTGACAATTGACAAATTGACAATTGACAAATTGACAATTGACAAATTGACAATTGACAAATTGACAATTGACAAATTGACAATTGACAAATTGACAATTGACAAATTGACAATTGACAAATTGACAATTGACAAATTGACAATTGACAAATTGACAATTGACAAATTGACAATTGACAAATTGACAATTGACAAATTGACAATTGACAAATTGACAATTGACAAATTGACAATTGACAAATTGACAATTGACAAATTGACAATTGACAAATTGACAATTGACAAATTGACAATTGACAAATTGACAATTGACAAATTGACAATTGACAAATTGACAATTGACAAATTGACAATTGACAATTGACAAATTGACAATTGACAAATTGACAATTGACAAATTGACAATTGACAAATTGACAATTGACAAATTGACAATTGACAAATTGACAATTGACAAATTGACAATTGACAAATTGACAATTGACAAATTGACAATTGACAAATTGACAATTGACAAATTGACAATTGACAAATTGACAATTGACAAATTGACAATTGACAAATTGACAATTGACAAATTGACAATTGACAAATTGACAATTGACAATTGACAAATTGACAATTGACAAATTGACAATTGACAAATTGACAAATTGACAATTGACAAATTGACAATTGACAAATTGACAATTGACAAATTGACAATTGACAAATTGACAATTGACAAATTGACAATTGACAAATTGACAATTGACAAATTGACAATTGACAAATTGACAATTGACAAATTGACAATTGACAAATTGACAATTGACAAATTGACAATTGACAAATTGACAATTGACAAATTGACAATTGACAAATTGACAATTGACAATTGACAATTGACAAATTGACAATTGACAAATTGACAATTGACAATTGACAAATTGACAATTGACAAATTGACAATTGACAATTGACAATTGACAAATTGACAATTGACAAATTGACAATTGACAAATTGACAATTGACAAATTGACAATTGACAAATTGACAATTGACAAATTGACAATTGACAAATTGACAATTGACAAATTGACAATTGACAAATTGACAATTGACAAATTGACAATTGACAAATTGACAATTGACAAATTGACAATTGACAAATTGACAATTGACAAATTGACAATTGACAAATTGACAATTGACAAATTGACAATTGACAAATTGACAATTGACAAATTGACAATTGACAATTGACAAATTGACAATTGACAATTGACAATTGACAAATTGACAATTGACAAATTGACAATTGACAAATTGACAATTGACAAATTGACAATTGACAAATTGACAATTGACAAATTGACAATTGACAAATTGACAATTGACAAATTGACAATTGACAAATTGACAATTGACAAATTGACAATTGACAAATTGACAATTGACAAATTGACAATTGACAAATTGACAATTGACAAATTGACAATTGACAAATTGACAATTGACAAATTGACAATTGACAAATTGACAATTGACAAATTGACAATTGACAAATTGACAATTGACAAATTGACAATTGACAAATTGACAATTGACAAATTGACAATTGACAAATTGACAATTGACAAATTGACAATTGACAAATTGACAATTGACAAATTGACAATTGACAAATTGACAAATTGACAATTGACAAATTGACAATTGACAAATTGACAATTGACAAATTGACAATTGACAAATTGACAATTGACAAATTGACAATTGACAAATTGACAATTGACAAATTGACAATTGACAAATTGACAATTGACAAATTGACAATTGACAAATTGACAATTGACAAATTGACAATTGACAAATTGACAATTGACAAATTGACAATTGACAAATTGACAATTGACAAATTGACAATTGACAAATTGACAATTGACAAATTGACAATTGACAAATTGACAATTGACAATTGACAAATTGACAATTGACAAATTGACAATTGACAAATTGACAATTGACAAATTGACAATTGACAAATTGACAATTGACAAATTGACAATTGACAATTGACAATTGACAAATTGACAAATTGACAATTGACAATTGACAAATTGACAATTGACAAATTGACAATTGACAAATTGACAATTGACAATTGACAATTGACAAATTGACAATTGACAAATTGACAATTGACAAATTGACAATTGACAAATTGACAATTGACAATTGACAATTGACAAATTGACAATTGACAAATTGACAATTGACAAATTGACAATTGACAAATTGACAATTGACAAATTGACAATTGACAAATTGACAATTGACAAATTGACAATTGACAATTGACAATTGACAAATTGACAATTGACAAATTGACAATTGACAAATTGACAAATTGACAATTGACAAATTGACAATTGACAAATTGACAATTGACAAATTGACAATTGACAAATTGACAATTGACAAATTGACAATTGACAAATTGACAATTGACAAATTGACAATTGACAAATTGACAATTGACAAATTGACAATTGACAAATTGACAATTGACAAATTGACAATTGACAAATTGACAATTGACAAATTGACAATTGACAAATTGACAATTGACAAATTGACAATTGACAAATTGACAATTGACAAATTGACAATTGACAAATTGACAATTGACAAATTGACAATTGACAATTGACAAATTGACAATTGACAAATTGACAATTGACAAATTGACAATTGACAAATTGACAATTGACAATTGACAAATTGACAATTGACAAATTGACAATTGACAAATTGACAATTGACAATTGACAAATTGACAATTGACAAATTGACAATTGACAAATTGACAATTGACAAATTGACAATTGACAAATTGACAATTGACAAATTGACAATTGACAAATTGACAATTGACAAATTGACAATTGACAAATTGACAAATTGACAATTGACAAATTGACAATTGACAAATTGACAATTGACAAATTGACAATTGACAAATTGACAATTGACAAATTGACAATTGACAAATTGACAATTGACAAATTGACAATTGACAAATTGACAATTGACAAATTGACAATTGACAAATTGACAATTGACAAATTGACAATTGACAAATTGACAATTGACAAATTGACAATTGACAAATTGACAATTGACAAATTGACAATTGACAAATTGACAATTGACAAATTGACAATTGACAAATTGACAATTGACAAATTGACAATTGACAAATTGACAATTGACAAATTGACAATTGACAAATTGACAATTGACAAATTGACAATTGACAAATTGACAATTGACAAATTGACAATTGACAAATTGACAATTGACAAATTGACAATTGACAAATTGACAATTGACAAATTGACAATTGACAAATTGACAATTGACAAATTGACAATTGACAAATTGACAATTGACAAATTGACAATTGACAAATTGACAATTGACAAATTGACAATTGACAAATTGACAATTGACAAATTGACAATTGACAAATTGACAATTGACAAATTGACAATTGACAAATTGACAATTGACAAATTGACAATTGACAAATTGACAATTGACAAATTGACAATTGACAAATTGACAATTGACAAATTGACAATTGACAAATTGACAATTGACAAATTGACAATTGACAAATTGACAATTGACAAATTGACAATTGACAAATTGACAATTGACAAATTGACAATTGACAATTGACAAATTGACAATTGACAAATTGACAATTGACAAATTGACAATTGACAAATTGACAATTGACAAATTGACAATTGACAAATTGACAATTGACAAATTGACAATTGACAAATTGACAATTGACAAATTGACAATTGACAAATTGACAATTGACAAATTGACAATTGACAAATTGACAATTGACAAATTGACAATTGACAAATTGACAATTGACAAATTGACAATTGACAAATTGACAATTGACAAATTGACAATTGACAAATTGACAATTGACAAATTGACAATTGACAAATTGACAATTGACAAATTGACAATTGACAAATTGACAATTGACAAATTGACAATTGACAAATTGACAATTGACAAATTGACAATTGACAAATTGACAATTGACAAATTGACAATTGACAAATTGACAATTGACAAATTGACAATTGACAAATTGACAATTGACAAATTGACAATTGACAAATTGACAATTGACAAATTGACAATTGACAAATTGACAATTGACAAATTGACAATTGACAAATTGACAATTGACAAATTGACAATTGACAAATTGACAATTGACAAATTGACAATTGACAAATTGACAATTGACAAATTGACAATTGACAATTGACAAATTGACAATTGACAATTGACAAATTGACAATTGACAAATTGACAATTGACAAATTGACAATTGACAAATTGACAATTGACAAATTGACAATTGACAAATTGACAATTGACAAATTGACAATTGACAAATTGACAATTGACAAATTGACAATTGACAAATTGACAATTGACAAATTGACAATTGACAAATTGACAATTGACAAATTGACAATTGACAAATTGACAATTGACAAATTGACAATTGACAAATTGACAATTGACAAATTGACAATTGACAAATTGACAATTGACAAATTGACAATTGACAAATTGACAATTGACAAATTGACAATTGACAAATTGACAATTGACAAATTGACAATTGACAAATTGACAATTGACAAATTGACAATTGACAAATTGACAATTGACAAATTGACAATTGACAAATTGACAATTGACAAATTGACAATTGACAATTGACAATTGACAAATTGACAATTGACAAATTGACAATTGACAAATTGACAATTGACAAATTGACAATTGACAAATTGACAATTGACAAATTGACAATTGACAAATTGACAATTGACAAATTGACAATTGACAAATTGACAATTGACAAATTGACAATTGACAAATTGACAATTGACAAATTGACAATTGACAAATTGACAATTGACAAATTGACAATTGACAAATTGACAATTGACAAATTGACAATTGACAAATTGACAATTGACAAATTGACAATTGACAAATTGACAATTGACAAATTGACAATTGACAAATTGACAATTGACAAATTGACAATTGACAAATTGACAATTGACAAATTGACAATTGACAAATTGACAATTGACAAATTGACAATTGACAAATTGACAATTGACAAATTGACAATTGACAAATTGACAATTGACAAATTGACAATTGACAAATTGACAATTGACAAATTGACAATTGACAAATTGACAATTGACAAATTGACAATTGACAAATTGACAATTGACAAATTGACAATTGACAAATTGACAATTGACAATTGACAATTGACAAATTGACAATTGACAAATTGACAATTGACAAATTGACAATTGACAATTGACAATTGACAATTGACAATTGACAAATTGACAATTGACAAATTGACAATTGACAAATTGACAATTGACAAATTGACAATTGACAAATTGACAATTGACAAATTGACAATTGACAAATTGACAATTGACAAATTGACAATTGACAATTGACAATTGACAATTGACAAATTGACAATTGACAAATTGACAATTGACAAATTGACAATTGACAAATTGACAATTGACAAATTGACAATTGACAAATTGACAATTGACAAATTGACAATTGACAAATTGACAATTGACAAATTGACAATTGACAAATTGACAATTGACAAATTGACAATTGACAAATTGACAATTGACAAATTGACAATTGACAAATTGACAATTGACAAATTGACAATTGACAAATTGACAATTGACAAATTGACAATTGACAAATTGACAATTGACAAATTGACAATTGACAAATTGACAATTGACAAATTGACAATTGACAAATTGACAATTGACAAATTGACAATTGACAAATTGACAATTGACAAATTGACAATTGACAAATTGACAATTGACAAATTGACAATTGACAAATTGACAATTGACAAATTGACAATTGACAAATTGACAATTGACAAATTGACAATTGACAAATTGACAATTGACAAATTGACAATTGACAAATTGACAATTGACAAATTGACAATTGACAAATTGACAATTGACAAATTGACAATTGACAAATTGACAATTGACAATTGACAAATTGACAATTGACAAATTGACAATTGACAAATTGACAATTGACAAATTGACAATTGACAAATTGACAATTGACAAATTGACAATTGACAAATTGACAATTGACAAATTGACAATTGACAAATTGACAATTGACAAATTGACAATTGACAAATTGACAATTGACAAATTGACAATTGACAAATTGACAATTGACAAATTGACAATTGACAAATTGACAATTGACAAATTGACAATTGACAAATTGACAATTGACAAATTGACAATTGACAAATTGACAATTGACAAATTGACAATTGACAAATTGACAATTGACAAATTGACAATTGACAATTGACAATTGACAAATTGACAATTGACAAATTGACAATTGACAAATTGACAATTGACAAATTGACAATTGACAAATTGACAATTGACAAATTGACAATTGACAAATTGACAATTGACAAATTGACAATTGACAAATTGACAATTGACAAATTGACAATTGACAAATTGACAATTGACAAATTGACAATTGACAAATTGACAATTGACAAATTGACAATTGACAAATTGACAATTGACAAATTGACAATTGACAAATTGACAATTGACAAATTGACAATTGACAAATTGACAATTGACAAATTGACAATTGACAAATTGACAATTGACAAATTGACAATTGACAAATTGACAATTGACAAATTGACAATTGACAAATTGACAATTGACAAATTGACAATTGACAAATTGACAATTGACAAATTGACAATTGACAAATTGACAATTGACAAATTGACAATTGACAAATTGACAATTGACAAATTGACAATTGACAAATTGACAATTGACAAATTGACAATTGACAAATTGACAATTGACAAATTGACAATTGACAAATTGACAATTGACAAATTGACAATTGACAAATTGACAATTGACAAATTGACAATTGACAAATTGACAATTGACAAATTGACAATTGACAAATTGACAATTGACAAATTGACAATTGACAAATTGACAATTGACAAATTGACAATTGACAAATTGACAATTGACAAATTGACAATTGACAAATTGACAATTGACAAATTGACAATTGACAAATTGACAATTGACAATTGACAATTGACAATTGACAAATTGACAATTGACAAATTGACAATTGACAAATTGACAATTGACAAATTGACAATTGACAAATTGACAATTGACAAATTGACAATTGACAAATTGACAATTGACAATTGACAAATTGACAATTGACAAATTGACAATTGACAAATTGACAATTGACAAATTGACAATTGACAAATTGACAATTGACAAATTGACAATTGACAATTGACAATTGACAATTGACAAATTGACAATTGACAAATTGACAATTGACAAATTGACAATTGACAAATTGACAATTGACAAATTGACAATTGACAAATTGACAATTGACAAATTGACAATTGACAAATTGACAATTGACAAATTGACAATTGACAAATTGACAATTGACAAATTGACAATTGACAAATTGACAATTGACAAATTGACAATTGACAAATTGACAATTGACAAATTGACAATTGACAAATTGACAATTGACAAATTGACAATTGACAAATTGACAATTGACAAATTGACATTGACAAATTGACAATTGACAAATTGACAATTGACAAATTGACAATTGACAAATTGACAATTGACAAATTGACAATTGACAAATTGACAATTGACAAATTGACAATTGACAAATTGACAATTGACAAATTGACAATTGACAAATTGACAATTGACAAATTGACAATTGACAAATTGACAATTGACAAATTGACAATTGACAAATTGACAATTGACAAATTGACAATTGACAAATTGACAATTGACAAATTGACAATTGACAAATTGACAATTGACAATTGACAAATTGACAATTGACAAATTGACAATTGACAAATTGACAATTGACAAATTGACAATTGACAAATTGACAATTGACAAATTGACAATTGACAAATTGACAATTGACAAATTGACAATTGACAAATTGACAATTGACAAATTGACAATTGACAAATTGACAATTGACAAATTGACAATTGACAAATTGACAATTGACAAATTGACAATTGACAAATTGACAATTGACAAATTGACAATTGACAAATTGACAATTGACAAATTGACAATTGACAAATTGACAATTGACAAATTGACAATTGACAAATTGACAATTGACAAATTGACAATTGACAAATTGACAATTGACAAATTGACAATTGACAAATTGACAATTGACAAATTGACAATTGACAAATTGACAATTGACAAATTGACAATTGACAAATTGACAATTGACAATTGACAAATTGACAATTGACAAATTGACAATTGACAAATTGACAATTGACAAATTGACAATTGACACAATTGACAATTGACAAATTGACAATTGACAAATTGACAATTGACAATTGACAAATTGACAATTGACAAATTGACAATTGACAAATTGACAATTGACAAATTGACAATTGACAAATTGACAATTGACAAATTGACAATTGACAAATTGACAATTGACAAATTGACAATTGACAAATTGACAATTGACAAATTGACAATTGACAAATTGACAATTGACAAATTGACAATTGACAATTGACAATTGACAAATTGACAATTGACAAATTGACAATTGACAAATTGACAATTGACAAATTGACAATTGACAAATTGACAATTGACAAATTGACAATTGACAAATTGACAATTGACAAATTGACAATTGACAAATTGACAATTGACAATTGACAATTGACAAATTGACAATTGACAAATTGACAATTGACAAATTGACAATTGACAAATTGACAATTGACAAATTGACAATTGACAAATTGACAATTGACAAATTGACAATTGACAAATTGACAATTGACAAATTGACAATTGACAATTGACAAATTGACAATTGACAAATTGACAATTGACAAATTGACAATTGACAAATTGACAATTGACAAATTGACAATTGACAAATTGACAATTGACAAATTGACAATTGACAAATTGACAATTGACAATTGACAAATTGACAATTGACAAATTGACAATTGACAAATTGACAATTGACAAATTGACAATTGACAAATTGACAATTGACAAATTGACAATTGACAAATTGACAATTGACAAATTGACAATTGACAAATTGACAATTGACAAATTGACAATTGACAAATTGACAATTGACAAATTGACAATTGACAAATTGACAATTGACAAATTGACAATTGACAAATTGACAATTGACAAATTGACAATTGACAAATTGACAATTGACAAATTGACAATTGACAAATTGACAATTGACAATTGACAATTGACAAATTGACAATTGACAAATTGACAATTGACAAATTGACAATTGACAAATTGACAATTGACAAATTGACAATTGACAAATTGACAATTGACAAATTGACAATTGACAAATTGACAATTGACAAATTGACAATTGACAAATTGACAATTGACAAATTGACAATTGACAAATTGACAATTGACAAATTGACAATTGACAAATTGACAATTGACAAATTGACAATTGACAAATTGACAATTGACAAATTGACAATTGACAAATTGACAATTGACAAATTGACAATTGACAAATTGACAATTGACAAATTGACAATTGACAAATTGACAATTGACAAATTGACAATTGACAAATTGACAATTGACAAATTGACAATTGACAAATTGACAATTGACAAATTGACAATTGACAAATTGACAATTGACAAATTGACAATTGACAAATTGACAATTGACAAATTGACAATTGACAAATTGACAATTGACAAATTGACAATTGACAAATTGACAATTGACAAATTGACAATTGACAAATTGACAATTGACAAATTGACAATTGACAAATTGACAATTGACAATTGACAAATTGACAATTGACAAATTGACAATTGACAAATTGACAATTGACAAATTGACAATTGACAAATTGACAATTGACAAATTGACAATTGACAAATTGACAATTGACAAATTGACAATTGACAAATTGACAATTGACAAATTGACAATTGACAAATTGACAATTGACAAATTGACAATTGACAAATTGACAATTGACAAATTGACAATTGACAAATTGACAATTGACAAATTGACAATTGACAAATTGACAATTGACAAATTGACAATTGACAAATTGACAATTGACAAATTGACAATTGACAAATTGACAATTGACAAATTGACAATTGACAAATTGACAATTGACAAATTGACAATTGACAAATTGACAATTGACAAATTGACAATTGACAAATTGACAATTGACAAATTGACAATTGACAAATTGACAATTGACAAATTGACAATTGACAAATTGACAATTGACAAATTGACAATTGACAAATTGACAATTGACAAATTGACAATTGACAAATTGACAATTGACAATTGACAATTGACAATTGACAATTGACAATTGACAATTGACAAATTGACAATTGACAAATTGACAATTGACAAATTGACAATTGACAAATTGACAATTGACAAATTGACAATTGACAATTGACAAATTGACAATTGACAAATTGACAATTGACAAATTGACAATTGACAAATTGACAATTGACAAATTGACAATTGACAAATTGACAATTGACAAATTGACAATTGACAAATTGACAATTGACAAATTGACAATTGACAAATTGACAATTGACAAATTGACAATTGACAAATTGACAATTGACAAATTGACAATTGACAAATTGACAATTGACAAATTGACAATTGACAAATTGACAATTGACAAATTGACAATTGACAAATTGACAATTGACAAATTGACAATTGACAAATTGACAATTGACAAATTGACAATTGACAAATTGACAATTGACAAATTGACAATTGACAAATTGACAATTGACAAATTGACAATTGACAAATTGACAATTGACAAATTGACAATTGACAAATTGACAATTGACAAATTGACAATTGACAAATTGACAATTGACAAATTGACAATTGACAATTGACAAATTGACAATTGACAAATTGACAATTGACAAATTGACAATTGACAAATTGACAATTGACAATTGACAATTGACAATTGACAAATTGACAATTGACAAATTGACAATTGACAAATTGACAATTGACAAATTGACAATTGACAAATTGACAATTGACAAATTGACAATTGACAAATTGACAATTGACAAATTGACAATTGACAAATTGACAATTGACAAATTGACAATTGACAAATTGACAATTGACAAATTGACAATTGACAAATTGACAATTGACAAATTGACAATTGACAATTGACAATTGACAATTGACAAATTGACAATTGACAAATTGACAATTGACAAATTGACAATTGACAAATTGACAATTGACAAATTGACAATTGACAAATTGACAATTGACAAATTGACAATTGACAAATTGACAATTGACAAATTGACAATTGACAAATTGACAATTGACAAATTGACAATTGACAAATTGACAATTGACAAATTGACAATTGACAAATTGACAATTGACAAATTGACAATTGACAATTGACAATTGACAATTGACAAATTGACAATTGACAAATTGACAATTGACAAATTGACAATTGACAAATTGACAATTGACAAATTGACAATTGACAATTGACAATTGACAAATTGACAATTGACAAATTGACAATTGACAAATTGACAATTGACAAATTGACAATTGACAAATTGACAATTGACAATTGACAAATTGACAATTGACAAATTGACAATTGACAAATTGACAATTGACAAATTGACAATTGACAAATTGACAATTGACAATTGACAATTGACAATTGACAAATTGACAATTGACAATTGACAATTGACAAATTGACAATTGACAAATTGACAATTGACAAATTGACAATTGACAAATTGACAATTGACAAATTGACAATTGACAAATTGACAATTGACAAATTGACAATTGACAATTGACAAATTGACAATTGACAAATTGACAATTGACAAATTGACAATTGACAAATTGACAATTGACAAATTGACAATTGACAAATTGACAATTGACAAATTGACAATTGACAAATTGACAATTGACAAATTGACAATTGACAAATTGACAATTGACAAATTGACAATTGACAAATTGACAATTGACAAATTGACAATTGACAATTGACAATTGACAATTGACAAATTGACAATTGACAAATTGACAATTGACAAATTGACAATTGACAAATTGACAATTGACAAATTGACAATTGACAATTGACAATTGACAATTGACAAATTGACAATTGACAAATTGACAATTGACAATTGACAATTGACAATTGACAAATTGACAATTGACAAATTGACAATTGACAAATTGACAATTGACAAATTGACAATTGACAAATTGACAATTGACAAATTGACAATTGACAAATTGACAATTGACAAATTGACAATTGACAAATTGACAATTGACAAATTGACAATTGACAAATTGACAATTGACAAATTGACAATTGACAAATTGACAATTGACAAATTGACAATTGACAAATTGACAATTGACAAATTGACAATTGACAAATTGACAATTGACAAATTGACAATTGACAAATTGACAATTGACAAATTGACAATTGACAAATTGACAATTGACAATTGACAAATTGACAATTGACAAATTGACAATTGACAAATTGACAATTGACAAATTGACAATTGACAAATTGACAATTGACAAATTGACAATTGACAAATTGACAATTGACAAATTGACAATTGACAAATTGACAATTGACAAATTGACAATTGACAAATTGACAATTGACAAATTGACAATTGACAAATTGACAATTGACAAATTGACAATTGACAAATTGACAATTGACAAATTGACAATTGACAATTGACAATTGACAATTGACAAATTGACAATTGACAAATTGACAATTGACAAATTGACAATTGACAAATTGACAATTGACAAATTGACAATTGACAAATTGACAATTGACAAATTGACAATTGACAAATTGACAATTGACAAATTGACAATTGACAAATTGACAATTGACAAATTGACAATTGACAAATTGACAATTGACAAATTGACAATTGACAAATTGACAATTGACAAATTGACAATTGACAAATTGACAATTGACAAATTGACAATTGACAAATTGACAAATTGACAATTGACAAATTGACAATTGACAAATTGACAATTGACAAATTGACAATTGACAAATTGACAATTGACAAATTGACAATTGACAAATTGACAATTGACAAATTGACAATTGACAAATTGACAATTGACAAATTGACAATTGACAAATTGACAATTGACAAATTGACAATTGACAAATTGACAATTGACAAATTGACAATTGACAAATTGACAATTGACAAATTGACAATTGACAAATTGACAATTGACAAATTGACAATTGACAATTGACAAATTGACAATTGACAAATTGACAATTGACAAATTGACAATTGACAAATTGACAATTGACAAATTGACAATTGACAAATTGACAATTGACAAATTGACAATTGACAATTGACAAATTGACAATTGACAAATTGACAATTGACAAATTGACAATTGACAAATTGACAATTGACAAATTGACAATTGACAAATTGACAATTGACAAATTGACAATTGACAAATTGACAATTGACAAATTGACAATTGACAAATTGACAATTGACAAATTGACAATTGACAAATTGACAATTGACAAATTGACAATTGACAAATTGACAATTGACAAATTGACAATTGACAAATTGACAATTGACAAATTGACAATTGACAAATTGACAATTGACAAATTGACAATTGACAAATTGACAATTGACAATTGACAAATTGACAATTGACAAATTGACAATTGACAAATTGACAATTGACAAATTGACAATTGACAAATTGACAATTGACAAATTGACAATTGACAAATTGACAATTGACAAATTGACAATTGACAAATTGACAATTGACAAATTGACAATTGACAAATTGACAATTGACAAATTGACAATTGACAAATTGACAATTGACAAATTGACAATTGACAAATTGACAATTGACAAATTGACAATTGACAAATTGACAATTGACAAATTGACAATTGACAAATTGACAATTGACAAATTGACAATTGACAAATTGACAATTGACAAATTGACAATTGACAAATTGACAATTGACAAATTGACAATTGACAAATTGACAATTGACAAATTGACAATTGACAAATTGACAAATTGACAATTGACAAATTGACAATTGACAAATTGACAATTGACAAATTGACAATTGACAAATTGACAATTGACAAATTGACAATTGACAAATTGACAATTGACAAATTGACAATTGACAAATTGACAATTGACAAATTGACAATTGACAAATTGACAAATTGACAATTGACAAATTGACAATTGACAAATTGACAATTGACAAATTGACAATTGACAAATTGACAATTGACAAATTGACAATTGACAAATTGACAATTGACAAATTGACAATTGACAAATTGACAATTGACAAATTGACAATTGACAAATTGACAATTGACAAATTGACAATTGACAAATTGACAATTGACAAATTGACAATTGACAAATTGACAATTGACAAATTGACAATTGACAAATTGACAATTGACAAATTGACAATTGACAAATTGACAATTGACAAATTGACAATTGACAAATTGACAATTGACAAATTGACAATTGACAAATTGACAATTGACAAATTGACAATTGACAAATTGACAATTGACAAATTGACAATTGACAAATTGACAATTGACAAATTGACAATTGACAAATTGACAATTGACAAATTGACAATTGACAAATTGACAATTGACAAATTGACAATTGACAAATTGACAATTGACAAATTGACAATTGACAAATTGACAATTGACAAATTGACAATTGACAAATTGACAATTGACAAATTGACAATTGACAAATTGACAATTGACAAATTGACAATTGACAAATTGACAATTGACAAATTGACAATTGACAAATTGACAATTGACAAATTGACAATTGACAAATTGACAATTGACAAATTGACAATTGACAAATTGACAATTGACAAATTGACAATTGACAAATTGACAATTGACAAATTGACAATTGACAAATTGACAATTGACAAATTGACAATTGACAAATTGACAATTGACAAATTGACAATTGACAAATTGACAATTGACAAATTGACAATTGACAATTGACAAATTGACAATTGACAAATTGACAATTGACAAATTGACAATTGACAAATTGACAATTGACAAATTGACAATTGACAAATTGACAATTGACAAATTGACAATTGACAAATTGACAATTGACAAATTGACAATTGACAAATTGACAATTGACAAATTGACAAATTGACAATTGACAAATTGACAATTGACAAATTGACAATTGACAAATTGACAATTGACAAATTGACAATTGACAAATTGACAATTGACAAATTGACAATTGACAAATTGACAATTGACAAATTGACAATTGACAAATTGACAATTGACAAATTGACAATTGACAAATTGACAATTGACAAATTGACAATTGACAAATTGACAATTGACAAATTGACAATTGACAAATTGACAATTGACAAATTGACAATTGACAAATTGACAATTGACAAATTGACAATTGACAAATTGACAATTGACAAATTGACAATTGACAAATTGACAATTGACAAATTGACAATTGACAAATTGACAATTGACAAATTGACAATTGACAAATTGACAATTGACAATTGACAAATTGACAATTGACAATTGACAATTGACAAATTGACAATTGACAAATTGACAATTGACAAATTGACAATTGACAAATTGACAATTGACAAATTGACAATTGACAAATTGACAATTGACAAATTGACAATTGACAAATTGACAATTGACAAATTGACAATTGACAAATTGACAATTGACAAATTGACAATTGACAAATTGACAATTGACAAATTGACAATTGACAAATTGACAATTGACAAATTGACAATTGACAAATTGACAATTGACAAATTGACAATTGACAAATTGACAATTGACAAATTGACAATTGACAAATTGACAATTGACAAATTGACAATTGACAAATTGACAATTGACAAATTGACAATTGACAAATTGACAATTGACAAATTGACAATTGACAAATTGACAATTGACAAATTGACAATTGACAAATTGACAATTGACAAATTGACAATTGACAATTGACAATTGACAATTGACAAATTGACAATTGACAAATTGACAATTGACAAATTGACAATTGACAAATTGACAATTGACAAATTGACAATTGACAAATTGACAATTGACAAATTGACAATTGACAAATTGACAATTGACAAATTGACAATTGACAAATTGACAATTGACAAATTGACAATTGACAAATTGACAATTGACAAATTGACAATTGACAAATTGACAATTGACAAATTGACAATTGACAAATTGACAATTGACAAATTGACAATTGACAAATTGACAATTGACAAATTGACAATTGACAAATTGACAATTGACAAATTGACAATTGACAAATTGACAATTGACAAATTGACAATTGACAAATTGACAATTGACAAATTGACAATTGACAAATTGACAATTGACAAATTGACAATTGACAAATTGACAATTGACAAATTGACAATTGACAAATTGACAATTGACAAATTGACAATTGACAAATTGACAATTGACAAATTGACAATTGACAAATTGACAATTGACAAATTGACAATTGACAATTGACAATTGACAAATTGACAATTGACAAATTGACAATTGACAAATTGACAATTGACAAATTGACAATTGACAAATTGACAATTGACAAATTGACAATTGACAAATTGACAATTGACAAATTGACAATTGACAAATTGACAATTGACAAATTGACAATTGACAAATTGACAATTGACAAATTGACAATTGACAAATTGACAATTGACAAATTGACAATTGACAAATTGACAATTGACAAATTGACAATTGACAAATTGACAATTGACAAATTGACAATTGACAAATTGACAATTGACAAATTGACAATTGACAAATTGACAATTGACAAATTGACAATTGACAAATTGACAATTGACAAATTGACAATTGACAAATTGACAATTGACAAATTGACAATTGACAAATTGACAATTGACAAATTGACAATTGACAAATTGACAATTGACAAATTGACAATTGACAAATTGACAATTGACAAATTGACAATTGACAAATTGACAATTGACAAATTGACAAATTGACAATTGACAAATTGACAATTGACAAATTGACAATTGACAAATTGACAATTGACAAATTGACAATTGACAAATTGACAATTGACAAATTGACAATTGACAAATTGACAATTGACAAATTGACAATTGACAAATTGACAATTGACAAATTGACAATTGACAAATTGACAATTGACAAATTGACAATTGACAAATTGACAATTGACAAATTGACAATTGACAAATTGACAATTGACAAATTGACAATTGACAAATTGACAATTGACAAATTGACAATTGACAAATTGACAATTGACAAATTGACAATTGACAAATTGACAATTGACAATTGACAAATTGACAAATTGACAATTGACAAATTGACAATTGACAAATTGACAATTGACAAATTGACAATTGACAAATTGACAATTGACAAATTGACAATTGACAAATTGACAATTGACAAATTGACAATTGACAAATTGACAATTGACAAATTGACAATTGACAAATTGACAATTGACAAATTGACAATTGACAAATTGACAATTGACAAATTGACAATTGACAAATTGACAATTGACAAATTGACAATTGACAAATTGACAATTGACAAATTGACAATTGACAAATTGACAATTGACAAATTGACAATTGACAATTGACAATTGACAAATTGACAATTGACAAATTGACAAATTGACAATTGACAAATTGACAATTGACAAATTGACAATTGACAAATTGACAATTGACAAATTGACAATTGACAATTGACAATTGACAAATTGACAATTGACAAATTGACAATTGACAAATTGACAATTGACAAATTGACAATTGACAAATTGACAATTGACAAATTGACAATTGACAAATTGACAATTGACAAATTGACAATTGACAAATTGACAATTGACAAATTGACAATTGACAAATTGACAATTGACAAATTGACAATTGACAAATTGACAATTGACAAATTGACAATTGACAATTGACAATTGACAATTGACAAATTGACAATTGACAAATTGACAATTGACAAATTGACAATTGACAAATTGACAATTGACAAATTGACAATTGACAATTGACAATTGACAATTGACAAATTGACAATTGACAAATTGACAATTGACAAATTGACAATTGACAAATTGACAATTGACAAATTGACAATTGACAAATTGACAATTGACAAATTGACAATTGACAAATTGACAATTGACAAATTGACAATTGACAAATTGACAATTGACAAATTGACAATTGACAAATTGACAATTGACAAATTGACAATTGACAAATTGACAATTGACAAATTGACAATTGACAAATTGACAATTGACAAATTGACAATTGACAAATTGACAATTGACAAATTGACAATTGACAAATTGACAATTGACAAATTGACAATTGACAAATTGACAATTGACAAATTGACAATTGACAAATTGACAATTGACAAATTGACAATTGACAAATTGACAATTGACAAATTGACAATTGACAAATTGACAATTGACAAATTGACAATTGACAAATTGACAATTGACAAATTGACAATTGACAAATTGACAAATTGACAATTGACAAATTGACAATTGACAAATTGACAATTGACAAATTGACAATTGACAAATTGACAATTGACAAATTGACAATTGACAAATTGACAATTGACAAATTGACAATTGACAAATTGACAATTGACAAATTGACAATTGACAAATTGACAATTGACAAATTGACAATTGACAAATTGACAATTGACAAATTGACAATTGACAAATTGACAATTGACAAATTGACAATTGACAAATTGACAATTGACAAATTGACAATTGACAAATTGACAATTGACAAATTGACAATTGACAAATTGACAATTGACAAATTGACAATTGACAAATTGACAATTGACAAATTGACAATTGACAAATTGACAATTGACAAATTGACAATTGACAAATTGACAATTGACAAATTGACAATTGACAAATTGACAATTGACAAATTGACAATTGACAAATTGACAATTGACAAATTGACAATTGACAAATTGACAATTGACAAATTGACAATTGACAAATTGACAATTGACAAATTGACAATTGACAAATTGACAATTGACAAATTGACAAATTGACAATTGACAAATTGACAATTGACAAATTGACAATTGACAAATTGACAATTGACAAATTGACAATTGACAAATTGACAATTGACAAATTGACAATTGACAAATTGACAATTGACAAATTGACAATTGACAAATTGACAATTGACAAATTGACAATTGACAAATTGACAATTGACAAATTGACAATTGACAAATTGACAATTGACAAATTGACAATTGACAAATTGACAATTGACAAATTGACAATTGACAAATTGACAATTGACAAATTGACAATTGACAAATTGACAATTGACAAATTGACAATTGACAAATTGACAATTGACAAATTGACAATTGACAAATTGACAATTGACAAATTGACAATTGACAAATTGACAATTGACAAATTGACAATTGACAATTGACAAATTGACAATTGACAAATTGACAATTGACAAATTGACAATTGACAAATTGACAATTGACAAATTGACAATTGACAAATTGACAATTGACAAATTGACAATTGACAAATTGACAATTGACAAATTGACAATTGACAAATTGACAATTGACAAATTGACAATTGACAAATTGACAATTGACAAATTGACAAATTGACAATTGACAAATTGACAATTGACAAATTGACAATTGACAAATTGACAATTGACAAATTGACAATTGACAAATTGACAATTGACAAATTGACAATTGACAAATTGACAATTGACAAATTGACAATTGACAAATTGACAATTGACAAATTGACAAATTGACAATTGACAAATTGACAATTGACAAATTGACAATTGACAAATTGACAATTGACAAATTGACAATTGACAAATTGACAATTGACAAATTGACAATTGACAAATTGACAATTGACAAATTGACAATTGACAAATTGACAATTGACAAATTGACAATTGACAAATTGACAATTGACAAATTGACAATTGACAAATTGACAATTGACAAATTGACAATTGACAATTGACAAATTGACAATTGACAAATTGACAATTGACAAATTGACAATTGACAAATTGACAATTGACAATTGACAATTGACAAATTGACAAATTGACAATTGACAAATTGACAATTGACAAATTGACAATTGACAAATTGACAATTGACAAATTGACAATTGACAATTGACAAATTGACAATTGACAAATTGACAATTGACAAATTGACAATTGACAAATTGACAATTGACAAATTGACAATTGACAAATTGACAATTGACAAATTGACAATTGACAAATTGACAATTGACAATTGACAATTGACAATTGACAATTGACAAATTGACAATTGACAAATTGACAATTGACAAATTGACAATTGACAAATTGACAATTGACAAATTGACAATTGACAAATTGACAATTGACAAATTGACAATTGACAAATTGACAATTGACAAATTGACAATTGACAAATTGACAATTGACAAATTGACAATTGACAAATTGACAATTGACAAATTGACAATTGACAAATTGACAATTGACAAATTGACAATTGACAAATTGACAATTGACAAATTGACAATTGACAAATTGACAATTGACAAATTGACAATTGACAAATTGACAATTGACAAATTGACAATTGACAAATTGACAATTGACAAATTGACAATTGACAAATTGACAATTGACAAATTGACAATTGACAAATTGACAATTGACAATTGACAAATTGACAATTGACAAATTGACAATTGACAAATTGACAATTGACAAATTGACAATTGACAAATTGACAATTGACAAATTGACAATTGACAAATTGACAATTGACAAATTGACAATTGACAATTGACAATTGACAAATTGACAATTGACAAATTGACAATTGACAAATTGACAATTGACAAATTGACAATTGACAAATTGACAATTGACAAATTGACAATTGACAAATTGACAATTGACAAATTGACAATTGACAAATTGACAATTGACAAATTGACAATTGACAAATTGACAATTGACAAATTGACAATTGACAAATTGACAATTGACAAATTGACAATTGACAAATTGACAATTGACAAATTGACAATTGACAAATTGACAATTGACAAATTGACAATTGACAAATTGACAATTGACAAATTGACAATTGACAAATTGACAATTGACAAATTGACAATTGACAAATTGACAATTGACAAATTGACAATTGACAAATTGACAATTGACAAATTGACAATTGACAAATTGACAATTGACAAATTGACAATTGACAAATTGACAATTGACAAATTGACAATTGACAAATTGACAATTGACAAATTGACAATTGACAAATTGACAATTGACAAATTGACAATTGACAAATTGACAATTGACAAATTGACAATTGACAAATTGACAATTGACAAATTGACAATTGACAAATTGACAATTGACAAATTGACAATTGACAAATTGACAATTGACAAATTGACAATTGACAAATTGACAATTGACAAATTGACAATTGACAAATTGACAATTGACAAATTGACAATTGACAAATTGACAATTGACAAATTGACAATTGACAAATTGACAATTGACAAATTGACAATTGACAAATTGACAATTGACAAATTGACAATTGACAAATTGACAATTGACAATTGACAATTGACAATTGACAAATTGACAATTGACAAATTGACAATTGACAATTGACAATTGACAAATTGACAATTGACAAATTGACAATTGACAAATTGACAATTGACAAATTGACAATTGACAAATTGACAATTGACAAATTGACAATTGACAAATTGACAATTGACAAATTGACAATTGACAAATTGACAATTGACAAATTGACAATTGACAAATTGACAATTGACAAATTGACAATTGACAAATTGACAATTGACAAATTGACAATTGACAAATTGACAATTGACAAATTGACAATTGACAAATTGACAATTGACAAATTGACAATTGACAAATTGACAATTGACAAATTGACAATTGACAAATTGACAATTGACAAATTGACAATTGACAAATTGACAATTGACAAATTGACAATTGACAAATTGACAATTGACAAATTGACAATTGACAAATTGACAATTGACAAATTGACAATTGACAAATTGACAATTGACAAATTGACAATTGACAAATTGACAATTGACAAATTGACAATTGACAATTGACAAATTGACAATTGACAAATTGACAATTGACAAATTGACAATTGACAAATTGACAATTGACAAATTGACAATTGACAAATTGACAATTGACAAATTGACAATTGACAAATTGACAATTGACAAATTGACAATTGACAAATTGACAATTGACAAATTGACAATTGACAAATTGACAATTGACAAATTGACAATTGACAAATTGACAATTGACAAATTGACAATTGACAAATTGACAATTGACAAATTGACAATTGACAAATTGACAATTGACAAATTGACAATTGACAAATTGACAATTGACAAATTGACAATTGACAAATTGACAATTGACAAATTGACAATTGACAAATTGACAATTGACAAATTGACAATTGACAAATTGACAATTGACAAATTGACAATTGACAAATTGACAATTGACAATTGACAAATTGACAATTGACAAATTGACAATTGACAAATTGACAATTGACAAATTGACAATTGACAAATTGACAATTGACAAATTGACAATTGACAAATTGACAATTGACAAATTGACAATTGACAAATTGACAATTGACAAATTGACAATTGACAAATTGACAATTGACAAATTGACAATTGACAAATTGACAATTGACAAATTGACAATTGACAAATTGACAATTGACAAATTGACAATTGACAAATTGACAATTGACAAATTGACAATTGACAAATTGACAATTGACAATTGACAATTGACAATTGACAAATTGACAATTGACAAATTGACAATTGACAAATTGACAATTGACAAATTGACAATTGACAAATTGACAATTGACAAATTGACAATTGACAAATTGACAATTGACAAATTGACAATTGACAAATTGACAATTGACAAATTGACAATTGACAAATTGACAATTGACAAATTGACAATTGACAATTGACAATTGACAAATTGACAATTGACAAATTGACAATTGACAAATTGACAATTGACAAATTGACAATTGACAAATTGACAATTGACAAATTGACAATTGACAAATTGACAATTGACAAATTGACAATTGACAAATTGACAATTGACAAATTGACAATTGACAATTGACAAATTGACAATTGACAAATTGACAATTGACAAATTGACAAATTGACAATTGACAAATTGACAATTGACAAATTGACAATTGACAAATTGACAATTGACAAATTGACAATTGACAAATTGACAATTGACAAATTGACAATTGACAAATTGACAATTGACAAATTGACAATTGACAAATTGACAATTGACAAATTGACAATTGACAAATTGACAATTGACAAATTGACAATTGACAAATTGACAATTGACAAATTGACAATTGACAATTGACAATTGACAAATTGACAATTGACAATTGACAAATTGACAATTGACAAATTGACAATTGACAAATTGACAATTGACAAATTGACAATTGACAAATTGACAATTGACAAATTGACAATTGACAAATTGACAATTGACAAATTGACAATTGACAAATTGACAATTGACAAATTGACAATTGACAAATTGACAATTGACAAATTGACAATTGACAAATTGACAATTGACAAATTGACAATTGACAAATTGACAATTGACAAATTGACAATTGACAAATTGACAATTGACAAATTGACAATTGACAAATTGACAATTGACAAATTGACAATTGACAATTGACAAATTGACAATTGACAAATTGACAATTGACAAATTGACAATTGACAAATTGACAATTGACAAATTGACAATTGACAAATTGACAATTGACAAATTGACAATTGACAAATTGACAATTGACAAATTGACAATTGACAAATTGACAATTGACAAATTGACAATTGACAATTGACAATTGACAAATTGACAAATTGACAATTGACAAATTGACAATTGACAAATTGACAATTGACAAATTGACAATTGACAAATTGACAATTGACAAATTGACAATTGACAAATTGACAATTGACAAATTGACAATTGACAAATTGACAATTGACAAATTGACAATTGACAAATTGACAATTGACAAATTGACAATTGACAAATTGACAATTGACAAATTGACAATTGACAAATTGACAATTGACAAATTGACAATTGACAATTGACAATTGACAAATTGACAATTGACAAATTGACAATTGACAAATTGACAATTGACAAATTGACAATTGACAAATTGACAATTGACAAATTGACAATTGACAAATTGACAATTGACAAATTGACAATTGACAAATTGACAATTGACAAATTGACAATTGACAAATTGACAATTGACAAATTGACAATTGACAAATTGACAATTGACAAATTGACAATTGACAATTGACAAATTGACAATTGACAAATTGACAATTGACAAATTGACAATTGACAAATTGACAATTGACAAATTGACAATTGACAAATTGACAATTGACAAATTGACAATTGACAAATTGACAATTGACAAATTGACAATTGACAAATTGACAATTGACAAATTGACAATTGACAAATTGACAATTGACAAATTGACAATTGACAAATTGACAATTGACAAATTGACAATTGACAAATTGACAATTGACAAATTGACAATTGACAAATTGACAATTGACAAATTGACAATTGACAAATTGACAATTGACAAATTGACAATTGACAAATTGACAATTGACAAATTGACAATTGACAATTGACAAATTGACAATTGACAAATTGACAATTGACAAATTGACAATTGACAAATTGACAATTGACAAATTGACAATTGACAAATTGACAATTGACAAATTGACAATTGACAAATTGACAATTGACAAATTGACAATTGACAAATTGACAATTGACAAATTGACAATTGACAAATTGACAATTGACAATTGACAATTGACAAATTGACAATTGACAAATTGACAATTGACAAATTGACAATTGACAAATTGACAATTGACAAATTGACAATTGACAAATTGACAATTGACAAATTGACAATTGACAAATTGACAATTGACAAATTGACAATTGACAAATTGACAATTGACAATTGACAAATTGACAATTGACAAATTGACAATTGACAAATTGACAATTGACAAATTGACAATTGACAAATTGACAATTGACAAATTGACAATTGACAAATTGACAATTGACAAATTGACAATTGACAAATTGACAATTGACAAATTGACAATTGACAAATTGACAATTGACAAATTGACAATTGACAAATTGACAATTGACAAATTGACAATTGACAAATTGACAATTGACAAATTGACAATTGACAAATTGACAATTGACAATTGACAAATTGACAATTGACAAATTGACAATTGACAAATTGACAATTGACAAATTGACAATTGACAAATTGACAATTGACAAATTGACAATTGACAAATTGACAATTGACAAATTGACAATTGACAAATTGACAATTGACAAATTGACAATTGACAAATTGACAATTGACAAATTGACAATTGACAAATTGACAATTGACAAATTGACAATTGACAAATTGACAATTGACAAATTGACAATTGACAATTGACAAATTGACAATTGACAAATTGACAATTGACAAATTGACAATTGACAAATTGACAATTGACAAATTGACAATTGACAAATTGACAATTGACAAATTGACAATTGACAAATTGACAATTGACAAATTGACAATTGACAAATTGACAATTGACAATTGACAATTGACAAATTGACAATTGACAAATTGACAATTGACAAATTGACAATTGACAAATTGACAATTGACAAATTGACAATTGACAAATTGACAATTGACAAATTGACAATTGACAAATTGACAATTGACAATTGACAATTGACAATTGACAAATTGACAATTGACAAATTGACAATTGACAAATTGACAATTGACAAATTGACAATTGACAAATTGACAATTGACAAATTGACAATTGACAAATTGACAATTGACAAATTGACAATTGACAAATTGACAATTGACAAATTGACAATTGACAAATTGACAATTGACAAATTGACAATTGACAAATTGACAATTGACAAATTGACAATTGACAAATTGACAATTGACAAATTGACAATTGACAAATTGACAATTGACAAATTGACAATTGACAAATTGACAATTGACAAATTGACAATTGACAAATTGACAATTGACAAATTGACAATTGACAAATTGACAATTGACAAATTGACAATTGACAAATTGACAATTGACAAATTGACAATTGACAAATTGACAATTGACAAATTGACAATTGACAAATTGACAATTGACAATTGACAATTGACAAATTGACAATTGACAAATTGACAATTGACAAATTGACAATTGACAAATTGACAATTGACAAATTGACAATTGACAAATTGACAATTGACAAATTGACAATTGACAAATTGACAAATTGACAATTGACAAATTGACAATTGACAAATTGACAATTGACAAATTGACAATTGACAAATTGACAATTGACAAATTGACAATTGACAAATTGACAATTGACAAATTGACAATTGACAAATTGACAATTGACAAATTGACAATTGACAAATTGACAATTGACAAATTGACAATTGACAAATTGACAATTGACAAATTGACAATTGACAAATTGACAATTGACAAATTGACAATTGACAAATTGACAATTGACAAATTGACAATTGACAAATTGACAATTGACAAATTGACAATTGACAAATTGACAATTGACAAATTGACAATTGACAAATTGACAATTGACAAATTGACAATTGACAAATTGACAATTGACAAATTGACAATTGACAAATTGACAATTGACAAATTGACAATTGACAAATTGACAATTGACAATTGACAATTGACAATTGACAATTGACAAATTGACAATTGACAATTGACAATTGACAAATTGACAATTGACAAATTGACAATTGACAAATTGACAATTGACAAATTGACAATTGACAAATTGACAATTGACAAATTGACAATTGACAAATTGACAATTGACAAATTGACAATTGACAAATTGACAATTGACAAATTGACAATTGACAAATTGACAATTGACAAATTGACAATTGACAAATTGACAATTGACAAATTGACAATTGACAAATTGACAATTGACAAATTGACAATTGACAAATTGACAATTGACAAATTGACAATTGACAAATTGACAATTGACAAATTGACAATTGACAAATTGACAATTGACAAATTGACAATTGACAAATTGACAATTGACAAATTGACAATTGACAAATTGACAATTGACAAATTGACAATTGACAAATTGACAATTGACAAATTGACAATTGACAAATTGACAATTGACAAATTGACAATTGACAAATTGACAATTGACAAATTGACAATTGACAAATTGACAATTGACAAATTGACAATTGACAAATTGACAATTGACAAATTGACAATTGACAAATTGACAATTGACAAATTGACAATTGACAAATTGACAATTGACAAATTGACAATTGACAAATTGACAATTGACAAATTGACAATTGACAAATTGACAATTGACAAATTGACAATTGACAAATTGACAATTGACAAATTGACAATTGACAAATTGACAATTGACAAATTGACAATTGACAAATTGACAATTGACAAATTGACAATTGACAAATTGACAATTGACAAATTGACAATTGACAAATTGACAATTGACAAATTGACAATTGACAAATTGACAATTGACAAATTGACAATTGACAAATTGACAATTGACAAATTGACAATTGACAAATTGACAATTGACAAATTGACAATTGACAATTGACAATTGACAATTGACAAATTGACAATTGACAAATTGACAATTGACAAATTGACAATTGACAAATTGACAATTGACAAATTGACAATTGACAAATTGACAATTGACAAATTGACAATTGACAAATTGACAATTGACAAATTGACAATTGACAAATTGACAATTGACAAATTGACAATTGACAAATTGACAATTGACAAATTGACAATTGACAAATTGACAATTGACAAATTGACAATTGACAAATTGACAATTGACAAATTGACAATTGACAAATTGACAATTGACAAATTGACAATTGACAAATTGACAATTGACAAATTGACAATTGACAAATTGACAATTGACAAATTGACAATTGACAAATTGACAATTGACAAATTGACAATTGACAAATTGACAATTGACAAATTGACAATTGACAAATTGACAATTGACAAATTGACAATTGACAAATTGACAATTGACAAATTGACAATTGACAAATTGACAATTGACAAATTGACAATTGACAAATTGACAATTGACAAATTGACAATTGACAAATTGACAATTGACAAATTGACAATTGACAAATTGACAATTGACAAATTGACAATTGACAAATTGACAATTGACAAATTGACAATTGACAAATTGACAAATTGACAATTGACAAATTGACAATTGACAAATTGACAATTGACAAATTGACAATTGACAAATTGACAATTGACAAATTGACAATTGACAAATTGACAATTGACAAATTGACAATTGACAAATTGACAATTGACAAATTGACAATTGACAAATTGACAATTGACAAATTGACAATTGACAAATTGACAATTGACAAATTGACAATTGACAAATTGACAATTGACAAATTGACAATTGACAAATTGACAATTGACAAATTGACAATTGACAAATTGACAATTGACAAATTGACAATTGACAAATTGACAATTGACAATTGACAATTGACAAATTGACAATTGACAAATTGACAATTGACAAATTGACAATTGACAAATTGACAATTGACAAATTGACAATTGACAAATTGACAATTGACAATTGACAATTG
Organism: Asobara japonica; assembly: GCA_026005395.1. Taxonomy (NCBI): domain Eukaryota; kingdom Metazoa; phylum Arthropoda; class Insecta; order Hymenoptera; family Braconidae; genus Asobara; species Asobara japonica. Next base: position 709,657 of record BQMI01000221.1, read on the forward strand.
ACAAATTGACAATTGACAAATTGACAATTGACAAATTGACAATTGACAAATTGACAATTGACAAATTGACAATTGACAAATTGACAATTGACAATTGACAATTGACAAATTGACAATTGACAAATTGACAATTGACAATTGACAAATTGACAATTGACAAATTGACAATTGACAAATTGACAATTGACAAATTGACAATTGACAAATTGACAATTGACAAATTGACAATTGACAAATTGACAATTGACAATGACAATTGACAATTGACAAATTGACAATTGACAAATTGACAATTGACAAATTGACAATTGACAAATTGACAATTGACAAATTGACAATTGACAAATTGACAATTGACAAATTGACAATTGACAAATTGACAATTGACAAATTGACAATTGACAAATTGACAATTGACAAATTGACAATTGACAAATTGACAATTGACAAATTGACAATTGACAAATTGACAATTGACAAATTGACAATTGACAAATTGACAATTGACAAATTGACAATTGACAAATTGACAATTGACAAATTGACAATTGACAAATTGACAATTGACAAATTGACAATTGACAAATTGACAATTGACAAATTGACAATTGACAATTGACAATTGACAATTGACAATTGACAATTGACAATTGACAAATTGACAATTGACAAATTGACAATTGACAAATTGACAATTGACAAATTGACAATTGACAAATTGACAATTGACAAATTGACAATTGACAAATTGACAATTGACAAATTGACAATTGACAAATTGACAATTGACAAATTGACAATTGACAAATTGACAATTGACAAATTGACAATTGACAAATTGACAATTGACAAATTGACAATTGACAAATTGACAATTGACAAATTGACAATTGACAAATTGACAATTGACAAATTGACAATTGACAAATTGACAATTGACAAATTGACAATTGACAAATTGACAATTGACAAATTGACAATTGACAAATTGACAATTGACAAATTGACAATTGACAAATTGACAATTGACAAATTGACAATTGACAAATTGACAATTGACAAATTGACAATTGACAAATTGACAATTGACAAATTGACAATTGACAAATTGACAATTGACAAATTGACAATTGACAAATTGACAATTGACAAATTGACAATTGACAAATTGACAATTGACAAATTGACAATTGACAAATTGACAATTGACAAATTGACAATTGACAAATTGACAATTGACAAATTGACAATTGACAAATTGACAATTGACAAATTGACAATTGACAAATTGACAATTGACAAATTGACAATTGACAAATTGACAATTGACAAATTGACAATTGACAAATTGACAATTGACAAATTGACAATTGACAAATTGACAATTGACAAATTGACAATTGACAAATTGACAATTGACAAATTGACAATTGACAAATTGACAATTGACAAATTGACAATTGACAAATTGACAATTGACAAATTGACAATTGACAAATTGACAATTGACAAATTGACAATTGACAAATTGACAATTGACAAATTGACAATTGACAAATTGACAATTGACAATTGACAAATTGACAATTGACAAATTGACAATTGACAAATTGACAATTGACAAATTGACAATTGACAAATTGACAATTGACAAATTGACAATTGACAAATTGACAATTGACAAATTGACAATTGACAAATTGACAATTGACAAATTGACAATTGACAAATTGACAATTGACAAATTGACAATTGACAAATTGACAATTGACAAATTGACAATTGACAAATTGACAATTGACAAATTGACAATTGACAAATTGACAATTGACAAATTGACAATTGACAAATTGACAATTGACAAATTGACAATTGACAAATTGACAATTGACAAATTGACAATTGACAAATTGACAATTGACAAATTGACAATTGACAAATTGACAATTGACAAATTGACAATTGACAAATTGACAATTGACAAATTGACAATTGACAAATTGACAATTGACAAATTGACAATTGACAAATTGACAATTGACAAATTGACAATTGACAAATTGACAATTGACAAATTGACAATTGACAAATTGACAATTGACAAATTGACAATTGACAAATTGACAATTGACAAATTGACAATTGACAAATTGACAATTGACAAATTGACAATTGACAAATTGACAATTGACAAATTGACAATTGACAATTGACAATTGACAAATTGACAATTGACAAATTGACAATTGACAAATTGACAATTGACAAATTGACAATTGACAAATTGACAATTGACAAATTGACAATTGACAAATTGACAATTGACAAATTGACAATTGACAAATTGACAATTGACAAATTGACAATTGACAAATTGACAATTGACAAATTGACAATTGACAAATTGACAATTGACAAATTGACAATTGACAAATTGACAATTGACAAATTGACAATTGACAAATTGACAATTGACAAATTGACAATTGACAAATTGACAATTGACAAATTGACAATTGACAAATTGACAATTGACAAATTGACAATTGACAAATTGACAATTGACAAATTGACAATTGACAAATTGACAATTGACAAATTGACAATTGACAAATTGACAATTGACAAATTGACAATTGACAAATTGACAATTGACAAATTGACAATTGACAAATTGACAATTGACAAATTGACAATTGACAAATTGACAATTGACAATTGACAATTGACAATTGACAATTGACAATTGACAATTGACAAATTGACAATTGACAAATTGACAATTGACAAATTGACAATTGACAAATTGACAATTGACAAATTGACAATTGACAAATTGACAATTGACAAATTGACAATTGACAAATTGACAATTGACAAATTGACAATTGACAAATTGACAATTGACAAATTGACAATTGACAAATTGACAATTGACAAATTGACAATTGACAAATTGACAATTGACAAATTGACAATTGACAAATTGACAATTGACAAATTGACAATTGACAAATTGACAATTGACAAATTGACAATTGACAAATTGACAATTGACAAATTGACAATTGACAAATTGACAATTGACAAATTGACAATTGACAAATTGACAATTGACAAATTGACAATTGACAAATTGACAATTGACAAATTGACAATTGACAAATTGACAATTGACAAATTGACAATTGACAAATTGACAATTGACAAATTGACAATTGACAAATTGACAATTGACAAATTGACAATTGACAAATTGACAATTGACAATTGACAAATTGACAATTGACAAATTGACAATTGACAAATTGACAATTGACAAATTGACAATTGACAAATTGACAATTGACAAATTGACAATTGACAAATTGACAATTGACAAATTGACAATTGACAAATTGACAATTGACAAATTGACAATTGACAAATTGACAATTGACAAATTGACAATTGACAAATTGACAATTGACAAATTGACAATTGACAAATTGACAATTGACAAATTGACAATTGACAAATTGACAATTGACAAATTGACAATTGACAAATTGACAATTGACAAATTGACAATTGACAAATTGACAATTGACAAATTGACAATTGACAAATTGACAATTGACAAATTGACAATTGACAAATTGACAATTGACAAATTGACAATTGACAATTGACAAATTGACAATTGACAAATTGACAATTGACAAATTGACAATTGACAAATTGACAATTGACAAATTGACAATTGACAAATTGACAATTGACAAATTGACAATTGACAAATTGACAATTGACAAATTGACAATTGACAAATTGACAAATTGACAATTGACAAATTGACAATTGACAAATTGACAATTGACAAATTGACAATTGACAAATTGACAATTGACAAATTGACAATTGACAAATTGACAATTGACAAATTGACAATTGACAAATTGACAATTGACAAATTGACAATTGACAAATTGACAATTGACAAATTGACAATTGACAAATTGACAATTGACAAATTGACAATTGACAAATTGACAATTGACAAATTGACAATTGACAAATTGACAATTGACAAATTGACAATTGACAAATTGACAATTGACAAATTGACAATTGACAAATTGACAATTGACAAATTGACAATTGACAAATTGACAATTGACAAATTGACAATTGACAAATTGACAATTGACAAATTGACAATTGACAAATTGACAATTGACAAATTGACAATTGACAAATTGACAATTGACAAATTGACAATTGACAAATTGACAATTGACAAATTGACAATTGACAAATTGACAATTGACAAATTGACAATTGACAAATTGACAATTGACAATTGACAATTGACAAATTGACAATTGACAAATTGACAATTGACAAATTGACAATTGACAAATTGACAATTGACAAATTGACAATTGACAAATTGACAATTGACAAATTGACAATTGACAAATTGACAATTGACAAATTGACAATTGACAAATTGACAATTGACAAATTGACAATTGACAAATTGACAATTGACAAATTGACAATTGACAAATTGACAATTGACAAATTGACAATTGACAAATTGACAATTGACAAATTGACAATTGACAAATTGACAATTGACAAATTGACAATTGACAAATTGACAATTGACAAATTGACAATTGACAAATTGACAATTGACAAATTGACAATTGACAAATTGACAATTGACAAATTGACAATTGACAAATTGACAATTGACAAATTGACAATTGACAAATTGACAATTGACAAATTGACAATTGACAAATTGACAATTGACAAATTGACAATTGACAAATTGACAATTGACAAATTGACAATTGACAATTGACAATTGACAATTGACAATTGACAAATTGACAATTGACAAATTGACAATTGACAAATTGACAATTGACAAATTGACAATTGACAAATTGACAATTGACAAATTGACAATTGACAAATTGACAATTGACAAATTGACAATTGACAAATTGACAATTGACAAATTGACAATTGACAAATTGACAATTGACAAATTGACAATTGACAATTGACAATTGACAATTGACAAATTGACAATTGACAAATTGACAATTGACAAATTGACAATTGACAAATTGACAATTGACAAATTGACAATTGACAAATTGACAATTGACAAATTGACAATTGACAAATTGACAATTGACAAATTGACAATTGACAAATTGACAATTGACAAATTGACAATTGACAAATTGACAATTGACAAATTGACAATTGACAAATTGACAATTGACAAATTGACAATTGACAAATTGACAATTGACAAATTGACAATTGACAAATTGACAATTGACAAATTGACAATTGACAAATTGACAATTGACAAATTGACAATTGACAAATTGACAATTGACAATTGACAAATTGACAATTGACAAATTGACAATTGACAAATTGACAATTGACAAATTGACAATTGACAAATTGACAATTGACAAATTGACAATTGACAAATTGACAATTGACAAATTGACAATTGACAAATTGACAATTGACAAATTGACAATTGACAAATTGACAATTGACAAATTGACAATTGACAAATTGACAATTGACAAATTGACAATTGACAAATTGACAATTGACAAATTGACAATTGACAAATTGACAATTGACAAATTGACAATTGACAAATTGACAATTGACAAATTGACAATTGACAAATTGACAATTGACAAATTGACAATTGACAAATTGACAATTGACAAATTGACAATTGACAAATTGACAATTGACAAATTGACAATTGACAAATTGACAATTGACAAATTGACAATTGACAATTGACAAATTGACAATTGACAAATTGACAATTGACAAATTGACAATTGACAAATTGACAATTGACAAATTGACAATTGACAAATTGACAATTGACAAATTGACAATTGACAAATTGACAATTGACAAATTGACAATTGACAAATTGACAATTGACAAATTGACAATTGACAAATTGACAATTGACAAATTGACAATTGACAAATTGACAATTGACAAATTGACAATTGACAAATTGACAATTGACAAATTGACAATTGACAAATTGACAATTGACAAATTGACAATTGACAAATTGACAATTGACAAATTGACAATTGACAAATTGACAATTGACAATTGACAAATTGACAATTGACAAATTGACAATTGACAAATTGACAATTGACAAATTGACAATTGACAAATTGACAATTGACAAATTGACAATTGACAAATTGACAATTGACAAATTGACAATTGACAAATTGACAATTGACAAATTGACAATTGACAAATTGACAATTGACAAATTGACAATTGACAAATTGACAATTGACAATTGACAATTGACAATTGACAAATTGACAATTGACAAATTGACAATTGACAAATTGACAATTGACAAATTGACAATTGACAAATTGACAAATTGACAATTGACAAATTGACAATTGACAAATTGACAATTGACAAATTGACAATTGACAAATTGACAATTGACAAATTGACAATTGACAAATTGACAATTGACAAATTGACAATTGACAAATTGACAATTGACAAATTGACAATTGACAAATTGACAATTGACAAATTGACAATTGACAAATTGACAATTGACAAATTGACAATTGACAAATTGACAATTGACAAATTGACAATTGACAAATTGACAATTGACAAATTGACAATTGACAAATTGACAATTGACAAATTGACAATTGACAAATTGACAATTGACAAATTGACAATTGACAAATTGACAATTGACAAATTGACAATTGACAAATTGACAATTGACAAATTGACAATTGACAAATTGACAATTGACAAATTGACAATTGACAAATTGACAATTGACAAATTGACAATTGACAAATTGACAATTGACAAATTGACAATTGACAAATTGACAATTGACAAATTGACAATTGACAATTGACAAATTGACAATTGACAAATTGACAATTGACAAATTGACAATTGACAAATTGACAATTGACAAATTGACAATTGACAAATTGACAATTGACAAATTGACAATTGACAAATTGACAATTGACAAATTGACAATTGACAAATTGACAATTGACAAATTGACAATTGACAAATTGACAATTGACAAATTGACAATTGACAAATTGACAATTGACAAATTGACAATTGACAAATTGACAATTGACAAATTGACAATTGACAAATTGACAATTGACAAATTGACAATTGACAAATTGACAATTGACAAATTGACAATTGACAAATTGACAATTGACAAATTGACAATTGACAAATTGACAATTGACAAATTGACAATTGACAAATTGACAATTGACAAATTGACAATTGACAAATTGACAATTGACAAATTGACAATTGACAAATTGACAATTGACAAATTGACAATTGACAAATTGACAATTGACAAATTGACAATTGACAAATTGACAATTGACAAATTGACAATTGACAAATTGACAATTGACAAATTGACAATTGACAAATTGACAATTGACAAATTGACAATTGACAAATTGACAATTGACAAATTGACAATTGACAAATTGACAATTGACAAATTGACAATTGACAAATTGACAATTGACAAATTGACAATTGACAAATTGACAATTGACAAATTGACAATTGACAAATTGACAATTGACAAATTGACAATTGACAAATTGACAATTGACAAATTGACAATTGACAAATTGACAATTGACAAATTGACAATTGACAAATTGACAATTGACAAATTGACAATTGACAAATTGACAATTGACAAATTGACAATTGACAAATTGACAATTGACAAATTGACAATTGACAAATTGACAATTGACAAATTGACAATTGACAAATTGACAATTGACAAATTGACAATTGACAAATTGACAATTGACAAATTGACAATTGACAAATTGACAATTGACAAATTGACAATTGACAAATTGACAATTGACAAATTGACAAATTGACAATTGACAAATTGACAATTGACAAATTGACAATTGACAAATTGACAATTGACAAATTGACAATTGACAAATTGACAATTGACAAATTGACAATTGACAAATTGACAATTGACAAATTGACAATTGACAAATTGACAATTGACAAATTGACAATTGACAAATTGACAATTGACAAATTGACAATTGACAAATTGACAATTGACAAATTGACAATTGACAAATTGACAATTGACAAATTGACAATTGACAAATTGACAATTGACAAATTGACAATTGACAAATTGACAATTGACAAATTGACAATTGACAAATTGACAATTGACAAATTGACAATTGACAAATTGACAATTGACAAATTGACAATTGACAAATTGACAATTGACAAATTGACAATTGACAAATTGACAATTGACAAATTGACAATTGACAAATTGACAATTGACAAATTGACAATTGACAAATTGACAATTGACAAATTGACAATTGACAATTGACAAATTGACAAATTGACAAATTGACAATTGACAATTGACAATTGACAATTGACAAATTGACAATTGACAAATTGACAATTGACAAATTGACAATTGACAAATTGACAATTGACAAATTGACAATTGACAAATTGACAATTGACAAATTGACAATTGACAAATTGACAATTGACAAATTGACAATTGACAAATTGACAATTGACAAATTGACAATTGACAAATTGACAATTGACAAATTGACAATTGACAAATTGACAATTGACAAATTGACAATTGACAAATTGACAATTGACAAATTGACAATTGACAAATTGACAATTGACAATTGACAAATTGACAATTGACAAATTGACAATTGACAAATTGACAATTGACAAATTGACAATTGACAAATTGACAATTGACAAATTGACAATTGACAAATTGACAATTGACAAATTGACAATTGACAAATTGACAATTGACAAATTGACAATTGACAAATTGACAATTGACAAATTGACAATTGACAAATTGACAATTGACAAATTGACAAATTGACAATTGACAAATTGACAATTGACAATTGACAAATTGACAATTGACAAATTGACAATTGACAAATTGACAATTGACAAATTGACAATTGACAAATTGACAATTGACAAATTGACAATTGACAAATTGACAATTGACAAATTGACAATTGACAAATTGACAATTGACAAATTGACAATTGACAAATTGACAATTGACAAATTGACAATTGACAAATTGACAATTGACAAATTGACAATTGACAAATTGACAATTGACAAATTGACAATTGACAAATTGACAATTGACAAATTGACAATTGACAAATTGACAATTGACAAATTGACAATTGACAAATTGACAATTGACAAATTGACAATTGACAAATTGACAATTGACAAATTGACAATTGACAAATTGACAATTGACAAATTGACAATTGACAAATTGACAATTGACAAATTGACAATTGACAATTGACAATTGACAATTGACAAATTGACAATTGACAAATTGACAATTGACAAATTGACAATTGACAAATTGACAATTGACAAATTGACAATTGACAAATTGACAATTGACAATTGACAATTGACAATTGACAAATTGACAATTGACAAATTGACAATTGACAAATTGACAATTGACAAATTGACAATTGACAAATTGACAATTGACAAATTGACAATTGACAAATTGACAATTGACAAATTGACAATTGACAAATTGACAATTGACAAATTGACAATTGACAAATTGACAATTGACAAATTGACAATTGACAAATTGACAATTGACAAATTGACAATTGACAAATTGACAATTGACAAATTGACAATTGACAAATTGACAATTGACAAATTGACAATTGACAATTGACAAATTGACAATTGACAAATTGACAATTGACAAATTGACAATTGACAAATTGACAATTGACAAATTGACAATTGACAAATTGACAATTGACAAATTGACAATTGACAAATTGACAATTGACAAATTGACAATTGACAAATTGACAATTGACAAATTGACAATTGACAAATTGACAATTGACAAATTGACAATTGACAAATTGACAATTGACAAATTGACAATTGACAAATTGACAATTGACAAATTGACAATTGACAATTGACAATTGACAATTGACAAATTGACAATTGACAAATTGACAATTGACAAATTGACAATTGACAAATTGACAATTGACAAATTGACAATTGACAAATTGACAATTGACAAATTGACAATTGACAAATTGACAATTGACAAATTGACAATTGACAAATTGACAATTGACAAATTGACAATTGACAAATTGACAATTGACAAATTGACAATTGACAAATTGACAATTGACAAATTGACAATTGACAAATTGACAATTGACAAATTGACAATTGACAAATTGACAATTGACAAATTGACAATTGACAAATTGACAATTGACAAATTGACAATTGACAAATTGACAATTGACAATTGACAATTGACAAATTGACAATTGACAAATTGACAATTGACAAATTGACAATTGACAAATTGACAATTGACAAATTGACAATTGACAAATTGACAATTGACAAATTGACAATTGACAAATTGACAATTGACAAATTGACAATTGACAAATTGACAATTGACAAATTGACAATTGACAAATTGACAATTGACAAATTGACAATTGACAAATTGACAATTGACAAATTGACAATTGACAAATTGACAATTGACAAATTGACAATTGACAAATTGACAATTGACAAATTGACAATTGACAAATTGACAATTGACAAATTGACAATTGACAAATTGACAATTGACAAATTGACAATTGACAAATTGACAATTGACAAATTGACAATTGACAAATTGACAATTGACAAATTGACAATTGACAAATTGACAATTGACAAATTGACAATTGACAAATTGACAATTGACAAATTGACAATTGACAATTGACAAATTGACAATTGACAAATTGACAATTGACAAATTGACAATTGACAAATTGACAATTGACAAATTGACAATTGACAAATTGACAATTGACAAATTGACAATTGACAAATTGACAATTGACAAATTGACAATTGACAAATTGACAATTGACAAATTGACAATTGACAAATTGACAATTGACAAATTGACAATTGACAAATTGACAATTGACAATTGACAATTGACAATTGACAAATTGACAATTGACAAATTGACAATTGACAAATTGACAATTGACAAATTGACAATTGACAAATTGACAATTGACAAATTGACAATTGACAAATTGACAATTGACAAATTGACAATTGACAAATTGACAATTGACAAATTGACAATTGACAAATTGACAATTGACAAATTGACAATTGACAAATTGACAATTGACAAATTGACAATTGACAATTGACAAATTGACAATTGACAAATTGACAATTGACAATTGACAAATTGACAATTGACAAATTGACAATTGACAAATTGACAATTGACAAATTGACAATTGACAAATTGACAATTGACAAATTGACAATTGACAAATTGACAATTGACAAATTGACAATTGACAAATTGACAATTGACAAATTGACAATTGACAAATTGACAATTGACAAATTGACAATTGACAAATTGACAATTGACAAATTGACAATTGACAAATTGACAATTGACAATTGACAAATTGACAATTGACAAATTGACAATTGACAAATTGAAATTGACAATTGACAAATTGACAATTGACAAATTGACAATTGACAAATTGACAATTGACAAATTGACAATTGACAAATTGACAATTGACAAATTGACAATTGACAAATTGACAATTGACAAATTGACAATTGACAAATTGACAATTGACAAATTGACAATTGACAAATTGACAATTGACAAATTGACAATTGACAAATTGACAATTGACAAATTGACAATTGACAAATTGACAATTGACAAATTGACAATTGACAAATTGACAATTGACAAATTGACAATTGACAAATTGACAATTGACAAATTGACAATTGACAAATTGACAATTGACAAATTGACAATTGACAAATTGACAATTGACAATTGACAATTGACAATTGACAAATTGACAATTGACAAATTGACAATTGACAAATTGACAATTGACAAATTGACAATTGACAAATTGACAATTGACAAATTGACAATTGAAAATTGACAATTGACAAATTGACAATTGACAAATTGACAAATTGACAATTGACAAATTGACAATTGACAAATTGACAATTGACAAATTGACAATTGACAAATTGACAATTGACAAATTGACAATTGACAAATTGACAATTGACAAATTGACAATTGACAAATTGACAATTGACAAATTGACAATTGACAAATTGACAATTGACAAATTGACAATTGACAAATTGACAATTGACAAATTGACAATTGACAATTGACAAATTGACAATTGACAAATTGACAATTGACAAATTGACAATTGACAAATTGACAATTGACAAATTGACAATTGACAAATTGACAATTGACAAATTGACAATTGACAAATTGACAATTGACAAATTGACAATTGACAAATTGACAATTGACAAATTGACAATTGACAAATTGACAATTGACAAATTGACAATTGACAAATTGACAATTGACAATTGACAAATTGACAATTGACAAATTGACAATTGACTATTGACAATTGACAAATTGACAAATTGACAAATTGACAATTGACAAATGGACAATTGACAAATTGACAATTGACACATTGACACATTGACACATTGACAAATTGTCAATTGACAAATTGACAATTGACAATTGGCAAATTGACAATTGACAAAGTGACAATTGGCAAATTGCCAATTGACAAATTGACAATTCACAAGTTGACAATTCACAAGTTGACAATTCACAAATTGACAATTGACACATTGACAATTGGCAAATTGTCAATTGACAAATTGACAATTGACAAATTGACAATTGGCAAATTGACAATTGACAAAGTGACAATTGGCAAATTGTAAATTGACAAGTTGACAATTGACAAATTGATAAATTGACAATTGACAAATTGACAATTGACAAATTGACAATTGACAAATTGACAATTGACAAATTGACAATTGACAAATTGACAATTGACAAATTGACAATTGACTATTGACAATTGACAAATTGACAATTCAGAATTGACAAATTGACAATTGACAAATTGACAATTGACAAATTGACAATTGACAAATTGACAATTGACAAATTGACAATTGACAAATTGACAATTGACAATTTGACAATTGACAAATTGACAATTGACAAATTGACAATTGACAATTGACAAATTGACAATTGACAAATTGACAATTGACTATTGACAATTGACAAATTGACAATTCAGAATTGACAAATTGACAATTGACAAATTGACAATTGACAAATTGACAATTGACAAATTGACAATTGACAAATTGACAATTGACAAATGGACAATTGACAAATTGACAATTGACAATTGACAAATTGACAATTGACAAATTGACAATTGACAAATTGACAAATTGACAATTGACAAATTGACAATTGACAAATTGACAATTGACAAATTGACAATTGACAATTGACAATTGACAATTGACAATTGACAATTGACAATTGACAATTGACAAATTGACAATTGACAAATTGACAATTGACAAATTGACAATTGACAAATTGACAATTGACAATTGACAAATTGACAATTGCCAAATTGACAATTGACAAATTGACAAATTGACAATTGACAAATTGACAAATTGACAATTGACAAATTGACAATTGACAAATTGACAATTAACAAATTGACAATTGACAAATTGACAATTGACAAATTGACAATTGACAAATTGACAATTGACAAATTGACAATTGACAATTGACAAATTGACAAATTGACAATTGACAAATTGACAAATTGACAATTGACAATTGACACATTGACAATTGACAAATTGACAATTGACAAATTGACAATTGACAAATTGACAATTGACAAATTGACAATTGACAATTGACAAATTGACAATTGACAAATTGACAATTGACAAATTGACAAATTGACAAATTGACAATTGACAAATGGACAATTGACAAATTGACAATTGACACATTGACAATTGGCAAATTGTCAATTGACAAATTGACAATTGACAAATTGACAATTGGCAAATTGACAATTGACAAATTGACAATTGACACATTGACAATTGGCAAATTGTCAATTGACAAATTGACAATTGACAAATTGACAATTGGCAAATTGACAATTGACAAAGTGGGAATTGGCAAATTGACAAATTGACAATTGACAAATTGACAATTGACAAATTGACAATTGACAAATTGACAATTGCCAAATTGACAATTGCCAAATTGATAATTGCCAAATTGACAATTGACAAATTGACAATTGACAAATTGACAATTGACAAATTGACAATTGACAAATTGACAATTGACAATTGACAAATTGACAATTGACAAATTGACAATTGACAAATTGACAATTGACAAATTGACAATTGACAAATTGACAATTGACAATTGACAATTGACAAATTGACAATTGAGAATTGACAAATTGACAATTGACAAATTGACAATTGACAAATTGACAATTGACAAATTGACAATTGACAAATTGACAATTGACAAATTGACAATTGACAAATTGACAATTGACAAATTGACAATTGACAATTGACAATTGACAATTGACAATTGACAAATTGACAAATTGACAATTGACAAATTGACAATTGACAATTGACAAATTGACAATTGACAAATTGACAATTGACAAATTGACAATTGACAAATTGACAATTGACAATTGACAAATTGACAATTGACAAATTGACAAATTGACAATTGACAAATTGACAATTGACAAATTGACAATTGACAAATTGACAATTGACAAATTGACAATTGACAAATTGACAATTGACAAATTGACAATTGACAAATTGACAATTGACAAATTGACAAATTGACAAATTGACAATTGACAAATGGACAATTGACAAATTGACAATTGACACATTGACACATTGACACATTGACAAATTGTCAATTGACAAATTGACAATTGACAATTGGCAAATTGACAATTGACAAAGTGACAATTGGCAAATTGCCAATTGACAAATTGACAATTCACAAGTTGACAATTCACAAGTTGACAATTCACAAATTGACAATTGACACATTGACAATTGGCAAATTGTCAATTGACAAATTTACAATTGACAAATTGACAATTGGCAAATTGACAATTGACAAAGTGACAATTGGCAAATTGTAAATTGACAAGTTGACAATTGACAAATTGACAAATTGACAATTGACAAATTGACAATTGACAAATTGACAATTGACAAATTGACAATTGACAAATTGACAATTGACAAATTGACAATTGACAAATTGACAATTGACAAATTGACAATTGACAAATTGACAATTGACAAATTGACAATTGACAAATTGACAATTGACAAATTGACAATTGACAAATTGACAATTGACCAATTGACAATCGACAATTGCCAAATTGACAATTGCCAAATTGACAATTGCCAAATTGACAATTGCCAAATTGACAATTGACAAATTGACAATTGACAAATTGACAATTGACAATTGACAATTGACAATTGACAAATTGACAATTGACAAATTGACAATTGACAAATTGACAATTGACAAATTGACAATTGACAAATTGACAATTGACAATTGACAAATTGACAATTGACAAATTGACAATTGACAAATTGACAATTGACAAATTGACAATTGACAAATTGACAATTGACAATTGACAAATTGACAATTGACAAATTGACAATTGACAAATTGACAATTGACAAATTGACAATTGACAAATTGACAATTGACAATTGACAAATTGACAATTGACAATTGACAATTGACAATTGACAATTGACAATTGACAATTGACAATTGACAATTGACAATTGACAATTGACAATTGACAAATTGACAATTGACAAATTGACAATTGACAAATTGACAAATTGACAATTGACAAATTGACAATTGACAAATTGACAATTGACAAATTGACAATTGACAAATTGACAATTGACAAATTGACAATTGACAAATTGACAAATTGACAATTGACAATTGACAAATTGACAAATTGACAATTGACAAATTGACAAATTGACAATTGACAAATTGACAATTGACAAATTGACAATTGACAATTGACAAATTGACAATTGACAAATTGACAATTGACAAATTGACAATTGACAAATTGACAATTGACAAATTGACAATTGACAAATTGACAATTGACAAATTGACAATTGACAAATTGACAAATTGACAAATTGACAATTGACAAATGGACAATTGACAAATTGACAATTGACACATTAACAATTGGCAAATTGTCAATTGACAAATTGACAATTGACAAATTGACAATTGGCAAATTGACAATTGACAAAGTGACAATTGGCAAATTGTCAATTGACAAATTGACAATTCACAAGTTGACAATTCACAAGTTGACAATTCACAAATTGACAATTGACACATTGACAATTGGCAAATTGTCAATTGACAAATTGACAATTGACAAATTGACAATTGACAAATTGACAATTGGCAAATTGACAATTGACAAAGTGACAATTGGCAAATTGTCAATTGACAAATTGACAATTCACAAGTTGACAATTCACAAGTTGACAATTCACAAATTGACAATTGACAAATTGACCCCCTCTCCCGACTGGAGTACTGGGCATCGACGGTGGCGCCATAGAATTGCGAATCGGAAAAATAAAATTAATTAGTTAAGACTATTTAATTGCATTACATTTCTCAACGAGCAATAACGAGCAAACGATTTCCTATCGATTAGTGATCAAAAAACTTAAAAAATGAAAACTAGGGGGGTCAACCTAATGTTTTAAGAACTGCATTTTTCAAAAATTAAAAACTAAAGAAGTAATCGTGATCAAATCTTGATTACTATCCATCAAACACGTGCATACGACTCTCAATCTATAAAAAATTGAAAAATCTGAACAAGGGGGGCTAATTAAACGGACCTGATTTTCGCGTATATGTTACGGTTAAATTTTTTTAATTTTCTAAAAAGTATTCTAGCCCGGGGCGTAGTGGAAGGAAAGTTCCTCACCGTATAGTATACCTGGAGCATAAACGGGCCAGCTGAGGAGGAGCAAAAGGGCGCGAAATATAAAACATGAACTTGTCCCGAGATTACCTGCTTCATAAATGAGTCAGTTTAGAAGACTCAAATCTGCATGTTCTCATCATGAGACTAATGGGGTCACACTCACTAACCGGGGGATATTGGAGAAGAATAAATTTAGTGCGCTGCGCTGAAACACCAAATCGGGAAGTTTTGTTCGTGCCCCGAAGGGGGCACACACATGCTCACACCACTTGTTTCTAAAAAGTATTCTAGCCCGGTGAAGTGGTCTTTGAAAACCATAGAACCTGCGTAGGCCACTCTCAACTGCTCTTTTCCCTCTCTACCGAGCCCCCGCCGCGTTCGTAGTGAATTTTATAGATCCCACTTGTCGTCAAGAAGTAGAGTAGACTTGTTAACAATCATGCACCGTTGTTGGTTGCAATGACGATTGTTAACAACCCCAAGTAACATGAGTAGGGCTTAAACTTATTTTAATGGCCCCGGAGATCAAAAGTGGAAAGGTCATCATATCTCCACGTTTGAAAGTTTTTAATCGTTCTAAAGCATTTTTAACGAAATGTCTGTATGTATGTGTGTAGGTGTGTTTACGCGTATAGTTATGCCCATAATTATTGAACAACGATTGCTTCCGAACGGATCACCCGATTCGATAATTTTTTCTTTCATCGATGCGCCTTCACGCAACTGAGACCTGATTATATTTTGAAAGAAATTCGTGCACTAGTTTGCTGTTTTTTGTCCAAAAACCATCAAGCATGAAAATCGCAAAACGTTTTAATCAATCATTAATTACGAACGAACGTTGTGATCCCGCTAATCAATGTCGCAATTGGAGTCTCGGCGTATTTTAACTTCGATCACAGTTTGACTCACTCTGATGTAGTGCATTATTAGTTATTGTTGATTTTAAGTGGCGCGAAATTTTAATTACTATTCAAACTTTTATATTCGGTCTAGATCCGGAGTTGTTCAACTACCACCGGTGTATGCGTGTTCATCCGCATTTGCACAGGAGAGTCTGAATGCACGATGTCCATTGTAATTCGTCAGTGCGTCACATGACATAGTCGTAAGTAACGACATCTGTTGTATTCTCGTATTCAAAATTTCATGATTCCTATTTTATTCTCTGTAACTAGTCTTGGAACAGTTAAGTGACGCCACGGAAAATCGAGAAATGGGAAACAGGAATTACGAATCGGGAAGTTTCATTTGTGCTTCCAACCGGGGCAAATACACCTCCATCCCACTATTTGAAATTTCCTCCTCACTAAGGTGAGTAAGAAAGATCCATCGCCCTTATGAAAAAGGGAGACGGAGACAATAACTCTCCAAACGATTGCGTTCTGGCTATCTTCCTTTACATTCATCTCATTTCTGTTCTCACTCTCTCTCATTGAGCATTCCCATACTCCTATTCTCGACAATTGGGCCTCCTGCGACAGTGCGAAGACACCGTGCGGGGCCTTTCACTCCGATTCGAGCCTTTTTCAGCTATATATCATAACAACTGAATGCATTTTTTTATTTTTTCACAAGACGAGACTAATGTCCCTACTAGGGGGGAGCTCCGCGGATATTTTGGAACGTCTTTTTCAATTTTATAGACTAAAAAAGACTTTAGCATTATCTTTCGGCGATGAAAATAGCTAAGATAGGATTATTGCTGGGGACTTTTGGGGTCCCAATGCATCCCTTGGGTACCTAAGCGGGAGGCTTTCAACTTCCTGATTTTTCGGGAAGTTATTGTCATGACCCCTAAATTATTTTGTTTATTCCGATACGTAACTAGGGTTCTAAGTGTACCAAACCGCTTCCCGTGCAATTCTGAACAAATGCCTCTATGTGTGTGTGTATTTTTTTTTTAGAAAAAGAAAGAGAAAGACGGAAGCCAATCGCCTTCCTCACGCTTCCTTCTTTCTGTTTCGTTTCTGTTTTTCCGTTATTAAATAAATTTACAAAATTTAGCAAAATAAAAATATAGTGCATGGGACAATACCCTTTGGCACATACAATACCATTCTGGTGTCCCCAGACACGACGTAACACCTGCGAAGCAATATTTCGGTCTTCCATGGCAATAACATTCTCCGTTTACTCTGGTTTTTCTGCAGCTGCTCCTCGCGGCGCAACTCCCTCGGAACCTCCATTGCAAACCGCTTCTGGCGTTCCATGCGGCCTCTGATGACAGTATGGCTTCCACAAGGTTTTCAACGTTTATCGGTTTGCCTGCAGTAGTTTCCCATACACAACGTTGCAAGTCGAAACGCGGACATGCAAAGAAAACATGTTCCGCATTTTCATGTATTTTCTGACACTTTAGGCAATCCGGGGAATTCGCATGCTTGAATTTCTGAAGATATTCCCAGAAGCATGCGTGTCCTGAGAGCATCTGGGTTAATTAATAGTTAACTTGCCCATGTGATCAGTCAAGCCAAACATCCAGCTTCGGTATTACTCGATGAGACCACCGGCCTTTGCTTGAGGCGTCCCACAGTAGCTGCCATCGCTCAATGCTGTGGTTACGTTCCCCCCTTCTCAGTTCCGCTTGGCTCAGGTTGTTTGATCTTCTGTGGGTATAGAGGCACCTACGCTCTTCCGCTAGAACTTCGATATGAACCATCCCACTAATGACACACACAGCGTCGTTAGATAGTGTGCAGTATGCGCTAACCACTCTAAGGGCACTCAGCCTGTAGACTGGAACAATTTGCCGCCGAGATGCTTGGCTTCGCAGTGCATCAGTCCATATAGAAATACCATATGTTAATATCGACGTAACAGCTGATTAGAGCAAGAATCTGCTCCTCTTTTTTGGCCCTCCAATATTTGGCATAAGTCTTGTAAGGGCAGTCTTCACTGCTCCTGCCTTACTGCTTGCATGTTGGGCTTGCGGTCGAAACCTAAGTCGGGCATCAATGATACTTCCTAGGTACCGTATGTACGGCTGGGAGGTTATTTTGTGCTGGCAGACTTGCAGCGTGATTGTCTCCAATTTCTTTCGGCTTGTAATAAGAAGTGCTTCAGTCTTATGTTCCGCAAGTTGTAAACCTATCGTATCCGTCCATTGCCGTATCTTGTTGAAAACATTTTCGAAAATGAGCCGGGGCGTGAAAAGGTGTTTGCCCACCATGATTATGGCTACGTGATCCGCAAAAGCTACGAGTTTGGCCCCCGCCGGTAATGCTATTTTGGGCAATTTCTCGTACACGATATTCCACAAAAGAGGCCCCAACACTGAGCCTTGGGGTACGAGTAACCTTATGTGCTTTAGGACCTACTTCTGTGTCATATCTGAGGACTCTGTCGGTCAAGTAATTAGCTACCAAGTTTTGCAAATATGCCCGTACTAGTAGCTTCGACAATGCCGCCAGGATGGAATTCCACCGCACTGAGTTGAAGGCATTCTTGATGTCCAAAGTCAAAACCAAACATTGTTTCGTATCTCCTATGCATCGCCCACCCTCGATTGCTTCCTTGCCTGTTTTGAAGACCCGATCTATGCCGTATGAAGCCGTATAAGAAGATGCGCTCCAGGATGTTGCCCGCCGTATCCGGCATACACAGTAGACGATATGATGACGGCTCGTCCGGTGCCTTTTTCCCTTCAGGAAGAAGTACAAGTCTCTGTTGCTTCCATCTGTTGGGGAAGATACCTTCCTGAATGCAAGCATTGTACATGTCGCTAGAAATTCCAGGTGCTGCATTAATGGCTGCCTTCAGCGCCATGTTTGGCACACCATCGAGACCGAGGGCCTTGTTGTTGCCCACTCCACTACAGGCCTGCAATAGGTCATCAGCTGTAATTGCTGGAATTTCGCCGTTGATACCATTCTTCAGATACGTTCCAGTAACATTTGATTGTTGGGGAAATGAGACAGAGACAATCTTCTCCAGCGGCTCAGGGCAGGTCGGTGATGGCATCGGTTAACTCTTAAGTCGCGCTATAACTACGTTGTAGGGTCTACCCCAAGGATCCTTATCCACTTCTTCCAAGAGCTCGTTCCAACAGTCTCGTTTGCGAAGCTTTATGGCCTTAGTAAGTTGACGCTCAGCGGCTTTATACCACACTTCGAGGCTATCGGGATTGGACTTATTCCTTGCGCGTTGCCAAGATCTTCTCGCTGCGAAACATTCCTTGTGGAGAGTCGCGATTTCATCGCTCCACCAGTACACGGGTGGCTGTCGGTTTCCACTAACCTTCCTGGGCATAGTCGCATCGATGACTCTCCGCATGGTTCCGTCTACTTTTTCTGTGGTATTTCTACTATCAGGTCAGTCTTCACTGCCATAAGAAAGGTGGTAATGTGGAATTTTCTCGCATTCCAGCCGACTCCGTTTGTTTCATCCGATGTGGGCGCGGAGCTCCAGCCAACAGACACCTCTTAGAGTATCGCTCGATGAACACTGACAGTATAAATGTCGGGTACCTCCCATGTACAATTGCCTTTGAGCAGGCTACTGCTGACGAAGGTGGGATCTATAATTGAGTTCGCTTGTCCTCTGCGAAATGTCCGTTCATTTGCATGGTTCAATGGCACGACATCTAGAGTCGACATGGCTTCCAGTAAATCCCGTCCTCGCAGATTCGTCTCCTTGCTGCCCCAGTCTACTGTCCGGGAATTGAAATCTCAGGCAATTGCCACTGGGAAATGCTGTTTCGCATCCACCACGTGTCTATTTAGGAATGCTGTGGAGTCTTTCTAACAAAGGCTGGGTGGTGCATATCAGCTATCGAGATAGATACCATTTACCTTAGCCACAACAAATCCAGGCTGTTCGACACCGTCGTATGCTTCAAACGGTAGAACACCGTAGGACCAAATGACGGCTTTATTGCTAGTATCGGTAACCCAGTTTTGGGTATGTAGTTTCCTGTAACGTTCCGTAATGATGGCAATATTAATCTTCAGGTCTCGAACCGTCTACGTCAGCAGATCGTGTGCTGTGGCGCAGTGGGCCAGCTTCACCTGTAACACTCGTACTATGGCTGAGGCCGGATCTTCTGGAGTGCACCCTGGTAGACTGGGCCTTTGATGCTACCAGTTACATGGGCATGATTTTTGTGGGGTCCAGTTCTACGCATAGAACTTATTTCGGAGACGCTTTCCAATCAGAGCTTTTGTGCTCTTTTTCGTTGGTCTGTTTTTCTTTCTCTCCGTCCCTCTCATTGGTACGCCTCGGGTAGCGGCCGTTTAAGCATTCCTTCAGGGGGCGCACCGGACACCCACCCATGCGGCTGGGGCCGACTTCCACCATTTGAGTCCATCGTATTTCTAAACACAGGGTAAACCTCCAGAAACCCCTGTGCTACGATGGGCGGCGCCTATAATGGAACCCACCCCCCCCCTGCGTATGGGTACCCCCGATAGCACACACGGAACGTTCCTGCATCGCCGGTATCCATGAGAAAATATTTTTGAAATATTCTCCGGTGGCCGGGCACGAACCTAGGAGCTCTGGAGTAGTAGGCAGATACTCTACCATTACGCCAAAGCCTCGACTGGGTGGGTGTGGGTCGGTGGGGTAGGTGAGTGGGTGGGTGGGTATATGGGTCGATGGGTAGGTGGGTGGCCGGGTGGGAAGGTGTGGGTGGGTCTGTGGAATCGCAATTTTCCGTTAACGATTTCTCAGGAATACTTGCAACGATCTGGGTGATCGAAGTCTTATTCGAAGTGTCTCCATGGAACTTAGATCGGATTGATTTTTCCTTCAAGTTCAAAGAGCAGTTTTATGGTTATTAACAATTGAATTATTCATAACGCTTTATTAAGTAACATGGCGGTCAGTGATGGGAGACGGTGTAGTTGTTGCTCCGTGAGTTTTTCGGTGGAAAGTGATGAAAAGTGTGGAAAATCGGGTTGAAATGAAGAGAAAGTAGGGATGGGAAAATGGAGAAGAATATGAAGAGTGATGAAATAAGCAATGGTGATGGAGAAGAGCATGCAGCGTGGTTCTGCGTGTGATCAGTGGAAACAGCATGAAGAGAAAAGTGGCGGGAAGGTTCCAGTAGGTGTTGGAAGTGTAAAGGTGGGGAAAAGGTTTAAGGATTATGAGGAATTAAGTAGCAGAAAAGAGAAAGAGGTGGCGGGACGGTTACAGTATTAGCAATGTGAAGTTAGTGTAATGTTAGAAACGGAGATAGTCACGTGTATCAGAAGAAACGAGCGGAGCCCGGACTTATAGTATTACGATGGTATGCAGCATGAAGTTGACGGTGATAGTAGCTGGATGCCAGGAGTACGGCAGTGCAGAATTATTGAGTGGGAGTATGCTGTTGATTACCGAACAGGATGGGAAGGGGCAGTGAGGTGCGCAGGAGGAGAAGGGTGGGAAGTGTTCGGGGGTAGTTGTGCAGTAAAGGTGTTGCTATGGATATGTAGAAGAATTATGAGAGAGAGAAAGGTGTTATGATGGAGGGAAGAATTATAAAAGATGTGAAGGAAGTAGAGGGAGGAGCACGTTAAGCATTGATGATTGTATGTTAATATAAGAGATGGTATAGATGGACGAGTCTGGAGTCGTCAAAGCTGGTTGAGAGTTGGAAGCTGGGTATGAAGTGGGAATAGGGAGCAACTGAAGGTCGGATGTGAGCAGTGTATGGTAGTGGGTGGTGCAGTGAGGGTGAAGGACGAGAGGATGGGTTATGGAGGATTGATTGATTGATGCTCTATTACTGTACACAATGTTGTACAAAAGAATTGGAACAATTTCCGCACATTAATGATAGCAATAACGAGAAAAAAGTCACGTAAAAAGACCTTGAATGATTCATTGACAGCAAAGCTGAAAGCAAAGTGACAATACTAGGAGTAGTGAAAATAGAAATTACAATAAAAATGAAAAATCATAAAAATATGAAATAATAATGGACGTTTCATAAAAATATGAAATAATAATAATAAGGGAAGGCAAGTCACGAGCAGACGCCACAATAAAGATGGCTACCATGACGACGACCCCATTAACGTTGTCACATGCGGGGAGTCGATAATGAGCTGCAGTGAGCGCAGTCCAGATCCAATGAGTACGACAGTCGCTGTGATAGTCCCGGCTATTACACGACCTGTCCTCGAGGCCATCTGAGAGATCGCAGTCGCGGTGTATGTCCACAGCCACCACCATCTACTCCTTTCTCCGATGACGACGGCTGGCACCAATCAAGTCGAAGTGGAAAACGCAGGTGACCTCGGAAGGACGAATCCCCTCAGGAGATGACCCAGGAAATCAGGACGTCACTCAAAGTAACGTTCCTGCTATGATTAAGGCTGCCGCAGCGCAGACCGACATTACACCACCAATTTTTCCTACTTTACCCAAGGGCTCGCGGTCTGGCCACCGCGTTCGCGACGGTAGGGAGGGCATCTGACTGACGTGCCCACTGACCCGTGCACCGTTGGTGCCCCTCGAGCGGTGGATCGTCCACTCCGGGGGCCGCGGGTCCCGAACGACAGTGCGGTGGCCCGTGAAGTTCCCCGCACAGTCCTGGCGACGCGGCGCCAGTGGCCAATAACAGCCGTGGAAAGGTCTCGTTTCGTCGTCGATGAAAAGACGATTTATTGAATTAATGTTGAGATTCCAATCAATTCGATTTTTCTTGTTGTTCGTACGAATTGAATTACTTTTTATCATTCCTGATAAAAAGGGATTGAAATTTTTAATTTGATAACATTTTCATCTCAACAAAAGAAAATGATAGAAAGAGATGGAAGATGCGGAGGATTGGTGAAGCTACTGGCACATGTTTAGTTTATCCTGAAATTAACCAAATGGGCACAATATCAGAAATGGAAAAGGGACCCAAACTCAGGGTCCCTCTTTTCCGCGAAAATGTTTCTCCCGTGTTTTTATTCCCTAAAATATAGTCTTATTATAGTGATTTTGGGGTTCCAAGTGAAAATATAAAAGGTTGCTAAATTACTTAAGCCCTCAATATTTACATTACTTTACGATCTAATCCGATCCAGATGTTTCAAGATGTTATAACTTAATCCTCCGCCATCCGCGCACCTAGAAAAAAATGTTTTTTTTTTGTCATGCCCCTCGGAAGAATTCTGCTTCAACTTTCTAGGGGCTGGGCCTCACTTTTTACTACCAATCAAATTTAGCCAAAAATGAACAAAACCATTTCTTCCACTTTTCAAACCTCTGCACAAAAACTTAGAGTACTAGTGGTGTGAGCATGTGTGGTATTTCAGCACAGGGTACTAAATTTATTCTTCTCCAATATACCCTGGTTAATCAGTGTGACCCCTCTCAGTGTCACAATGAACAGTTGGACATTTGACAATTCTAAACTGGCTCATTTATGAAGCAGATAATTATGAATATTTGGGTAGACGCATGGTGAGCATGAGGATGCGCCTTATGCGCGTCACTTAAGTGGGCGTGAGTCGCCAATAGCGATGCAGCCGCAATACAAACGATGACTTCAATATTTTACCCATCGGAACAGTATAAACCATTGTAATTGTTAATAACATTGTATATACTGCACAAATGCCAAACAAAATGTAATCCGCTCGATTCTGCACGAAAATGTTTCGATTGAGGCCTTCGACAGCGCTGAGTTCATTACATCGATAATTGTTGATACGGCCATAGCTCCATAATTATGCAAATTATCGAAAAAAGTCATTCAACATAGAATACGTATTTTTGTATGGGGAACAACTTTTCCGATATCAGTTTCGCATTAACTCGAATAGTTCATGCAGTGGCACATTATAAACAATTGAAATTGTTAATAACAATATAAGTACTGGACCATTTCCACCCAAAATCTAATCCGGTCTAAGTTACGTGAACTCTTCCGTTTGAGTCATCAACAACCTCGATCGAATGATTCGTTCACAAGAAATCGCTGACCAAAAATTGTGACCAGATACATACATCGTCACACACACACACACATATACGGACCTTTCCTTTTAAGTAGTCTAGAATGGCCAGAAATACCATGAAACGTGGAGATCTGATGGAAGTCGATTTTTCATTTTCGGGGGCAAAACAATAACTTCCCCTATCGGGAAGTTAAAAATTTAATCGCTGCCGAAATCTCGGAAAAGACAGAGCAGTCCCCATTTTTCTTCTATAATCTATCTGGTTTTTAGAACATTCAATACATTTCCTCCAAATTCTTGGTGTCTCTTGTTTGCGTTGTTCAAAGGGTGTAACATATAAAAAGACGAACTAATACAAATATTGTTCACGTCAAGTTCAGTCTTTTGGTGTCAGTTAATGTCATCTCACTTAGTGCAATAAGTGGTTAGTCGACTGCATAATGATAAAATTAAAATTGACCCAGTTATAAATTTCAATGAATAAAAAATCATAAAACAGTCCATAATTTAAATTAAAATATTTCGACTGATATTAGATTGATAGCTCGAGTGTATCACATCACTGTGATACAGATCTTCCACCGTGGAAAACCTTGAACGTGGCGTGGACAGGCTGGCAATCTTCCTGAGAGCCTCGTCGGACAAACTATCCACTCAAAGACCCCCCAGGTGCGGGGCAGGCGGGGAGGGAGTGTAGAGAAGGGCTGTAGCGATAACCCCGTGCACGTGGCGTACATGGTGTTACTTCCTTCAGCATGTACTCTCTTCCGAAGACTACTGTGGGGGCTACAGCTGGTGAGTGGCCGGCGAACGGCAGGGATGCGCTCAATGCAAACCTGGAACAACCCTTCGATTCGACGAACGTGAATCGTGGGTTAAGGAGAGCCCATAACAGGTCTACAGGCCCGGACGGTCTCACCGATAGCGACCTCTAGAGGGCGTACCCAGGATACTTAGGCAGCACTGCTGTTCACAATGCCCGCGGCCCTAAGCATTGGAAGGGCTCAAACACTGTGCTCATCTGCAAGGACGATGATCCGCAGTTCCTTGGGAACTGGATATCATTAGCCATGGGAAACATTGTCGCGAAGTTATTCGCGGCAGTGTTAGCGGACTGGCTGACCGAGTTTGCCTCAGTGGGCAAACTATTGGGCATTCTAGGCTATATGACTTTCATTCATAATTTGCATAATTAAGAAGATATGGTCGTTCGAACAATAATTATTGTGATAAGTGAACGAATGAAGTCACTGCCGTCAGTAAGGTTGCGATCGTCGTATTTCTATGGAGAATGGAGTGTCAAATAGTTTAGAAGAAATCGGAGCAGTACCTAGATTCTTATTAAGAGTGTAACAATAACAAAGTGAATTGTTTTTAACGTTCTACTCCATGAACGAGTACAGTTGCCAGAAAAGTTCTAAATGAAAAGTTATTCGCAATGCAGAAATACACATTTTATGTTGAATTACTTTTTTTGCGCAATTTACGTGATTAACGAAGTATGGTCATCTGAACAGGCATTGATGTAATAAGTGAGCAAATTTAGTCGATCCACGTACTGCGATCGAAGTATTTCCACGTGAAATAGGGGGTCAAATCATTTGGATTTAATGGGAGCAGTATATACAGGGTGTTCGAGATACAATTGTACACCCAAGTAACTATTGAATGAGGACAGTAGTCGAAAAATCTTTGAAATAGAAGTTGTAGGGCTCCAAGGCGGAAAAATAATGAGATGCATGTTTTGAGCATAAGTCTTCATGTTTTTATGCTACAAGCATAAGTTCATTTTTTTCATATGGGATCAAAAATTTTCTTGTAATAAACGTTGTTGTAATCGATGAGATGAATCCAATGATGTCACACAATGTTTTTCTGAGCTCAAAAATACTAAAAATAGAACTTGACATCAATATTCCAAATTCAGACACGATAAACAGAAAGTGGCCTTTAAATAAGAACCAGTAAACACCAAAGTGTAAATACCAGAGCTATCTGGCGTACCTTCGTGTTTATTGTTTCTTAGTTAGTACGAATCGGGTCATTATTGAGTTCAGATTATTTTTGAGTGATTTCGCGTATCATGGTTTATTCCGTAAATGAAGTTGTGGATATTCTACTAGTTTTAGGAGAATGCCAAGGTGCATATCGCGCGGCCGCTCGATTGTATCGACAACGGTACCGCAACCGATTACGTCATCCCTCAGCTTCATGCATTCGGATTTTCGAGAGAAATAGTCGAAGACGAAGAGTTCTGCAATGACGACAACGACAACAACGGATGAATCCTGACAATCCTCGTACGCTTACCGTTTTGGCCATGATTCACATGAACCCTCATATCTCTTTAAGAGAAATTGAGAGAGATGCAGGTATTCCACGAAGCATAGTTCACGATATTTTGAAATCGAACCGTTATCATCCATATCATATCAGATTGATACGTGCACTGTCTGTACAAAATAGACAGAATGGTGTTGCTTTTTGTCACTGGGCCATAGGGATCTTGAACGAAAATCCCGAGTTTTTCCAAAATGTCATTTTCGTATTTTTTCAACGGAGCAGTCACCGGTTAACGCTATTTACTGTTTTTACAAGATGACCTCCCAGTTTTATTGAAACATGTACACTTGGACACAAGACTAAGAATGTGGTTCCAACAAGACGGTGTGCCACCGCATTTTGCACTTAGTGTAAGGAATTATCTCAATGCTCTGTTTCCTCGTCGTTGGATCGGCAGAGGTGGTCCTGTTCTTTGGCCTCCGCGATCACCCGATCTAACTCCACTCGATTTTCATTTATGGGGCTACATTAAAGATGTAGTTTACAAAAATCGACCACCGACTGCAGAAGACATGAAAACACGTATCAGAGACGCTATTGCCAACATTCCTCAACAAGTGCTTCGAAATGTTGTGCAGAGTTTCCGACGTCGACTTGAGTTGTGTCTTGAAGTGAATGATGGGAACACTGAGCACTTGTTCTAACGTCTTTCTAGTAGTAAGTCTGAATTTGGAATATTGATGTCAACTTCTATTTTTAGTATTTTTGAGCTCAGAAAGCATAAAAAACACATTATGTGTGACATCATTGGATTCGTCTCATCGAGTCCAACAACTTTTGTTACAAGAAAATTTCTGATCCCATATGAAAAAAATGAACTTATGTTTGTAGCATAAAAACGTGAAGACTTATGCTCAAAACATGCATCTCATTATTTTTCCCCCTTGGAGCCCTACAACTTCTATTTGAAAGATTTTTCGATTACTGCCCTCATTGAATAGTTATTTGGGTGTACAATTTTATCTCGGACACCCTGTATATACATTGTTATTAACTATTAATAATTATATACATTATTATACATATATTGTATACAATATAGGCTTCCGTTTCCGGTGCGAAAGGTGTCGGGCGCGTGAGGATAGGAAGGATAGGTGTTTTAGATTTTTCATGCAGAAAAATCAGGGAAAAAGTGAAGGGCGGTAAGGGAAGGGAGTAGGTGGTATTTCGGAGGAGAGAGAGAGTAAAGTTAGCATAGAAAAGTGTGTGAGGAAAGTGTGAAGCGTGAAATAGGAGGTAAGAGAAGAGCGAGGTTAGAAGGATCAGAGGGAGTGTGGGTGTAAGTGAGTGAGTACGTGTGGGATGTGTGAGTGTGGAGCAAGAGGCGACAGCGGAAGAGGGTGGGAAAAAGGGAAAGTTTCAAGACAGGTTGGGTAGGTTAAGGTTGAGGGATTAGAAGTAAGTGAGGCAATATAGGAGAGTGGGGATGGCAGGTGCGATGGATGAAAGTTCGCTAGAGCCGGGGCGGGGGGAGATGGAGTGTGCGGTTAGGAGAGCGGGAAAATCAAACGGAGAAGATATAATGGGTATCGGAAATTTGGTTTGGTTGTTCGAGAAGATGAGAAAGGAGATGAGGGGGCAGTGTGAAGAGATGGTAGAGCAGTGGAGAGGTGATGTAAGGGGAATGAGTGAGGAGTTGAGTGAAGGGGGAAAGGAATGTGAAGAGGAGAATGAGAGGATGCGGGCAAAGATAGGGGAGATAGGTGATAAGGACAGAATGAAGGAAGACGATAAGAGAGAGGAAGTAAAGGTGATTGAAGAGAGGAGAGAAAGGTTGGACGTGAGTTTGGGTGAGAAGGTTGGAGGAGATGAGATAGAAAAAGAAAGGGGTGAAATAGGCATAGAAGTGGTGGTATCGATGATCAGTTCGCTGAAAAAGCAGTTGATGGGATGTTTGAGAGAGATGCAAGAGGTAAGAGAGGAAATTAAAGATGGTTTAAGGGGAATGAGTGAGGAGTTGAGTAAATGGGGGAAAGTATGGAAGAAGGAGAAGAAGAGCATATGGAAGATGTTAGGAGAGAAGGGTGAGAATGACAGGATGATGGAAGAAGAGAGGAGAGAGGAAGTGAAAGAGTTTGGAGAGAGGGTAGGAAGGTTGGAGGTACGTTTGGATGAGAAGGTGGGTGGAGAAGAAGAGGGCTCTCAAAGGCAGGAGGTTGCGGTGGAACGGAGAAAGAGAGTGGGGGTGTTGGAGGATAAACAGGAGAAGGAGGAGAGAAAGAAGAGGAAGAGGAAGTGATAATAAGGGGTATGTCTGTGATGAGTATGAGTGGTGGGGAAGAGGCGCAGGGGCTGTTGAGCTCGTTAGGGGTGGAGGGAGTGGTTGAGGACACAAGAGTATTAGGGAGTGGGGATGGAAGGAATGAAAGGAAGTTAGTGTGGGTGAGTTTGAAAGATATGGATGCGAAGAGGGAAGTGATGGTAGAAAAGAGAAAGCTGAAGGGGAGAAGAGAAAGGATTGAAAACGACCTGACATGGAGGGAGAGAAGAAGTAAGTTGGCGATAGAAAGGCAAGCGAGGGAAGGGAGAGCTAAAGGTAAAGGGGTAAGGTATACAAGGGAGAGTGTATGGATTGAGGAGGAAGTATGGACATGGTGCGAATTAAAAGGGTGCTTAGTTAAGGAAGGACGGAAAGTGGTGATGGAAGGGGAGAGAGGAGGGACAATAGCAGGTGAGAATGGGGGAGTGAGAAAGGAACTGATAGAGGTAGGGGGCAGAAGAGGAATGGGGTAGAATAGGAGGCTGGAGGGTTGAGGAGAGGAGGCGAGGGTTAGGGGGTTAGAGGGGCGTGTGGGTGGGACTCGAAGGGGACGATTGTGCAAATTGAACACGAGAAGCACGGAAACGGAGGCCCCCCTGATTCCCTGACTCATTGCTCTGGCTTGATTATGGTTGATTTAGTTGGGTAAGAGGAATGTATTAGAAGGTGAAGTGAAGGTTAAGTTAGGTTAAGGTTGCCCTTTGTAAGACGGTTGTAAAGGGGACGGAAGCCCTAAAATTCCGTATGTTCAGGATTGATGTGTTAAGATGAGAGAGGGGGCGGAAGTCATTGTAACCCTTAGGGGATCAATAAACATATACATACATACATACATACATTGTATACAATATACGTTATTAATAATTATATACGTTGTTATTAACGATTGAATCGTTCACAACGCCCTATTGTGCACAACGCAAAAAAGGTGAGAGATACGACAGAAGGTATGAAACAGAAATTGCTCTGTAAGTGGGAATGCGCACGCAATTTGCGACGACTTTTGCTCAAAATTGTAATAATTAAGCAAGTATGACGGGTTGTTCAGTTGTCAAATCTGAAAATTTTTATAAGGTTAAAAACAAAATAAATTGATCGCATGCACTAATTATTAGTCGTAATTTCATTGATATCACTGTTGAGTTTGCTGAGTTGAATGCTTGCGTGCTTATACGCAGTATACGGGAGAAAAAACGAAGGTAGTATGCTGTGCTGAACTACGAAATCGGGAAGTTTCATTGGTGCCCCGTATGGGGCACACACACACATATGAACACAGCTAGTTATTTTTTGTCTCCGTCCCTCTCGTTTGTACACTCCGGGTAGCTGCCGTCTGGGTATTTCTAAAGGGGTCATACCGGACACCGACCCATGCCGCAATTTCGCCATTTTTAATCCATCGTATTTCTAAACCCCCAGTAAACCTCCAGAAACCCCTGTGCTACGGTGACCGGCGTCTATGATGGAACCCACCCTCCCGCATTGCGACTGGTTAGGTTCCGCCGCGGCCGTGCGGTCTCATTTTATGGGTACCGCCAATAGCACACACGGAACGTTCCTGCTTCGGTCGGAATCTATGAGAAAATATTTCATCATATGGAACATTCTCGGGAGGCCGGATGCCAACGTACACGGACAGAAAATATCCCGAAAAATTCGGGAAAGTTCGTTCAGAATTTAGGGTGCAACCCACAAACGCTGGGACATATCAGAGGGTACAGTAATAACAAAAATGCTACACTTTAGTCATTCGGGGAGGGGGGGGGGGGGCAACTCAAAAATTCATAGGTGACGCTGTCTAAACTAGTGTGCGTGACGGTTTAAAAATTAGGGTGCCAAGTACACTAGAAAATATTGGACCAAAATCATTTTGAAATCATAAAGACTGCAAATATGAAATAAATTATTAATTCGATCAGTAATTACTGCTCTGAAAATTTCAAATAGGATAGGGAATTGAAGAGAACAAATGTAATCAAAGAGAAAAATATTTTTTTATTAAACAATAAGTTTTTTTAACAAATCACATCACATCCAATTTTTGCGGCAACGTAAACAATAATTAATTAATTTTTCGACTAACAGAGACAGAAAAATGCGACTTGTTGGGCTAACAACTCTCCAAGCGCGGTACTCCACGTGCGTGTATCGACACGATCATGATTGAAGAGTGAGGTTACCGGCCATCTTCAAAAAAAAGCCACGCCAACGAAAAAGGCATGGATGCTCCACACAAATTAAGCTGTGACATATGACAACTTCGGACGCTGGGTCACCGACATTTTGCCGTCCCTACCGACCTACTTTTTTGGCTACAACTGTCTCTGCTTACTTTGGGGAGACTCATGACAATTCGGTGCGTAGTCCCGGGTCGAATATTTAGACTTGCTCCGAGCTATCTAGAATCATTCAAAGTTATTTAGAACTAATGAAGCCTCAAATGATCGGAGGAGGCCTGAAAAGTACTCAATTCAAATATTGAGAAATCCTACAGAGGCCTGTATAGTCCTACAAGACCTGTGCAGTACTAAAAAACTCTCTTGAGCCTTAGTAAGAGCCCTTTAATCCGATACTTTGTGCAAGTTAGAAAACTAAGTGTGTTTATTATTTTTCGGAAATTTTTATTGCATTAAAGGTTATACAGGGTGTCCCTAAACTGCGGAATTTCCTATGGGCGGTGGAAAGGGGATGAAATTTGGAGTCGAAAGGTTCTTTGCGATTTTGCTGTCCGACCCAACCACGCGGACTTATTCAACTCTTTTGGTCAGCCAATCACAGCGTGCTTGGACTTTGGGCATGTGCTGTATGCTGTGTAAAGAAAGCCGAGTACCGCTGTGATTGACACACACACACACACACACACATATATGTATATACAAAGTCGAGGCAACGCCGTGATTGGTCGAACAAAAAAGTTTCAGAATTCCGCGGGGTTGCGTCGGACGTCAAAATCGCAAAGGAACTTTCGACTCCAAATTTCATCCCCTATCTACCCGCTCGCCTCTTAATATTTCCTCTACTTCTAGTTTAGTTCAAACAAAAAAATTAATAAACGGGATGTGGGTATGACCCTCTACGAGTCGAATCAATAATTTCCCGATCGTTCCGCCGTATATGTTATATCCACAATTTCCGTCCATGTTTTAAATTATGGTCTTTATAAAGTTTTCGAAATTACTAAATATTTAAAAAATATATAATTCTTAATATGAAGTAGTTAAATAATCAATATAATTTGTTACTAACAATTAACTATGGGTGTTGGCAAAAAAAGTCTTCGAACATCAAGTGTGTATTTTTACGTGGGAACGACTTACATTACACCCTTTGTTTCGCATCTCGAACTGTTCTTGCGATAGAGCGATCTACATAGTGGAATTTGTTCATAACTATTAACTATCGGTGTTAGCAAAAAAAAAGTATGCAACATGAAATATGTATTTTTGTATGTAGAACAACTGTCATTCACTAATTTGTTTCGTATCTTTAACCGTTTTCATGATGCAGCGATATAAACAATCCTTTTTGCTAATAACAATTAACTATGACTGTTAGAAACAAAAGTCATAAAACATCAAATGTGTATTTTTACCTGTGCAACGACTTTCATTAGACACTTTGTTTAGTATCTCGAAGTGTTCTTGCGATAGAACGATCTAAACAATTGCATTTGTTAATAACTATTAACTAGCGGTGTTAGCAAAAAAAGTTATACGACATCAAATATGTATTTTTGTGTCTGGAACAATTTTTATCAACTAATTTGTTGCGTATCTTCAACCGTTCTCACGACGCTGCAATATAAACCAACTTTTTTGGTACTAACAATTAACTACGGCTGTTATCAAAAAAGTCATTAAACGTCAAATGTGTATTTCGTGGCAGGGAACAACTTCATTTACTTTTACGATGAAGCAGGGATCAGTTAGAGCGGGGTATTGCTGCTCTGTCACGCGTGCCCAACAAAGTGTTTAAATCTGCGAGGGATTTCAATCTGCGAGGGGTCTCAAACTCAATGCATCTAAGATACAGGCTATCATGTTCGGTTCCGGTCGTCACATTAACAGTATTCCATCGCAACGATCTTGCATTGAGGTGGGCAGTGTCCCTGTTCCATTCGTTAGTGAGGTTAAAAGCCTTCGGGTTCTATTGGACTCAAAGTTTCCATGGAAGCCTTAGGTTGATGCGGTGGCGAAACGAGTCAATCGTGCACTTTACAGTCTGCGATGCTTTCGCCGCTGCTCCTCATTTGGGCTACGTAAGCGGCTGGTATCTGCGCTGGCTCTTTCTCATCTTGACTACTGCTCAGTTGTTTACCTAGACATCTCAAACGAACTTAGACTCAAACTCCAAAGACTGCAGAACTCGTGTGTCAGATATGTGACTGGTCTTCGGAAGGATGATCATGTTATCCCTTCTAAGCGTGAACTCGGCTGGCTGACAACTGACCTGCGGCGCATTAATTTACAAAGCGCGTCGCATGGGTCAACCATCCTATTTGGCAGAACTTTTCAGTACGCACCAGTCGAGGAATCCCAGTAGGGGTGATAATGCCCCGGAGCTCAAAATTCAGAACTCAAGGAGCAAGATTCTGGAATACAGTACATAACATATTGCGTGGTGCTCCCTCTCTAGCCGGTTTCAAAGTTACCCTTTTCAAGTACCCGTTCCAATCTGAAGAACCTTCCCCACTCCCTATGTTACCTCATTCGTCTTCATCATGTTCAATTGATTAAGGTCGCAGTTTCCGTATACTAATACCTAAACTACGCGTACAAATCTAGTTAAATGTTATATGTACATGTTTTGTGATTTTTATATTTCTTACATTTGTCTATTTATATAATTTTTAAATTTTTGACTGATAAGTACCCGAACCAGTATTAGGATTGACCATTAGGATTGAATATTTACGCCAGCCAGTCTCTGTATCATTTTGTTTTTCTACCATTATTTTGGCCATATTTTTTAGCATATTTCTAATGAATGATGTGACTATGAGACTCATTGCAAATTGAAAACTTGACTGTGCTATATTTGTGGTATTATCACTAAAAATACTGTAACATATAATAATACTGTAACACATGAGATTTTTAAAATATTTAAAACAAACCGTATCTTATCCTATCTTAAAACTTTCATTCAACACTTTTTTTCGTATCTCAAACCGTTCTTGCAGTAGAGCCATATAAACAATTGAATTTATTGCTAACAATTGAACGAATCATTTTTCGCATAAATCGTTTCTTTCAGACCTGCATAAAAGTAAGTCGTGTCGATCAAAAAGAAAAAACGTAAATCGTTACCTTGCTTTCTCCGAAAACGTTAAACAAAGTTTTTGGTGACACACACAGACACACCCACACTTTTCGGAAAACAACTTAGGATGATGTGAAACGTCGAAAAAAGTGAAAATATCATGAGAATTTCACTTTCGATTTTCGGGGTCATTGCAATAACTTCCCTATATCGGGAAGTTAAAAAGTCAGAAGTTCGTGAAAACTTCACGTTTAATCTATTCTGTAAAATAATTCATGAATTATGAGTACTAAGGAAAAACGTCACAAGGCATGAAATATGTATTTTTCAATATGGAATAGAATTTGTTTTTCCGTATCTACAATATTTCATGAGATACAGCGTTATAAACAATTGAAACTGTTCATAACAATAGAGCTAATTGTTATTTCACTTCGACACTTCTTTCCGGCCTAGTCACCATGGAGAGGCATCGATAAAAAAAAAGAAAAGTTCGAGTTCGATTTTCTCTCTAAGATAATTAATTAATTAATTAATTATGCGTGTTAAGAGAAAAAATCATTAGATATTCCATGTGTATTTTTTTGCGCGGAACAACTTTCATTCAACACCTTTTTTCATATCTCAAACCGTTCTTGCGATAGAGCGATATAAACAATTCAATTTGTTAATAACAAGTGAACGAATTATTTGTTGAAAAAATTACTCCCTTCAAACCTGGACACCACTGAAACGCGTCAATCAAACGAAAAAAAGAGGAAATCCCTACGGTGGTTCCGCCGGAAACGTTAAATAAAGTTTTTGTTTACACACATACACACACACACATACAGACAGCCCAGAGACGGTAGTGGGTAGAGTGTCTGCCTACTATTCTAAAGGTCCCGCGTTCGATTCCTGCTCACTGCAAATATTTTTTCTGAAAAAATATTTTCTCACGGACTCCGACCGATGGCAGGAACATTCCGTGCGTGCTATCGGCGGTAACCATGAAGTGAGACCGTGAGCCAGGACCGAACGCGACCCGTCGCGCGGGGAGGGTTCCATCGTAGACGCCCGCCATCGTATCACAGGGGTTTCTGGAGGTTTACCCTGTGATTAGAAATACGATGAGCTGAAATGGCGAAGTCGGCCCCAGCCGCAATGGGTGGATACTCTGATCCGTAGTATTGCCCACGAAGTAATGCCTAACAGTGGTTACGTGGGTGAATACGAATAGAGCAAGAGTAGAAAAAAAAAAATACAGACAACTCTCTGAAATCACTTCAGGATGATGCAAAACGTCGAGAAATGTGAAAATTTCATGGATCTGGCACTTTTCATTTTCGGGGTCATTACAATAATTGCCCTAGATCGGAAAGTTAAAAAAAAAATTGATTTCGGGGACAATACAATAACTGCCCGAAAATCGAAGTTAATAAGTACATTTTTTCCGATCTGCAATATGGGAACTTCATTGGAAACCTCAAACCATTAGAAGATCCATTTTAGGACAGTTACAGGGGAAATTTTTTTTTTCCACTTGGACAATTTAAATTTTTTAAAATATTTTTCCATATTATTTTCCAGACTCCTAGGACACCACAAAAAAATGGCAAAGTGGCAAAACAATATTTCCTCCTTCAATTAATAGACAAATTCAAGTCGACATAGTCCTCAACTGAGTTGTGAGAATATCTCCACGGCTAACAGAGATAGCAAAGTTTTTATGATGACATTTTTGTAGATCGCAATTCGCTCTATAAAAAAGGTCATGATCATACGTTCGATATCTCTCTTAAATTTCGAACTATAGATTGAAAACCCTTCATCGAGCAAAATCTATTCCCACTTTTTCATCGTTGGGCTACTAAATTCAATCAACCAAAGGAAAAACCATTTCGAGACATGAATAATAGAGTATAGCTCCATGAAATAACACTCATTCGTTTAAATTATTCCAATATTCGAATTTTCAACCATAAAAATATTTTTAAATCTCCACAGACGGTTCCATCATTTCCTTTATTTCCCATTTTCTCAACAGAAATTAAGAACTTTACGATTTACAACTCCATAACACTCAATTGAAATAATTATTTCTGCACTGGGCATTACGACGATCATCTCTTCCTTTCCTTGGATTGATGCGGCTTCTCAGGACATAGAGTAAAATCCGTACAGAACGAATATTTTCTCAAGGACACTTGATGCCTGAAATGGGTTTTGCATTCTGAAACCTATCTGTGAGATATTCAGCCCCTTTAAGCTGGTTAACTGTAGGACTGAACATGATCTTCGTTGTGTGGAAATGCTTAACCGCCCATTTAAATAATGCATCTACGTTCTGTAGGTGATTTGGCTTGAACACTCGTTCGAGCAGCAGATCTCTTCAAATTCGCACCAATACCATCACATGGTCCTTTTCCATGTGCAGTAACCAAAAAATGCCACTCTGCATGTATTTTGAAATAATTGACATGCGCCATTGGATTTGCAAAAGTGAACGGGTTCTTGAAATGCTGGCCTGCACCATCAGTAAAGTAAATAGCATAAGTGGACTCGAATTTACTTTTATAAATATTTGAGTATTAATTTCTGGAAGTCCTAGACTGCGCTGTGTCGTGCTCACGATTATCAGATAATATTGCAATGGACCGATGTAAAAGTTGATTATCAAGTTTATAATAATATACAACAGTGAAATATATAGCTTGATCATTGCTCCGATGAAATGATTGAATGGCATCCTGTGCCACGTAGGCAGAGTTCTCTGCAAAATCCATCTGAATAATAAATTGTCCTTCACGTAAGTTGTTCTTTCTCTACAGTTTTTTCACTCATGCTTTCAATAAATGCTTCACCGGTCAACACGTTCGCTGTCATTACTGCACGATCAGTCTCCGTCCATGAGTGATATTCCACTCTATCGATACGATTTTCATCAAATACTTCCCGAAGAAAATCTTTCAGAACCGTTCAGTCGGGACATTCATGACATTCTCCCGACGGACACTGAGGTGTTGGCTTGTTTCAGGTGATCCGAGCGATCAAATCTTTATACGATGACAATTTATGTGCTGAATTCTCCGTAAGACTCGAAAAATTCAAAGTATTTACCATGAGTTTCGAATTCTCCTGGTATGCACAGAGCCATACACAGTGTATTCCATATTGTTCAGCAAAGACACATTGCTCAGGCTGGAGTTTTACAAACGTCGACAAACTAACTTTTTCATTGGGATGAGCTAATAAGAATCATTGGCATAAATCGTCCAAATTACAGTAGAGACAACGTTCCTGTAAATGCAATCGAGATCGATTGGGCTGTTTTTCTGTTGGAACTCTTTTGCACCGCCTAATAGTTTCCTGTTTGAATCATTTTCATTAAAAGCTTTCATGACTTCAATTCTGTTCAGATCCATTCTTCTACCAAGACGTTGTTGAGGAGCTGTTAAAAGTCCTTCTTGATCAACTAAGGCTTTTTACACCATCCATCGAGTGGTATTGAAAAACTGAACAGTGGTCCTGATACTCCAACTCTTGGGACCCACCGAAAAAATTGAGTATTTCTTCAGTTTGGTTGTCTTGGGGTCTGAATATCTCTCCTGCAATTGTTTCAACATTTCTTCTCCAGCTTGTGCGAAGTTGATGCTTTTCGTATCATCGACTTCATTGCGGGGGAGTTTGGGTAGTTGAGGAGGAATGGAACAATATGTTTCATCACTTGCGTTCGTTGTCTGACTAAGAGTTGTTGAGGGACTGATTATTGTTGACTGTGATGTTACAACAGATTGTTCACTAGAGCCAGATGGCTGGAATAAAGATACGTCTGATAGACCAGATGAAACTTTTTCCATCTTAGACAAATGAGTAGGTGATTCAGGTTTACCGATAGGTTCTTCTATAATGACTTCATTCATAATGAATTCTTTCTACGTTTGATTCATTCTGGGTATTGTTACTGTCATCAATTTCATCAACCGTGATGCGTCGCAAAACACCTCTCGGTAATTTGCTCAGTGCTTGGTGACAAGCATTGCAACCTTTAGCATCTTTCAATGGAGGGATGTTTGCATTTAAAGTATCGGATATTTCACGCAATGTTTTTCTGCCATAATGGTTCTCCAATTTTAAAGGATTACAGCATCTATCATGGAACTTTACCATCCTTACAATTTTTCACGAGTAAAAGAGAACAATTGATACCTCTCTCGACTTAACCACACTTTTGAGTTGACGTTATTGTAGGTAGAGTAAAAGACATTTGAGGGTATGTTGCTGCTCTGCTAGGGTCCATTTCCAATGAACTACAGGCACTTAGGCGCAAATTCAAAACTGTAAGCTATTCATACAGAAAAATGAGAATTGATTATGCCGCAGAGTATATTACTCATTTTTCGATATATTTTTTACTTGGGCTAGATGAATTTAGTCGTCAACCGATGAAAAAGTGCAAATAGATTTTGCTCGACGGAGGGTTTTCAATTATTATCCTCGAAATTTACGAGAGATATCGCACATATGATCATAATCTTTTTTGTACAGCCAGTTAAGGTGTCATGTCCCAAATTTCATAAAAAATAGTTCACTGAGAATTTCCATGTTTCCCCTCTATTTTCTATACATTTTGAGATTATAAAAACTATTCCATTATTCCATAATTTTTAACTTCACGATCTAGGGAAGTTATTGTAATGACCCCGAAAATGAAAAGTGCGAGATCGACGAAATTTTCAGGTTTCTCGACGTTTTGCATCATCCTGACGTGATTTCAGAGAAGTGTCTGTGTGTGTGTGTGTGTTCGTCCGTATGTGGCAAAATTTTTCATTTCCGTTTTCTCGGAAACGGATTGTGCGATTCGATTCATTTTTTCTCCAATCGTTGGGTCTCCGTGTAACTTAGAGCTGTTAGATTTTTGGTCGAATCTATTGAGTAGTTCCCCTGTTTTTGATAAATTCATGGTGAGAAAAAATCGAAAATAGTGATAATGAACGCTCATTGAGACGAAAATGTTGTAGTCCAGATACTCAATAGCACAGTTGTAAGATATAATCATATTTTATAACTGATTAAATTTTGAGTAAAAGTGGTCCAGTTTTTATATTGTGTAAGGGTATTTTCCCGGGTGTTTCACCAGGACAATTCACCGAACTATATAGTGCCGTCTCTAATGCACATAGTTGGGCGTCAGTCCAACTTTTCCGAAGTTAGACAGAAACCGGCCTCTGGGGAAAATTATCTACCCAGAGGACTTGCGACGTGGCCTCTCGCAATGCCGAACTAGCATCGGCTTGTCACAGTAGAGGGGCGAGGTCCACCAAGTCCGGAGTGGATCATGCGTTGGTGCCACGCGCCTTTTCAGGACATGGCATAGCAACAACGTAGCATAGCCTTTTTTACGGGTGTTACCCGTGCTTTCCATTAGAGATATTTCTATCTCTATGATGGTTTTTCTTCTCCTAGGTACCTGGACTCTAAGGGAAGGTCCGGATCACTTGCGTATCCTTCGGGACCCCTCAGGGCTTGGGACGTCAAGAGGCTGATCTGACCAAGGGGTTATCTCCCAGCCTCCGTACGACCACCCACAGTCTTGACCACCAATTACCGCACTATCACGGCAAGTCACTTGCCCTTATTACTAACTTGGCGGTGCGTGTCCTGACTACCAGAATTTTCATATTCCCGTCGACCGAATCACTACTCACTCAGGGGTTCAATGGGCGGTAAGATAACTCTGAGAAGCGAGAGGTTTGTACCTCTCGTCTCAAAGAATCCGTTTTCTCTAATCGGGAGATGCAGGTGCATCTCCCTATGCTCGCCACGATCGATATCCTCGAAGAGACGCCATTTTCCTCGCCTTACGCAAGCCAGTGCCACTAAACCCGCTCTCACCGAGGTCTGCAACCACTCGGCTCAAGCGTCCGCGTTCGACTCTCACGAGATCTCCTACAGCCTTTCTCTATCTAGTCTGGATATCTCGGCGACAGCAGGAACTACGTTACCCCACCACGGCTAATCAACCCGACGGGATCACAGGGGGCGCTAGTCGTTTCACCTAGTCCTCGGTCTCTAGTCTACCCCGCCATGGCCTGTGGATCCGCTAGGTTGGGATGCCTGTACGTCGGCCTTTAACTCTCCGCCAACAGAGCGGAATCCACATATGGCGATCATCCAATAACGTCCTCCAGACGATGGGGCGCTCTCTCACCCAGATTCGCTTACCCACGTCCTTCTTTGGTTTAGCATCTTCCCACAGCCTTATTTCAGCTGTCACCAGATGGCACTTGATTCATGCTTTACAGTTTTGAATGTCATACTTACGGGTTTCAACCCTAACGAAAAAATCTCGTTACAATTGTTATTAACAATGTCAATTGTTTATAATGGTCTACTGCATAAAGTATTAGAGTTAGCGCAAAATTCATATAAGAAAAGTCGTTTGCCATATAAAGATACCTATTCTATGTGTAGTGCCCTTTTTTCGATAATTTGCATAATTAAGGAGGTATAGCAGTCTCCACAATTATGTATGCAATAAGTGAACTGTCATGACGGTCCCAATCGAAGCGTTTTCATGCAAAATCGAGGAGATCACATTTTGGATAGCATTTGCGCAGTATATGCAATGTTATTAGCAATTGCAATTGTTGATACAGTTTCACTGGCTAAAATATTAAAGTTTTTATTTTGCAGCCGCATCTTTATAGGCGTCTCACTCTCACTTAAGTGACACGCATAACTCTCATCCTCATGCTCACCATGCGTCTACTCAAGTATTCATAATTATCTGCTTCATAAATGAGTCAGTTTGGAATTCGCAAATAGGCATGTTTTCATTATGATAATAACAGGGGTCACACTGATTAACGGTAGTATATTGGAGAAGCATAAATTTAGTAGGGTGTGCTGAAAAACCAAATCGGAAAGTTTTGTTTGTGCCCTGAGTGGAACACACACATGCACACACCTTTAGTTCATTTTGAAAGAAAAATAAAACCAACAAAGCAATACTAAGGATTTCAGAAACTGATGAGTTCGCATTTCAGTCACACTAGGGCAGTACTGCGAAATCGCTACG
Organism: Asobara japonica; assembly: GCA_026005395.1. Classification (NCBI taxonomy): domain Eukaryota; kingdom Metazoa; phylum Arthropoda; class Insecta; order Hymenoptera; family Braconidae; genus Asobara; species Asobara japonica. Next base: position 752,725 of record BQMI01000221.1, read on the forward strand.
ACAAAAGTGCTAATATATAATGTGAGCATATGAGTAAATTCCAACAAATAAATGTAGGTCGATCACACCAGAGTTTTCCACCAATGAAATTAAGTTTCTTCGAGCCTCAAAAAGTTTGCCTGTATGGTAAACTTGACACAAATAGTCAGTTTGTACACGCCCGAGAAGTTTCCGATCAGATCTTGGTGGAATTTGCGCATGGAATCGATCTATCTTATTGGTTCTCCGTAAATTATATCTCGCAAAAGTCTATATTATAGTTTGGTGGCTAATCGAATAATAGTAGATTAGTGGTCGGATTAATCCGTGTAGGGACAACCGTCTTTAAATTGAAAGTAGCGTCAATTCTTACATTCTAAGAGATTTTTCATATTTTTTCTGGGTGTAAACATTCTCAAAAAGACAAAATAAGTTTCATATATAAACAATCTGTGAAGTGGGTGATCGTGAACGTATCAAGAATATCCATAATATTATTTATCTATGCGATCCATACTGGTGGGGAAAAATAGTCCGCTTTGCTGAAGGACCCGCGCAGCTACTGAAATCTGGAAATAATCAACTAAAAATTAAGAATTATCGGCAACTAAATGAGTCTCACAATTTAGTAAATAACTCCATAAGTCGAAAGAAGCATTCCAGGGGAATCTAACTAGTAAATTTTTACATTATTTCAAAAACTGGAAATATAACCCTGGTGAAATATAAATTTTCCGTTTGGGATAAAACAACATTACTCAATAAATTATTGACTTGAAAGCTTGTAAGCTTTGTCTTTTCCATCTGCGAAATTAAACCCTTTTTAAATTACGTCTCCTGCATCTGAAAACATAATTAGGAGTAGAATTGAATTAATGGAAACATTAGCCATAAACCTCAACCATTGACGCAAAAAGCGTTCTCTGGTTATAAGGTAGGGCCTTTACCCCTCAAAATAGACGAATTTGTGTATGTTGAAAAGGAGCCTAAAACAGGGAAACTAGATCAAGCATACACAGGCTCGTATGAGATATTGGATGGATCACTGTTGAAACGAACCCGATGATTTGGTTTGTACCAGAGTTTTGTCACCTTAAAGTTGATTTTCAGATTGACTCAACTGGAAGGCATACCGGTGATATGAGTGTTTCATCAGAATCACCTACTAGTGGATTTTCTGCGAATGCGTCAGCCACCAGCGCTCTTTTTCTGATTTTGACTTCAATTTCGAAATCATTTAAAAATGTATTCCACTTCACTTGTCTTGATGTAGGATTAGTGGAATCACTTAACCATTTTATTGCAGGGGTACTAGTGATAACTGTAAACGGTACGCCGTAAATAAATGGCTTAAATTGATGAAGTGCATAGAATAAGCTAAGACAATCTAATTCTGCAGATGTATATCGAATTTATGCTCCTCGTAATGTCCTAGATGCAAAGAGGATAGGGTAATCATCGCCCTCTAGATCCTTCTGGTTCAGAATGGCTCCTAATCCCGCTTCACTACTAGAGACATTTACTTCGTAAGGCTCATTCATATCGGGATGATATAACAATGAGTCTTCCGTGATGGCCGTCTTAAGGAGATTAAAAGCCTATTCTTGTTCACGCTTCCATTGGAATTTAGTATTCTGCTTCAGGAGATCATACAGTGGTTGTGAAATTTCAGAATAATTTTTGACGAATCTCCGATAGTAATTACTAAATCCCAAAAGTTGTCTAACACCCTCTGGAGTTTTTGATGTTAGCATATTTGTCAATACTTTCACTTTCTCAGGATCTAGAAGGATTCCTTTTTCATCTATGAAGTTTCCCAAGTATGCAACCTCTTTCATGAAGAATTTGCATTTATCGGGTTGAAGAGTGAGCCCATTCTCTGAGACAGGTGCACAGGTTCTGCAACCGCAAACAATGCTCCTTCAGGTCTGCAGAATACATCACTATGTCATCGAAATAGATGTATAATTCTGTTCCTGTCAAACCAGTCAAGGCATGATCCATCATCCTTTGAAAGATTGGTGGGGAGTTTTGGAGTCCAAAAGGCATTCGGACATATTCAAAATGCCCATTAGGTCCTGTGAAAGCGGTTTTTGCTTCCGAATGACAGCATTGCAATCGGTCAATTTTGACTTTCGCTCATTATACTTGTAAACGATATATAATGGTTTGAAACGTAAAAATACGAAGTTTGAGCACAGTGTCTGTATGTATCAATTTTTTTCGAAAATCTTCACTTACAAAATTTAACATAAAACGCACTACATTTTGAGAATAAAATGAGAGAAAATGAACAATTATTGGTATTGAGTACATATAGCTGTGGGCGCAATTTCAGTGAAATCGGTCCGTAAGTTAATCGTTTCTTAGAAAAAAGTTTCTTAGAATGTTTTTTGTTTCTACTTCGATCTCTTATATCGCAGAAACCAATGGATATTATTTAATTTCTTTCTTATCAAAATGTGCATCTCAACGAGATCGAGGGAATGGTTGAAGAACATCTCGTAGCTTGCTCACAAGAAATTGGAGATATTTCCATTTGTCAGTTTTATACAGTTTCCTTTGCTTTTTGCTTAAAGGTTCCTTTTGTTGTGGTGACGAACCCCATTGAATGGCGATTTGATCGCATCATTAGTTTTCTGGATTTGAATTTTTTTATTTTTTTTTTAAATTATTTTTAACCCCTTCGATCCATTATGGATATGTGGGCTTGTGGACCATACACTGCACCGCATTCGCATGATAAGACACAGAAAACCACAGAAAACCTGTGTCGGTCCAGGCGGCTACTCTATGAGCAACTTCCCGCTCATCAGACATTCCGAAAAAATTGTCGCCATATGGGGGATTTGGACCAGGAACCCAAGCGGCAGCGCTAAGACGGCGCGCTTAGTCCAGTCGGCTATTCTGACTTCGATTTTCTTTTCACGGTTTTTATCTATGATACGGTTGAAAACATTGGGACAATTAGTTCGGGTAATATTAGATATTCATAATTTTCAACTTTTGACTTTGGTTTTACTTTTTGTGTTTATTCGCACTCTACCGTCCGCAAAAATGGTGATAAAAACTTGAGATTTGGAACAAAGGTTCCTTTTGTTGTGGTTAAAAACCCTACTGAATGGCGATTTGATCGTATCATTAGTTTTCCAGATTTGAATTTTTTCGTTTTCACGGTTTTTATTTTATTTCTCGATAATTATTCAACCGATTTTGTTGTTTTTTTTTGAAAATGTTTGCCTTGACCAGATCTATGATATGGTTGAAAATCATTGGTTCTATTAGTTTGGGTAATATGAGATATTCCTATTTTTTAACTTTTGACTTTGGTTTTACTTTTTGTGCTTTCTCGCACTCTAGCAACTGCAAAAATGGTGACAAAAACTTGAAATTTGGAACAGAGGTTCATTTTGTTATGGCAAAGAAACCTATTGAATGGCGATTGAATCGCATCGTTGATTTTCTAGATTGCAATTTTTTCATTTTTACGGTTTTTTCATTACTTCATTTCTCGATATGTATTCATCCGATTTTTTTTCCAAAACATGAGCCTTAACGAGATTTATGAACTGGTTTAACAGCATTGAGAGAATTACTTTGGGTAATATGAAATATTCCTGTTTTTGCTTCCGTTCGCGTGGAAAAAGATTTTTCAATACTGGAACATTTTCATTTTGTGTGCAATCGGATCATTCGCAAGCTTACTACCAATGAAATTAGGGAAATAAAAAAAACGGTGACATATTTGACACATTCGAATGGGGGGGGGGCGAGGACGACTTGCTTGTTTCTTTATTTTTTTCATCCATTTCTACCTGATGAAATCCACTACCTAGATCAAATACGCTAAAATACTTGGCTCCACCTAGTTGGGACGGTATTTCAGAAATCTGGCAGTGGATAAGAAACTCCAATGGTCTGTTTGTTCAGTGTGAGTCTTTTCCGTGTGAGTCTGGTTTCTTAGAAACGATCCATAATGGAACATTGTAAGGTGACTCTAAAGGTTGTGACGAAAAAATTTCCGTATTTAAATTTTCACGCAAGACCCTTACACCGGCCGATAGATGCGCGAAGAAGGTGACGCGGAGGAGCATTCCCCCTCCGCGGACTGAGGCCCCTACTCCCGCGTATGTGTGCGCCGTCTAGGCGACGCGGTGGTGCATTCCACTCCGCGAACCAAACCCCTTCTCCGATCCGCCGATGCGCCGAAAACGCGACGCGGGACGACCCCTCATATCGGGAACCATAACCCCCACTCGCGTACTGGTGCGCCGTACCGCGACGCGACGCGCTACCCCCACCCGGCGCGGGAACATTTGGGCTCACGAGCCAGTCATGTCAGATGGGAGCAGTCATTATCAACTGACTGCTTGGAAGAGACGGACCTCCTCGACTCCACACATCGGCCACATGACGGAAATCATTTACGGAAAATGATGAGTGTTATTTCACACATTGACTTTCGATTTAAAGCAAAAATCGGTTGTCTGAGGATATGCTCTTATAATTTTATACGTTCGACGAATTATAGGGCGTTTAGTACTTTAAATTTCAGCCTGTTGGGAAAATGGGGCATAGATTTAATAATTTAACACGGTTACCGTTGTCAGCGACTTATACACGGTCGTTGGCGTTATGATAACTACCGTTCGCCTCATACATGGTATGAGTGAGAAAACGCTACCGTTCTCCTCATACACAGTATGAGTGAAAAAAGCTACCGTTCTCCTCATACACAGTATGAGTGAGAAAATGCTGCCGTGCTCCTCATACACAGTATGAGTCAGAAAATACTACGGTTCTCCTCATACACAGTATGGGTGAGAAAAGCTACCGTTCTCCTCATACACAGTATGAGTGAGGAAAGCTACCGTTCACCTCATACATAGTATGAGTCAGAAAATGTTACTGTTCTCCTCATACATAGTATGAGTCAGAAAACGCTACCGTTCTCCTCATACACAGTATGAGTGAGAAAAGGCTACCGATCTCCTCATACAGAGTATGAGTGAGATAGCTACCAATCTCCTCATACATAGTATGAGTGAGTTAGCTACCGATCGCGATATGCTACCGCCATAGCTATCGTTTCTCTCATACCTAGTATGAGAGAAGGCTACCTATTTGGCTGTGTTATCGCGATAGCATCGTTTTTACCCCGTACATGATATGGGACGTAGAAACCCGTTGTAGGGAATTCCGGTTGGATTTGGGGATGCTCTCGTTATTACCGTATGTGTAATTTACGGATGGAATTCCCGAAAACGGACATTGTTCTTGTCGGGGAAAGGTAGATTTCTAATTTTCCACTTTGCGCGTTACCGAACCGGATGTTTCGCTACCCATCATGTCTATGCATCCCGTGGGGTTCCCGGACTATGTTCTGGACCCGGTACTTGTTACCCAGAGCAGAAAAACTACCGCATGAATATTGTTTCACGGATAGATTATGTTGGAATTCGGTTGAGCATGGGGGCGTTATTTCTTTCAAATTACAAAATTATTGGTTGAATTCCAAACTTAATCCGATAATCCCTAAACGCTAATCCGCTCAGGAATTCGGCATGGTGGGATTATTGTGTCTGTTCATGTGAAGCTAGCAGGGATACCATTATTACCGAGGGTCAACAATGACATCACTGCTACCGTGACTCATCGGTGACATCACCACTATCTCGAATTAAGAATGACGCCATAGTGACCGTGAGTCACGAGTGATGTCACCGCTACCACGAGTCAAGAATGATATCATTACTACCGTAGGTTGGCCAAGTTATTCTAACTACCGTAAAGTTAACATCGGATGGTATCGCGACCGATTAACCGACCATGATGGTCTAATTAACGCGTTATTGTAGATAATTCGAACGATTCACTTGACTTGGAAACCATGCAAGCGTATTAACTTTCAGATATACTCATTTTATTTCATTATACCCTTCCCGAACCCACCCCCTCTCTCCATGAACCGGACACTGAGCGACCGGCAACCTCGTACCCCCATCCTCCAGTAGGGTGTCGTCTTAGTTAAAAAAATTAAGTTAACGAGACTAAGAAGGGTCTGGCATACCTGATCTACGTCGAGGCCTTTCAGCGGTTCGTTGATTCCGCAGCATGAAAAATCAACTGGCGCTCATAATAAAGTATAAATGTTGAACAAGAGGTACTTGTCCTTTTCTGAACCTATCCTGAACATTATGGTTACGTATCTTCCGGTTTAGCGAATTATGGTTACGATTAAAATTTACCCCTGTTCGATTTCTTTCTTTTATTAGTGTTTTCAAAGGATGGGGCCGAAGGAAATGAGTTTTACCCATATTTTGGGTGCAGTTCATACGGAGTTTAGCTAAGTGTCATTGTTTCTAGATTATGAGGGAAAAAATCATTACAAGGTATAATAATTCCTTGGTCTTCTGGAGCTTGGCACTGTTTGCTAATCTCATCCTTATGTTGACGAGGGAATTGATATTTGGATTTACCCAGCCTATCCCCCGGTGAGTGACACACATCATCATACGCATTGGTCAATTCCAAAACCTTGTGTCTTTCGAAATCTTTCAAGTTTTGCGTAGGAAGCCTTTCTGCTATTAGCTTCGCTTGGGGTTTTAAATGTTGTTTTTCGTCAGGGGATATAACCATATTGGAGAACTCAAGACTTGTTTCATGACCATCCGTTTCTTGTTCGAAAGGTTCTATGATCTGTGGAGGAATAGTGAGCTATACTGATTCTTCTGTAGTATTTATTGCCACTGTACAAGCGATCCCATCTTTTGAAGTAACTACACATCGCCCTGAATGAATTCCATTTGAAGTTGGAATTTGTAGTTTCACATCCGCATTTGCTATTGGGACTCCAATTACCGTTTTCGTCCTAGGTGATAGAACAGATTTTCCGGAAGTACTTCGATAATCATACCAGTGGAGAGGAATGTTAGGCCTTCTCACAGTGGTTAAGGTCCTTTGGAGATATCGTATGTCGACCTTTCCTGTATTAGAAAATTTAAACCTACAAGCCCACAGCCCATGACTGATAGCTTATGATCTACAATATGGAAAGGTACCAATGATCCAAGAATTTTCAAATAGATTAAGCCACATGTTGGTAATGCGTCCTCAGTGACCCCCGTTAAATATGCAACGGTTGGAGAATCTTTTTTCGCGACATGTTTAATCTTTCGATTGGGTTAATTTCTGCCACAGTATCTATAAGAAACCGGTGTCTAGAACCAATTAAATTTGGTACCCGTACGTAGGAATCTCTGGAGATGGTAATGATCTCGTTTGTCTGAATTCTTCTCCCTCAATTTGAGCCGCAATAGTGTTAAGTCTGATAACTTTTTTCCTCCGGATGAGGTCTTTCATGGCAGGTGTAGCGTATTCTGTGATCGAGCAATGGCTTCTTTGTGCAAATAGTTTTCAAAGGTAATTTTAGTTGATTCCGATTCAGTTTCAACCGTTCTCAGTCCAAATTGTACCAATGCTGGCAATCGATCTAAGATTGGAACACTCCAGGGGCTCACCCGAAAATTAGAAGCACACTCCAGGGGCTAACTCGAAAATGTCAATAACCCCTCAATATTATTCACATAATACATAAAATCATGTTGTCCCTGGAATCTTTTAATAAGGAATTTAAGGTTGTCTTCTACTGAGGTTAAGGGTTTGTTAGCTACAGAAAATTTTTCAGGTGGAAGGAGCCTTTTCAGAATTTAACATATATATTATTGCTTTTGGCCATCAGCAGTAGGAGCAGATAATAAATTTGCTCTGACAGCATACCGAAATTCAGCGCGAGATGCATGTTATGCTGTTCTCGAGAAAATTGGTATGCTATTGGCAATATCCCTAGCTTTAACGTACTCTTCATGGCTTCCATCAATTGGGCCTGCTTCAGTAGAATCACCAGTCAAAGTAATATTAATTAAATCGGGCATAATTAATTGAGTATTTTTGCGTACGTTAAATAGTATAATTAGAATGTGTTTCTATATTTAAATTGTATATTAAAAAAATGGTAAACAGATTTATCTTAGGCGAATTAAAAAAAAAAAAATTTTCTTTTTTTTTTATCATATACTAGCAATAGAATCAAACAAAACGACAACAACGAAAAAACTGTATTTATCACTGTTTTTTTAAAACAATTCTGCAAAAAGTGAATGAAAATTGCTTTTGTTATTCAAGGCGGTGAAGGCAAATGGAAACTCATACGTGTCCTACCGACTATGCCAAAAAATTCTAGCTGTTATGACCAGAGAACGCCTTCTGCGTCAATGGCTGCGGTTATAATTTTAATCGATTATTAGTCACAAGGGTCAATTATTGATCTCACTGTTGAGTTTGCTCATCAGCATGGTTGCATGCTTATGCTGTGCTGCAATAGCAAATCGGGAAGTTTTGTTTGTGTCCCGTATGAGGCACACACATTTGCATACCACTAGTTGAAAATGTTTACACCCAGATAGAATGTGAAAAATCTCATACAATGTAAGAATTAACGCTACTTTCGATTTAAGGCCGGTTGTCCCTACACGGATTAATCCGATCACTAATCTACTATTATTCGATGAGCCACCAAAATATAATATCGACTTTTGCGAGCTATTGTTTACGGAGAACCAATAAGGTACATCGATTCCATCAGCAAATTCCACCAAGATCTTATCAACTTCTCGGGTGTGTACAAACTGACTTTTTGAAGTGAAACTTCTTATGGGAGGGTATACAAATTCGGATCGGCAACCTTTTCTGTGACGGAAGTAGGTCGTGGAGGTAACACGTAGCGTCGAGAGAGTGGGGGCCGTGACTCGCTTACCTTAAGTACCTGTAGTTAAAATTACAATGGTTAAGCGACGTGACGATCCCTGCTTATTGAAAAAATTTTATTACGACCACCAGAATTCATTGATAGGCGAACGATAGACTGATGATTGATTATAAAAACAATTTGATTGACTAAATCTGTTTCCAATGAATTTTCAAAAAATTGGCCCAAAAAATAGCCCCCTTTTTTCGAGAGTTTAATGATAGAAACTACTACTTGGGCTCATTCTACGCAGAATCACTTGATAGAAATTGATAGACACTTGATCGAAGTCTATAAATGCGGTGAACTAACCTAAAATCGAGAAAAACGTAATGAGGATCATGACGGTGCGGCCGCGAGTCGAATCAGAGCAGCAGTGAAGGGGGGCGGGGTGATCTCGCTGGAATCATCGCTGGCCAGAAAGAGGATAGACTAAAGTTGAGTAGAGGCGCCGATCTCCGCGATTGCTTGACGCCACATCCTTTCGATTATTTTTGCGTCTTGAGAGAAGAGTGTAATCATCACATTGAATAAATGCGAGTACGTTGTGGAAAAATTATTGATTAATAATCTAAATGCTTTCTCTCACATCAAACCGAAAAGTCGAATTATTATTTCAGCTAGTCCCTATGAAGTTTCACTGCTGTCGCGTGTCTTCATGACACACCGTATTTTTTTTTCTGTCAAGTTTACCACAGAGGTAAACTTTTTCAGGCTCCACGAAACTTAATTTCATTGGTGGAAAACTCTGGTGTGATCGACCTACATTTATTTGTTGGAATTTACTCATATGCTCACATTACATATCAGCACTTTTGGCGTAGCGATTTCACAGTACTGCCCTAGTGTGAATGTAATGCGAGCTCATCAGTTTCCGCATTCCTTAGTATTCCTTTGTTGATTTCATTTTTCTTCCAAAATGATTTCAAAATTAAAAATTATGGAATAATTCTTATGACATCAAAATGTATAGAAAATAGAAGAGAAACATCAAAATTCGCAATGAACTAATTTTTACGAAAGTTTAGACATAACAGAGCTTTACAAAAAATGTGCTCATAAAAACGTTGCTGTCTCTGTTAGTTGAGACAATATGCACACAAAACTCATTTGAGCATTGCATGGACTTGAATTTTTCGACTAATTGAGCTATGAAATTTTGTTGTTCCACTTTGCCATTTTTTTGTGGTGACCTAGGAGTCTGGAAAATAATATGAAATAAACGGGATTTGGGTTTCACCCTTTACGGGTCGAACCAATAACTTCCCGATCGTTCTCCCGTATCTGTAATCTACAAAATTTCGGTTTGTGTGTCGAATTGTGAACGATTTAAACTTTTCAAAATTACTAAATATGTGAAATTTTATAATTCTTAGAATATAAAGACATTTTATTAGATAAGTTAGATAAACAATTCAATTGGTGAAATAGTGGTATGTGCATGTGTGTGCCCCACTCGGGGCACAAACAAAACTTCCTGATTTGTTTTTTCCGCACAACCTACTAAATTTATTCTTCTCCAATATGCTATGGTTAATCGGTGTGACCCCTGATATTATCATGACGAAAGCATGCCTATTTGAGAATTCCAAACTGACTCATTTATGAAGCAGATAATTATGAATACTTGAGTAGACGCATGGTGAGCATGAGGATGAGACTTATGTGTATTACTTGAGTGAGAGTGAGACGCCAGTAAGGATGAGGCTACAAAACAACAACTTTAATATTTTGCCCAATGGAACAGTATAAACAATTATAGCAGTATAAAAATGCTAATAACATTGCATATACTGCATAAATGCCATCCAAAATGTGATCGGCTTGATTTTGCATGAAAACGCTTCGATTGGGGCCGTCATGAGAGCGCTGGCTCCATTCGTTCACTTGTTACATACATAATTGTGGAGACTGCTATACCTCCTTAATCATGCAAATTATGGAAAAAAGGCATTCCACATAAAATACGTATTTTTATATGGCAAACGACTTTTCTTATATGAGTTTTGCACTAACTCTAATAGTTTATGCAGAAAAATATTATAAACAATTGACATTGTTAATAACAATATAAGTACTCGACCACTTTTACTCAAAATTTAATCAGCTATAAAATATGCCTATGTCTTTCAACTGTGACATTGAGTACCTGAATTACAACATTTCTGTGTGAATGAACGTTCATTATCACTATCTTCGATTTTTGCTCAACATGAATTTCTTAAAAACAGGGGAACTACGCAATGGATTCGATGAAAAATCTAATCAGCTCTAAGTTACAGAGAGGCAACGATTGAAAACAGAATGAATCGAATCGCACGATCCGTTTTTGAGAAAACGTAAACGAACAATTTAGCCACATACGGAGGAACACACACACCACACATACACACATAGAGACACTTCTCTTAAATCACTTCAGGATGATGCAAAACTTTGAAAAACGTGAAAATTTCATCGATCTGGCACGTTTCATTTTCGGGGTCATTACAATAACTTCCTTAGATCGGGAAGTTAATTATCGGTGTTGAGTACATGTAGTTGTGGGCGCAATTTCAGCGAAATCTATTGATAAGTTTCTTAGAAATCGATTTTTTTTTGTTCGATCCTTCATATCTCAAGCAACCGTACAGGCAGTCTCCCAAGCCAAGGTGTGAGATGACGTGCCGAGGGCTGCAGGGTATCGGGGTATTATACCACGAACGTCTCCCTTAGGGCACCCGGCAAACCCTATTGTATTTAGCCGATGCCCCAGTAACCGGGGCTCTACTGAGATTAATATTAATTTCCTAGGTTTCTCGTGGGATTCATTATGGAAAATCTGACAAATAAAAACAAAAACAAATAAACGGTATGTGGGTATGACCCTCTACGGGTCAACCCAATAACATGCCGATCGTTCCGCCGCATATGTTATAACAATTTCCGTCCATGTCTCAAATCAAATCAAATATTACATATTAAAAAAAAATACAATTCTCAATATGGAGTAGCTAGATAAACAATACAATTTGTTGATAATAATCAACTATCGGTGTTAGCAAAAAAAGTTATACAACATAAAATATGTATTTTTGTGTGTGGAAGAATTTTCATTAACTAGGTTGTTTCGTATCTTCAACCGTTCTCACATACACACACACACACACACACACATACAGAACTCCTTCGGAAATCACTTCAGGATGATGCAGAACGTCGAGAAACGTGAACATTTCATCGATCTAGCACTTTTCATTTTCGGGGTGTTTACAATAACTTCCCTATATCGGGAGGTTAACAAAACGACGATGAAAGGCAGGAGCAGGGCTCGATTGAAGCCTTGTCGGAACGTGGGGATGCGCAAGCGACCCCTCGTGAGGACAAGGAAGCCACAGACCTGGTGACACAGGGGGATGCCAAAGCGGCCCCTGATGTGGAAGATGTGGCGGGGTCTGAACCACGCGGAACTTTCAGTTGGGCCCGTAACTCGGCATATCGAGGAAATGACGCTCAGAAATAAGCAGCCGTTTGGGGCGGAGAGGAAACGCCGGGTAAAATTGAAGGTGGGAGAGGCAGCAGTTGCTATGGTAGCCTCTGTTGCTCCGACCAAGAGGACGAAGGAGGAAACTCCCCGTTCGGAAAAGAAGCCCTCCGAGCGTCAACGCTCGGGTCCTCAAGTAGGATTCTATGCGTGCGCTGTGTCGGATCTCCCCAGAGTCGTCATCGTGCATCGCGGTTGCGAAAGGGACATCACGGCAGAGGAGGGCACTCTGATCGCAGCGGTCCTCCTGGGGATGCTGGATGGACTTTCAGTAGGAGAGTTTCTCCCGCGCTTCCAGGAGACCCACCTGCAGGCCGCCTGTGCGACACAGAATCGAACAAGTGGATGAGAGGAACCCTTGCAGGGGCGGGAGGGCGAGAACCTGGTGGCTATGGGAGTTGATGAGCTCCCTAAGACGGTCAAGGTGATCGCTTTCTTCCCCGGGAAGGGGAGGGATCCCAAGGCCTTCCTGGTCAGGTTGGAGAGACAAAATCCAGGACTGAAGACAAGCAGATGGCACGTCTATGATACCCCTAAGGACGCGACGGCCGTATCCCGTCGTATGCTCCAAGTTGTCCTGGGGGTTGACGAGAACTGCCTCCCCGTTTTTGAGAAACTGGGGTGGAGACCTTTTTATGGGTTAAACCGGGCGGTCTTCGAGACTGCCCATCAGGGGAAACACTGTGACGGGAAGTCAGTGACTGACAGACCGGGTTCCTCACAGGAAGGGTAGGCAAATGGCAGGCGATTTAAGGAATATTCAAATCAACCTGCACAAAAGCGCTTCAGCCGCGGCAGCTTTGATGTCGCCCTGATTCAAAAACCTTGGACTTTCGAGGGCAGAATCAGGGGGCTCAATGTGAACCAGGGTACGGTATTCTACGACACAGCGTGTGCCGGACCTGGGGCTGGCATCGCGCTGAGGGATGCCGCTGCGCTACCGGTATGGGAGCTTGCAAATGCTGACCAGATGGTAGTGAAAATGCCGGTGGAAGAAGGGGACACGAGGAGGACAATGGTGGTGGGGTCGGTGTCCATCCCCTTCGATGCTCCTGATCCACCCCCTTCGGAGAGTTTTGACCGGCTGGAGTGTGAAAGGAGGAGATGGGATCTGATTGTTGCCTGTGACGCTAATGCACATCATGCGGTGTGGTGCAGCATGGACATTGATCGAAGAGGCCAACCACTCTAGACATTAAAAACACAATTAAGTCGCCAACCTTGGTTTATGTAGTTAGAGGTGAGGTAATTGATTTAACCTTAAACAGTAGAGACTTGAGCGCGAATGTTACAGGCTGGCATGGATCTGATGATCACCCTATTTCGGATCATAGATGCATTATTTTTAATATTGACGGAAGGGCGACGGGGACGAGACCTCAGGAATTCAGGAATCCTAGTTCGACGAACTGGGACCCATATCTGAAAGACTTGGGTCGCGCTCTTGTTGACTTCCCTAGACGATACGGCCGTCGCTCGGAGATGGAACTGGCCGTTGAACTACTGACGAGTTCGATCGCCGAGGCATACCATAGGAATTGTCCAGCCAAAAGACAGGGGAATGGGACGTGTCTTGGTGGAGCGACGAGTCCGCCAAGTTACGCCAATATGCTAGACGTACTGAGAATCGAGCACGAAACACGAAGACGCGCAGAGACTCTGAGGTAGCGAAACAGGCTCAAATCCGGTATCGAGCAGCGGTCTGAGGAGTGCGGAAAATATCGTGACTTAATTTTCTGGGCGATTTATGTACTATGCCAGAAACGGCACGACTCTGCAAAGTCCTCTCTAGGGACGGTCCGAACTCTACTGGCTCCTTCGGAAGAGGCGATGGTCCATTCACCGAATCGTGGAGCAGGAGTTAGTGGAGTTAATGGATAAGCCCTTTCCGGGTCACATCCGTCATGAACAAGGTGACCATGGTCATTGCGTTCTGTCCCTACCTAGAGGAACGAAACGAGACTGGGTCACTGCCTCTAGGATTGTGACACCGGCAACGACTGAGTGGGCCATGAGGAGCTTTCAAATCTTTAAGAGTCCGGGCGGAGACGGAAACTATCCGATATTGCTGCAAAAAGGATAAGACACGATCCTGGGACCACTAATTAAGATTTTTCGCGCATGCATTGCGATAAGGTATTTTCCGACCCTGTGGCGGGAAACCAAAGTCGTGTTCATACCCAAACCGGGACGTGGTGATTAGGTGAAACCGGGATCGTATCGCCCTATATCACTCACGTCTTTCCTCCCGAAAAGTTTGGAGAGACTGGTGGAGAGTTATATACGGGACACTGCACTAGTTGAGAGACCATTACACTACTGCCCGTTTGCGTATCAACCTGGCAGATCAGTCGACACGGCTCTACATCCATTAGTGGATAGACTAGAAGTTCACATGGCGAGGGACCTGATAACGGGCGGCCCCTTCATGGACATCGAGGGAGCATTTCATTGGATTAATTGGATTAAATTGGATTAATTGGATCCAGAGTCCTCTCGGTTCATAGAGGAGACTTTGCAATGGGAGCGGCTATAACCAGAGACTGCCCGCAGGGCGGAGACTTGTCACCGTTGCTATGGAATCTGGTCATGGATAGTCTTATACGTAGATTACATGAGGAGGGCTTCTATACTCAGGCATACGCAGATGACTTGGTTATTTTAATCACGGCCGATGATGCGGACATAGTCCGTTCTCTGATAATGAGTGTCGTAAGTGTAACGAAGAAATGGTGTGGAAAGACGGGGCTGTCTGTCCACCCGGACAAGATGGAACTAGTTCTCTTTACGCGAAAAAGGAAACTGGATGGCTGGAGAAACCCCAGGTACCTTAGAAAGGAACTGATTCCTACCCTCTCAGTAAAGCATCTGGGGGTAATCCTAGATTCAAAACTGAAGTGGGCAGCACATGCAAAACACGCCCATAGCAAGCCATGCAGAATCCTATGGGCAACCAAAACCATTTGCAGCCATACTTGGGCATTAAAACCTGGCATGATGAAATGGATCTATTCGTCAATAGTTTTGTCGGCACTGAAGCATGGACCCATTGTGTGATAGAGGAGGACCACGCAAAAGACGGCAGGCTCGGAGCTTAACCACGTGAGCGCTCTGGCAGTCAGGGCCATAACAGGGGCCATGAGAACCCCTCCAATCGAAGCGCCACGGACGCTGCTGGGACTACCTTCCACAGAAGAGGAGGTTACATCGGCGGCGATGTCAACAGCCCCCCGGCTAAAGCTGATGGGAGATTGCAGAGCGAACAGGTATGAGAAGGCACACACTGAAGTGATGAAACCTCTAGAACACATAGCCCCGGGGGTCAATGATGCTCACGCGTTTAATGGATCAACCATCCCCACAGTGAAGAACTATGAGGATATATTCCCGGATAGGTCCCGGTGGGAGAGAGAATCTGAACTTCTCCACGACTGGGAACTGATCTGGTATACAGTCGGCTCAAAGGAAGATGGGGTGGTGGGTGCTGGATTACATTCGATGGGTTCCAAAGTGGAATTCAGCTTCCGCCTGGAAGACCACTGCACTCTGTTCCAGGCGGAGGTTTTTGCGATCCTTGGCCGTGTAAGAGCCAGCATACCGCGGGGTTATAATAAGAAAAGAATCCCCATATGCTCGGACAGTCAGGCAGCTTTAAAAGCGCTTGATAATCCGTACATCAAATCTGCAATTGTAGGACTATGCAGAGACGCACTGAACATGTTGACTCGCAAGAACAAGGTCAGACTAATTTGGGTATCGGCCCATTCGGACATACCGGGCAATGAAAAGGCTGACGAGGTAGGTAGGACTGGAGCGGAGGGGAATGAACGTTTCCCTCAGCTTGCCATAGGACTACCGAGGCAAGCTGTGAAACAAAACATCCAGGAATGAGCTTTCGATCAGATAAACCAGAGCTGGATGACAACGGCAGGTGCCAGGCAATCCAACATTTTTATCCACAACTGGGATCCCAAGAGGACTAGGGAGTTAATGGAAATGAACAAGGATGTGGTAAGGACAGTTGTAGCCGCGATGACAGGCCACTGCAAACTGCGTAGGCACACGAACATACTGAGCCTATATGAAAGCACCATATGCCGCTTCTGCGAGGAGGAAGAGGAAACTCCCTTCCACGTACTGTGCAAATGCCCAGTACGTATTGTACGGAGAGATCGGTTATGGGGGGATACGTCCTTGAAGAACGAGGAATGCGGATAGCTGGGATGGAGGGACATTCTAAGCTTCACAAATGGGCTTGGAATATTAATATAGCCCAGTTATCGTTGAGTTTTTCGGTCTGTGGGAGACGAGAAGGTCCTGGGCCTGCATGTCGCTCCTTATTTGTAGCCCACAGCCCCCCTTTAATAATAATAATAATAATAATAATTAATACCTTTGAGGAAATCCGTGGATTTATGTTCTATCAGCAGTGATCTTTTTGACTTCTTCAGTTTTTCCTCATGAGCATGAGCATTGTCATCTAACGATGGAGATTGCCTTGAAGTTAATTTTTTAGAGTTTCGGGTTGCCTTCGTTGAAGTCGAGCGACGTATCTGGTCTTTACTATTCGCAGGGTCGTGTCTTGACGTCGATGCAAGAGTGTCCATTTCCTCTGGAGAACGAATCCTGATGTCTGAAGATGTCAGATGGATGTCTCTCCTTCGGTCTCGATTTCCTGCACTTATAGAAATTATGACCGAAGTCGTGTTCTGGGTCAGCATCATCATCATCCCCTGATGATGAACTAATGCGGAGTTGAAGTTTCTTCGCATTCAGAGATATGAGGGAATCAGTAACTCCTTTTGTGGATGCTCTCTCCTTCATTCGAGATCTCTTATGAAGATTCAGTCGATGATTACAAAGAGATTGGACATCTTCCTCTGGTGATGACCAATCAAGCATTAGGCGTCGTTTCAGGTTTAATCATATTGGCCTAGATTTGTTGGAAATACTTCGACTTATTCACTGGAACTAAGTCATCGATGAATATATCCTGAAAACTGTTTTCCAACACTTGAGTGTCTGAAACCTGTAGAGTTTCGTCATCCTCCGATGATGTTGCTGATTTATTAGCAATTAATGATTGGAATTTCGGCGCCTTGGACGACGATTTTTGCCCTTTACGGGGCTTGGAAAGACTTGGAGACACATCAGTCATCTGAAAGACTACACTCGCCGTTTCTTGGTCAATTGATTTCATTTCTCTAGTCGTGGCTCCAGTAATTTCATTCTCCTCATCAAGTCTTCCCTCCACTGATGACTCTCTGTTCGTTGAAAATGCATACGGCTGGTATTCTAATTTCCTCCTTGCTTTAAGCCCCTCTGCGTAAGTCCCTAGTAATCGTAATGTAAATTATCAACAAGGCGTTAAAATTTCCTGTTTCGTATTTTATCGGCTGTTGAATCATTTTGGAATAGTGAATTTGAATGTTATTGAAATTGCAATTGCAGACTTGTAGAAAACTTACTCGATCTGTCTATGATCACAATACGATGGACAGGCCATGACTTCTTCGCAGGTTCCCGATGCTTGGCCATTTCGTGTAATTCAGTAATATCCGTTGAACTGCACGGAGCACATGCAAATCGATATACTTGTGATTTGTATTCTTCTGCCCAAGAAATCCAGTCTTCTGAGACAACATCAACGCTGTGGATCTCTATTTTATCATCCGGAAACATTACCGTTGCAATCGGATAATGGTTGTTGTTTTTCTCCATTTTCTGCGGAATTAAGAATCATGGATATTTGATGCGTCAGGAAGTATATGAATTAATGCAATAGTAAAAATGCAAACTAAATTAAACTGACTTATTTTAAGCATGGATCATCCGTAGGAAGTTATCTTAATTGTGTTACATCAAATTAAGGTATTTGGATCAAATATTGAGTGCTATTTCATGGAGGAATTTCAAAAATTATTGAATGAATGTTGAGAAAGATGTATCAAAAGGAAATGTAGTAAGAAATCTAGAGATTCTAAAAGCGTGATTTTTTTTCAAGTTACCTGTAGTAACTCGTCCAATAAGGTGCAAAACACAATTTGGATTTGTAAAGTAACGCCTGCACTATTTTGAATTTTTAGGTAGGTACTTTTGAGTTGCAAATTGGGATATGCAAATTCAGGAATAGTGCGGTAGATTGCATAAGATAATGAAATTTGCAACGCATGAAAACAAAAACAGAATTCCAATAACGGTATACAGATAATTCATGCAAGGCTGAATTGCTTATAATCACTTTGTTGTGGCTCACGAAGTTTCTATCCCATGAGGGTTCTAAATAAATGATATACTATCAAAACTATGTGAAAAAAAATACGGTGTGTCATGAATACACGCGACCGAAGTGAAACTTCGTAGGGAGTGGCTGAAATAACAATTCGACTTTTCGGTTTGATGGGAGAGATGAGAGTACTATATTACCGACTGTGGAATGCTGGGATAGGCTATATTTGGGCTTCTCGCTCAGCCTGACGGACTCCCCAACTGTCAGTGGCGCCCTGCCTCACACTAGTATACATAATTGTTGAGACGGCCATACCTCCTTATGCAAATTATCGAACAAAGTCATCCTACATAACATACATATTTTCATATGCGGTATATTTATATATAACAATTTTTTTTACATAAATTTTGCGCTAACTTAAAGAGCTTGTGAAGTAGAACATTACATATAATTGAAATTGTTAATGACAATATATCTACTGGACCGATTCCATCCAAAATCTGATCAGATCTATTCAGTACCTCGATCGCATACTTCAGGATGAAATGAAAAGAGCGAGAGAGGAACACTAGAAGTTTCACTTCCGTCGTTCGTAAGCTTGACACACTGTTTTTTTTTAAATTCTAATGCAGGAAAGACTGTATTGTTGAAAAATCTTTTTTACATTTAAAAAATTACAAACATTTTTAACATTCGGAAATTTTCAAAAGTGTAAAAAGCTAATAATTTGAGACGTGAACTGAAATTTTGTATGTAACATATACGCGGAAACGATAGGGACGCTATTAATTTTCCGATTATTCGCGAAGTTATTGTAATGCCCCCAAAATTCAAATTTGTAATTTCATTATCTTGTTACGTCCCCACTAGTATTTTAATGAACATTAGCACAAATTTATACTTGTTTTACCAACTGCCGATCTTATTCTCTCTTTTTATATAATTAACCTCTCCTATATAATTTTTCATCGACATTTCAAATTTTCAATAAAAATATAACTTTTTAATAACAATTTTAGACAGATCTTAAGAAATACGAAAAATGAAATATTTTCTCTCTTCAAGAGAAAATATACATCCGATAACAAATACTGCTTTTCCGCTCCCACCGGAAAGACAGTTGGTAGAAATACGTTGAACTCCAAATATTTGACGAAAACCTAAACAAGTAAAAACCAAATTTCCAACAAATTCTTTCAACAAATATATGCATAGGGAAACAGGAAACAGATAATGATAAGAGACTTCCCGTTTCTCAAGATGGCAGGGTTATAAAATGAGCAAACAACAGATGTTTTTCCCAGAAAACCTAACAACTCTAATCTTTCGAAACTCTCGGTTTTCCCACCAACTTTTCTCAACCGCACTCTCCAATCAAAATCGATTTACCACATAAGCAACGCCTTGGTACCATCCAGTGCAGCCAATCCAAGCTCTGCTACAGTACAAGTAATGCCCACTGGTACTCGACCCCCTCGCTAGACCACCTCATAGAAATCGTCACTAGCGCCACCCCGAACACCCTTGTTCGTAGATAGCTCGAATATTTAAAATTACTTCTACTTCTAAACTCAAAGTGAAAACACCTAACAAACCCACTAAAGTCTCCGAACTTCATTACGAAATCGTGAATCAATTTTTCCTAACGTTATACGGAAACACACTTTAGTGTCGGTTATACTAATTTTGGTTGAAGTCAAATATAGACTAAGAATCATAATTATAATTTAACAACCTTTCGTTAGAATTAATTATTGAATGGTAATTCGTGAAACGAATAAATAGTGAAATAATAATCAAAATTTCAAACTACAGTTTGACAACTGAACCGAAAGATTTATAAATCTTGATAATTCAATTAACCTACGGACGATTTTCATCGTTTGCTGATAAAATAAATAAATCAAATAGCGACAACCATTTTAATGATAAAAAAGTGTTAAACAATAAATCAACAATATCGCGAACAAAAGTGATACCGAATGAACAATAGTGAAAAGGAACAAACAACAGTGTTAACGAACGAACAATAGTAATAACTACCAAACAATTATTGTTGCCGAACATTGACTACCAAACCTCGCTGTTGTGAAATTAAATGTAAAGTTTATTGTTGTGATGAAATAAATGCTGTTAAAACTAAATCCTGTCCAATCTTGTTATTCACCTGCGCTTGGCAGTGATCGTTGAAAGAACCTACCTAGTCTGAGCTCCATCTACACCTGGAGTTGTTAAGCTAGAAGGAATTACTTCTACCTTACCGACCTCTAAGTCCAATCCCTTTCAGTACGTAACAATCTAACTAGGGCTTTACGTATATCAAAATGATCCCCGTCAAATTCTAAGTTGGCGCCTGTGTGTATGTGTGGGTGTTTATGTATGTATGCATGTGTACAAAATTTTGCGCAACGATTGCTCATGGACGAATAAAGTTATGGAAGGTCTCAAGGTCGCATTTAAAGCGTTTCCATATAACTTAGAACTGGTTACATTTTGGATGAAATTGGTGCAGTATATATATTGTTATTAACCATTTGAATTGTTGATAATTTTCTATCGCATAAAGTATTAGAGTTAGCGTAAAATTTATATAAGAAAAGTTGTTTCCTATATGAAAATACGTCTTTTATATGAGATGACTTTTTTCGATAATTTGCATAATTAAGGAGGTATGGCCGTCTCAACAATTATGTATGTAATGAGTAACCGAATGAACTCAGCGCTGTTATGACGGTCCCAATCGAAGCGTTTCCGTGCAAAATCGAGCAGATTACACTTTGGATAGTATTCGTCCAGTATATGCAATGATATCAAAAATCGTAATTGTTTATACTGTTCCATTGGGTAAAATGTTAAAGTTATCGTTAAAGTTCTCAGAAGAGAATTATTCCTTATATGACCTACCTAGGTGTGGAAACACCTTTCATGTGCAATGACTTTTTTTTCATAATTTGCATAATTAAGGAGGTATGGTTGTCTGAGCAATGTGAAATCCGGGAACAATGCATGTCATCAGGGTTGTTCCTTATACAACTGGCGGTGTGCAAATGTGTGTGCCCCATACGGGGCACAAACAAAACTTCCCGATTTGGTATTCCAACACAGCATAAGAACGCAACCATGGTGATGAGCAAATCCAACAGTGATATCAATAATTAAACTGGCAACGAATAATTACTGCACGCTATCGATTCAGTTTGATTTTTAAGCCCCATGCGAATATTCAACTGGAAGTCGTCCACATAGTTACCTTTCCTACATCTGTACTTTCTTAATTAACATGCTCTTTGACATCATGCCCACAATTGTCGACATATCCAATCGCCAAGTATACGGTAGTTTAACTCGCGATATGTTCTAACCTATATTGAAAAATGTCACATTGCATGTGCAATTTTTGCATAGGGGACAAGCCTGGTGATATGCATTGTTCCCGTATTTCAAATTGTTCAGACGACCATACTTCCTTAATTATGAAAATTAGGGGAAAAAGTCATTACATATAAAAGGTGTATTTTCATATAAGGAATAGTTTTTTTCAGATAAGTTTCGCGCTAACTTGAATATTTCACCCAGTGGAACCGTGTAAACAATTGCAATTGCTAATAATATTGCATGTACTGCACGAATGCCATCCAAAATGTAATCCGCTCGATTCTGAGCGGCAACGCTTCGATTGAAACCTCTATTAAAGCGCTGGGTTGATTCCTTTAGTTATTACATACATAATTGTTGAGACGATCATACCTCCTTAATTATGCAAATTATAGAAAAAAGTCATTCTACATAAAATACGTATTTTTATGTGGGGAATACCTTTTCTCATATAAATTTTACGCTAACTCCCATAGTTTATGCAATAAAACATTATAAACAATTGAAATCGTTAATAACAATACATATACTGGATTGATTTCATCCAAAATCTAATGCCCTCTAAGCTACATGGAACCGCATCGATTGCAACCTCAATGACCTCAATCGGTCCATTGGTTCATGAGAAATCGTTCCCCAAAATTTTGGCCACACACACACACACACACACACACACACACACACAGACAATAGTCGGGGCTTTGACGTAGTGGTAGAGTATCTGCCTACTACTCCGAAGGTCCTAGGGTCGCGCCCGGCCGCCGGAGAATATTTTTTCAAAATATTTTCTCGTGGATTCCGACCGATGCAGGAATTTCCGTGCGTGCTATCGGCGGTACCCATAAAATGAGACCACGAGGCCGAGCGGGAACCTAATCCGATGCAGACGGGGGGGGGGGTTTCATCATAGGCGCCGGCCATCGTAGCACAGGGGTTTCTGGAGGTTTACCCTGTGTTTAGAAATACGATGGCCTAAAAATGGCCAAAGTCGGCCCCAGCCGCATGGGTGGGTGTCCGGTACGCCCCCTGAAGGAATGCTTACACGGCCGCTACCGAGGGCGTACCAATGAGAGGGACGGAGGAAAAAAAAACACACACAGACAGACATTTGTTCGGAATTCGATGGGAACCATTTCGGTATACTTAAAACCCTAGTTACGAATTGAAATAAACAAACTCGATTTAGGGGTAATTAGAATAACTTCCCGAAAAATCGGGAAGTTAAGAAGGCACAGTCAATGTGCCATTTTTCAATCTAGGTTAGAACATATCGCGAGTTGAACTAGAATATACTTGGCGAATGAATATGTCGACTATTGCGGGAAGAATGTCCAAGAGCGTAATAATTAAGAGAGTACAGAGGTAGGAAGGGTAACTATGCGGACGAAATGCAGTTGAATATTTGTATGGGGCTCAAAAATCAAACTGAATCGATCGTGTGCAGTCATTATTAGTTGCCAGTTCAATTATTTTGATCACTGTTGGGTTTGTTCATCACCATGGTTATGCTGTGCTGAAATACCAAATCGGGAAGTTTTGTTTGTGCCCCGTATGGGGCACACACGTTTGCACACCACTAGTTAGCGATTGCAATTGTTTATACTGTTCCGTTGGGTGAAATATTAAAGTTTTTGTTTTGCAGCCGCATCCTTATTGGCGTCTCACTGTCACTCAAGTAACACGCATAAATCTGATCCTCATGCTAACCATGCGTCTACTCCAGTATTCATAATTATCTGCTTCATAAATGAGTCAGTTTGGAATTCTCAAACAGGCATGTTTTCGTTCTGATAATAACAGGGGTCACACTGAATAACCGTAGCATATTGGCGAAGAATAAATTTAGTAGGTTGTGCAGAAAAACCATATCGGGAAGTTTTGTTGGTGCCCCGAGTGGGGCACACACATGCACACACCACTAGGTTCAAGATATGTTTTCGTTTTATAGATCTAATTCTATCTAGAATCTAGATCTATTCTTGAAACATAACAGCTTTTAACATCATTAGTGCGTAAAATTCTCCGTCACATTCCTCCCCAAGGAATCTCTAAGATTGTGTCCTCTCATCTGCATAAATATTCTGTAATTGTTGAACCACAATGTAAATATTTAAGCATAATTCAATGACACATTGCAGCGCCTATATGTGCCACGTGCACCTTCTTTTTATAGGCTATATAGGTTTTATAATTTGAAGCAAAACCTAATCCGGCGTAATTCGAATAAGTAATCCATGAAGTCGCTCCGGATAAGACCGTTCGTTTCTCACCGTTCGTGAGAAATCGTTAACCAAAAATTCCGATTCCACACATACAAACATACACACACAGACACAGATATTTATGCAGAATTCGACAGGGCGCATTTTGGTACACTTAAAACACCAGTTACGAAGCGAAAAGAAAAAAATCGATTTATGGGTCATTACAATAACTTTGGGAAGAAAAAATCGGGAAGTTAATTATGGTTTTGCACGAAAGCAATTTACGGAATTCTCTAAAATGTCAATAAATTAAGAAGAAAAACATTTCGTATTTATGTTCTTAGTAGACTTTTTAGATGATAAATTTAAAGACAACAGAGTTAGAGTTTTTCGTCAGAAGAGAAAAGTAGGAATACTCACCGGGTAATATTTTTCAGTTTCACCGCAATGCGCGCCATACATTTATCATAGTCATGTCTTTTGTCTCCATATATTCTCCAAGTACGTTCAGAAATCCTTTTACTAGCGTTAACACACGCCTATAATGCTTGTACCTGAAAGACCGTTAGTTTACGCGCTTGCGTATATGAACATCCCATTGGAGTATCTCTAGCGGAGGAGCCAACCCCTTCGTCATACCACGTAAATTGCACAGCACTAGAAGATAAAGTGAGAAAGATGGCATACGTTCATATATACATAATGTATATATAGAGCAAGCTTGAGATGGAAACTATCGAGACACCGCAGTGTAACGCCTCGTGACTTTCTGTCTGATTGAAAATTGATGGAGTGGAATCCGGCAGAGACACTCGGAGAAAGAGGTGAAGCAACGTGTAGAACTCGCTATTTGCAACGATGATCATTTATCAAAGTAAACTAGTGGTGTGAGCATGTGTGTGCCCCATACGGGGCACAACCAAAACTTCCGGAGTTGATATTTCAGCACAGCGTACAAAATTCATTCGCCTCCAATGTACCCCGGTTAATCAGTGTGACCCCTATTAGTGTCATAACGACTGATAAACTGACTCATTTATGAAGTAGATAAACGGGATGTGGGTTTGACTCTCTACGAGTCGAACCAATAACTTCACGATCGTTCCCCCGTATATGTACAAAATTTGGGGTTGTGTCTCAAATTGTGAACGTTTTAAACTTTTCAAAATTACCAAATATGTGAAATTTTATAATTCTTAAAATATAGAAAAGAGAAACCTTGCAAAGGAGATTTTCCAAATAGAGTTAGATGAACCATTCAATTTGTTAATAACAATTAACTATGGGTGTTAGCGACAAAAGTCATAAAGTATTGAATGTGTATTTTTACCTGCGGAACAACATCCATTTGATATATTCTTTCGTATCTCCATCCGTCCTTGCGATATAGCGATATAAACAATTAAATTTGTTAATAACAATGAACTATCGGTTTCAGCAAAAAAAGTTATAGGACATGAAATATGTATTTTTGTGTGTCGAACAAATTTGATTGGGTAATTTTCTGCATATCTTTAATCGTTCTCACGATGCAGCGATATAAACAATTCATTTGTTAATATACTATAGAACCGCTGGGTCGATTATGTTCAAAATCTAATCAGGGCTGAGTTAGGCGGAAAGATATCCAATAAGTATAAAAAACCCCAAATCGCATAATTTGTCTAGGAGAAATCGTTCGACAAAATTTTGCTCACATACGCGCACATACACACACACACACACACACAAACATCTCGCTCAAAATGGTTGGAAATGTTTCTGAGGGTTATGAAACGTGTAGATCAAGTGAAATTTCCAGTTTCGATTTTCCGATCCATAGCAATAACGTTCCTAAGATCGGGAAGTTAATAATTATGAATGTTGGAGTAGATGCATGGTGAGCGTTGAGGTGAGACGGATGCGCATTACTGGAGAGAGAGTGAGTCGCCAATAGGGGTGCGGCCGCAATACCAACGATAACTTTCATATTTTAGCCAGTTGAACAGTATAAACAATTGCATTTGTTAATTGCATACACGGTGGGACTACCATCCAACATGTGATCCGCTCGTTTCTGCAAACGAATGCTTCAATTGAGACCTTCACGACAGCGCTGGGGTCGTTCATTCACTTAGTCCATACATAAATCTTGAGACGGTCATGCCTCCCCAATTATGCAAATTATGGAAAAAGTCATTCCACATAAAATGTGTATTTTCATATCAGGAATCATTTTCTTCCGACAAGTTTCCCGACAACTTCAATATTTTACCCAGTGGAGCAGTATACACAATTGCAATTGTTAATAAAACTGTAGGTCGGATCCTGTACGGATCGAGCGAATAACTTGCCGATCGTTCCCCTGTTATATTATATGCAAAATTCCGGTTCATGTCTCAAATTACGAACTTTTTAAACTTTTCAGCATTTCCAAATACAAATTTTTTTATAATGTTTAAAATGTCAAAAGATTTTTCAAAAAAATAACCTCCCATGCGATAGAGTTAATATGCAATTTGTTAATAATAATTAACTATACGTACCGACATTAGTATAGCCGAGTGGAGTAAGTGCGCAGTGTTACCGCTGGCGCTTGGGTTCCTAACATCGAATCCCCGACAGGGCGTGAATTTTTTCGGAATGCCTGATGAGCCGGAGATTGCTCATAGAATAGCCGCCTATACCGACATAGGTTTTCTGTGGTTCCCTGTGTCTTGAGCTCGATCGCTCAATTAGTTTTTGAGAAAGTTAGGATCATATTTTTGGGCACGCACATGCATAGGGACATTTAAACACACACACACAGAGTCGGGGCTTTGGCTGGGGCCGACTTTCGTCATTTTTGGGCCATCGTATTTCTAAACACAGGGTAAACCTCCAGAAACCCCTGTGCTACGATGGCCGGCGCCTATGATGGAACCCACCCCCCCCCCCCTGCGTCGGGTTAGGTTACCGCTCGGCCGGGCGGTCTCATTTTATGGGTACCGCCGATAGCACACACCGAAGTTCCTGCATCGGCCGGAATCCATGAGAAAAATATTTTGAAAAACATATTCTCCGGCGGCCGGGCGCGAACCTAGGACCTTTGGAGTAGTAGGCAGATACTTTACCACTACGCCAAAGCCCCGACTATGTGTGTGTGTGTGTGTTCGTCTGTATGTGGCAAAATTTTTCGTTTACGTTTTCTCGGAAACGGATCTTGCGGTTCGATTAATTTTTTTTTTTCAATCATTGCGTCTCCGTGTAACTTAGAGCTGATTTGATTTTTAAGCGAATCGATCGAGTAGTTCCCCTGTTTTTGAGAAATTCATGTTGAGCAAAAATCGAAAATAGTGATAATGAACGTTCATTCACACAAAAATCTTGTAACTCAGGTACTCAATGTCACAGTTGGAAGATATAAGCTTATTTTATAACTGATTAAATTTTGAATAAAAGTGGTCCAGTACTGATATTGTTATTAACAATGTCAATTGTTTATAATGTTCTACTACATAAACTATTAGAGTTAGCCCAAAATTCATGTAAGAAGAGTTGTTTGCCATATAGAAATACGTATTTTATGTAGAATGCCTTTTTTCCATAATTTACATAATTAAGGAGGTATAGCAGTCTCCACAATTATGTATGTCATAAGTGAACGAAGCGACCTGTCATGACGGTCCCAATTGAAGCGTTTTCATGCAAAATCCAGCGGATCATATTTGTGCAGTATATGCAATGTTATTAGCAATTGCAATTGTTTATACTGTTTCACTGGGTAAAATATTAAAGTTTTTGTTTTGCAGCCGCATCCTTATTGGCGTCTCATTCCCACTCAAGTAACACGCATAAGTCTCATCCTCATGCTCACCATGCGTCGACTCAAGTTTCATAATTATCTGCTTCATAAATGAATCAGTTCGGAATTCTCAAATAGGTATGTTCTCGTTATGATAATAAGAGGGGTCACACTGATTAACCGTAGTATATTGGAGAAGAATAAATTTAGTAGGTTGTGCTAAAAAACCAAATCGGGAAGTTTTGTTTGTGCCCCGAGCGGGGCACACACATGCACACATCACTAGTTTCAAAAATGTTTTTATTCACTGATGCCTGAAAAGTGGTGATTTGGGGCCGCTTGTTCGGTCGATAAGGTGAAATTCTCGTCTATGGCCGTCAAAATGCGAGAATGTGGGGGCCATGGCCTTTTTTCATTACTTATCGGGCCATAGCCTCTCAAACGCCCTACTTGAAGTGCGCCGATAACCGTCACTCTTCACAGCCGAGAGGGGAAAATATTGCATAGTTCGGTCGGTGCGTGGCGCCACTGATTCGTAACCCCTCTCGTAGTTTCCAACTCGCGTACACAACATCAGATCAGCCAGTGTGTGTGTGAAATATCCGATCGTAGTGATCTTATTAACGTAAAAAATTTATTGACAAAACAAATGGACGATTGGCTCCCAGAAACCCCAGATGAAGTAAAATAGTTGGAATATTCAATTTGCCTGCTAGTGTTTTTTTTTCTTTTATTCTATTTTCTTTTGCTGTTGTGTTTTGTCCAGGTGGGGGGGCTGCGCCCCCACACCCCTCCCCCCCTGCGCCCCTCCGCTCCCCCCCCTTCCGCAGGTCAGGCATACGTGAAAAAAATAGCCTGTGTCATGCGGCCAATAACGTTGGTTCGCGAGTCGTGTGAGTTTGCCCCACTCGGTGTCGGTAAGGCAATGACTTCGGCGAGCCTCGTCCATGCCTTACCGCCACCTCGTGGGGCAAACTCACCCGCCTCGCAAACCGCCGTTTATCAGCCTTATGACACACATAGCTATTCTCATGGATTCCGAACGATGCAGGAACGTTCCGTCTGTGCTATCGGCGGTACCCATAAAATGAGACGGCCCGGCCGGGCCGGAACCTAACCCGCCGGAGGGGGGAGGGTGGGTTCCATCACATGGTCGGAATTTTATAAGGATTGCCTTCAGGCTTCAGCGCCGAACTCGCCCGAACCAGCCGTTTTGCGCCTCCGCAGATGGAAACCCGAAGGCAATTCTTATAAAATTCCGACCATAGGCGCCGGCCATCGTAGCACAGGGGTTTCTGGAGGTCTACCCTGTGTTTAGAAATACGATGGCCTAAAATGGCGAAAGCCGGCCCCAGCCGCATGGGTGGGTGTCCGGTACGCCCCCTGAAGGAACACTTAAATGGCCGCTACTCGGGGCGTACAAATGAAAGGGATGAAGAGAAAAAAAACACACACAGACATACATACAAACATCTCGCTCAAAATGATCGCAAACGCTTCTAAGGGTCATGAAACATGGAAATCAGGTGAAATTTCCGATTTCACTTTTCGGGCCCATAACAATAACGTCCCTCAAGATCGGGACGTCAACATGTCACATAAACCTAATTGTATATTGTTATTCATTCTGTAATTTATGATAGAGAATTATGACAAAAAACACAGAAACGCCCTTATCTATTTGCTATCCGAAATAGACCCGCAACATATTCTGACGACGATTGTCGGCATAATCACATGTTGACTGAAGAATTTGGCCAACAATCTTGATCAGGATTTTTAGGTATCAGAATTCTGTGCGTGTGTGTTTCTTTTTCTGTTCCTCTGTCTTACATGGTGTGTGCATGTCGGTCTGTAAGTGATTTTTTAAATCACAGTTTCTCGTAATAAGATCAAGCAAATTACTACCAACAATTTGAATTGTTTTAGAGACTGTATCGCGAGAAGGGTTAGAGAAACCATAGAACGTGAAAGAGCCTATATTATTCCTTGCTCAAAAATACTCATATAATGTCTTATGATTTTCTTCCGTTATTCTCTTAATTTAGGACGCGTGAATCGTTGAAGCTAGGTGGGTTGCACCCGTTCTTGTCCATGACTAGCGCGTACCCCGAGCATCTCTTATGTACACCCACATTCGCATCCGCACCCACACCGGCCGACCCACACAAATGCACAAAGACGGCACATTGGAGAATCGTAAAAACATGTAAAACGTCGAGAAACGTCTAAATTCCATGATTCTGAAAAACTTAGTTTCCGGGGTAAATAGTATAAGTTGCTGGTCGCTTATTTTAAAAATACTCTCAGGATAATATTATAAGTGCACACGAATGAATATCTATGCAAAGAATGAAATATGTTTCACTGATTTGAAAGAAAGATACTCAACAAAGATAGAAGGAAAATCAGTTTACTGAAATGAATATGTGCAAAATCCATATTTAAATGGTACTTTTTTTAATACTGACGAGGCTTCTCTATGTAATGATCAATATGTACAAGCTCCATCACAGCTCTTTACCCCTTAGAATACCGGCAGTATCTGCTCAACCCTCCATTGATATCTCCCCTACTTCGTCTTACTGACTGCCGCGCGGGGCCGGGGGGGAGGGGGCCGGAGGGCTTGGGGCTCCGCCCAACTACGCTCATCTACATATCTCGCTCACTCCTGCAGTTCTTTTCTAGACCTGCTCTGTTCACATTTGGCCTCTCTCTGCTAACCACCCGCTCCTCTCTGGTCGACTTTCCATGATGCTCTGCGCCATCATAGGTTTTCTCTTGTTTCTTACCGTCGGCTTCACGACTTTATGCTTCATAAAAATGATATAAAATTTGTAGACACGGGGCGCCATGAAGACCAAACGCCTTGGCCACATAGGTAGCACATCTGAACTCAGCGTTATTATACTCTTGAGTATAGAAAAATACCACCAATTCGACAAAAAACAAACGGGATGTGGGTCTGACCCTCTACGGGTCGAACCAATAACTTCCCGATCGTTCCCCCGTATATGTTATATCCAACATTTCGGTTCATGTCTGGAAGTACGAACTTTCTGAACATTTAAAAATCTCCAAACATTAAAAAATAACAATTAACTATAGGTGTTAGTAAAAAAGGTCATAAAAGGTGAAATGTGTATTTTTACGTGTGCAACGACTTTCATTTGATACCTTGTTTCGTATCTCCAACCATTCTTGCAACAGAGCGATCTAGAGAATTGAATTTGTTAATAACAATTAACTATCGGTACTAACAAAAGAAGGTATGCAATGTCAAATATGTAGTGTTGTGTGTGGAGCAATTTTCATTTAACAATTTGCGCCGTATCTTCAACCGTTTTCACGATGCATCGATATACATAATCCAATCTGTGCATAACTAGAAAACCACTGTGTCGGTTATGTTCAAAATCTAATTCGGTCTGAGTTAGACAAAAACCTGTCGAATGAGTAGAAGCGAAATCGGATAATTTTTTCAAGAGAAATCGTTCGACGAAATTTTGCTCAGACACGCACGCACACACACACACATATTTAGTTAAAAATAGTCTAGTAATGCTGGAAAAAACCTTCAAACCTGAACATCCGATGACAAAACTCTGTCATTTTGGGAGCATTCCAATAACTTCCCTATATGGGGAAGTTAACACTGGGTAGTAGTTTACAAACTAACCTAAAACAGAAACAAGGTAGGACGAAATGACACAGACAGAGAGAGGAATACAAAAGTTTCACTTCGGTGGTACGTAGGCTTGTTTATTTTCTTTTCGAAACATTTTTCGTTTCACTCAAAATTTATTAACTTCTCCATATAGGGAAGTTATTGTAATGACCCCGAAAATCGGAAGTGAAATTTTCATGATATTTTCAGTTTTCTCGCCTTTTCACATCATCCTGACTCGTTTTCCGAAAAATGGTTGTACGTGTGTGTATGTGTGTGTGTGTGTGTGTGTGTGACCCATAACTTTGTTTAACGTTTCCGAAGAAACCAACGTAGCGATTTATGTGTTTTTTTTTTATCGACGCCACTTACTATTCTCCAGGTTTGAAAGGAACGATTTATGCGAAAAACGATTCGTTCAATTGTTACTAACAAATTCAATTATTTATATCGCTCTATCGCAAGAACGGTTTGAGATACGAAAACAAGCAGGCGGTCATCGAATGCTGACATTCGAATGCATAACGGTTATTTTTATTTCGTTTAACGTTTCCTTTTTATTTCCACCAATTTCATTGGTGGTATGCTTCCAAATGTCACGGGTATTGGCATGTTACCAAATAGAACATTTGTGTAAAATTTCAAGTCTCTATGACAAGCACTGTAGGAGGGATTTGATGTGCGACCAAAGATTTGGCATGTTTCTAGAAAAATTAAAGTAACTGGAATCTTTATGATTCCGGCCTGGTATTTCTCAATTGCATTCCATAGATACCATTGAGGCAAATCTTTCGAAAAAAAATCAAAATCCGTTCATTAGTTTTTGTAATATTGAATAAAATGAATTTCTAGTAAAAATTGAATATCTCAGAAAATAATGAAAATTTTGAAAAATCCAAACCACTTGCACATATAGATACCAAATGGAACATTTGTGTAAAATTTCAAGTCTCTATGACAACAACTGTAGGAGGAGATGCGCGAACAAAAATTTTAAGTGAAAAACATAAACGTTGAAATAACTCGAAAACTTTCCACAGACGCATATGTGTTTTTTGGTTCCCTCTTACAGATGACGTGATGAGGAAAATTAAAAAACAAAGAAATGAATCGGTTCAATATTGAAGGAGATATGGAACAAAAACAAAAAAGAATGAATGAAGTTTTCTCAAAACTTAGGCTTCGATCAAGCTGAAATTTGGTATGGTGTAAGATGGTCTCAATACCAATTATTAGAGAGAATTTGAGATTTTTCAAATCAATTTTACCTGTTTAAATGTTCAAATTAGTCAATCGAGGTGCCAAAAATGAGATGTTCACAGACAGACGGCGGCCGCAAATTTTGTATACTTACGTGTCAGACCATTCTAGATCATTTCCACATGGAATTAGAAAATGTGAAAATGGACCCTCGACAATGCTTCCTTCCGGAAGCAAAAAGGGTTCAATGAAAGTTGTTCCCCGCCACGAAATACACATTTGACGTTTTATGACTTTTTTTGATAATACCCGTAGTTAATTATTAGTAACAAAAGAGATTGTTTATATTATAGCGGCGGGAGAACGATTGAAGATCCGAAACAAATGATACACAAACGTTCATATTTGATCTCGTATAACTTTTTTTGCTAACACCGATAGTTAATATTTCTTAACAAATTCAATTGTTTAGATCGCTCTATCG
The DNA here is from genome assembly GCA_026005395.1 of Asobara japonica. Taxonomy (NCBI): domain Eukaryota; kingdom Metazoa; phylum Arthropoda; class Insecta; order Hymenoptera; family Braconidae; genus Asobara; species Asobara japonica. The sequence goes on from BQMI01000221.1 coordinate 785,958, forward strand.
CAAGTACGGTTGGAGATGCGAACCAAAGTGTCTAATGAAAGTCATTCCACACGTAAAAATACACATTCGATGTTTTATGACTTTTTTGTTTCCGAATGGAAGCATTGTCGAGGATCCATTTTCACATTTTCTAATTTCATGTGGAAATGATCTAGAATGGTCTGAAACATACAAATACAAAATTTGCGGCCGCCGTCTGTCTGTGAACATGTCATTTTTGGCACCTCGATTTACTAATTTGAACATTTAAATGGGTAATCTCAAATTTTCTCCAATAATTGGTGGTGAGTCCCTCTTGCACCATACCAAATTGCAGCTCGATCGAAGCATAAGTTTTTGAGAAAACTTGGTTAATTTTTTTTTGGTTTTTGCTCCATAATTCCTTCAATATTGAACCGATTCATTTTTTTTGAGATCTTCCCCATCACGCCATCTATAAGAGAAAATCAATATGCGTACGTAGAAAGTTTTCGAACTATTTCAACTTTTATGTTTTTCACTTAAAATTTTTGTTCGCGCATCTCCTCCTACAGTTGTTGTCATAGAGACTTGAAATTTTACAGAAATGTTCCATTTGGTATCTATATGTGCAAGTGGTTTGGTTTTTTGAAAATTTTCATTAGTTTCTGAGATATGCAATTTTTACTCGAAATCCATTTTATTCAATATCTCAAAAACTAATGAACGGATTTTGATTTTATTTTTTGAAACAGTTGCCTCAATGGTATCTATGGAATGGAATTGAAAAATATAAAGCTGGACTCAAGAACATTCGAGTTATTACAATTTTTCTGGTTAATACGCAACATTTTTATCCCGCATCTCCTCCACAGGGGTTGTCATAGAGACTTGAACTTTTACACAAATGTTCCATTTAGTAACATTCCAAAGCCGTTACCATTCGGAAGCATACCACCAATGGAATTGGTGGAAATAAAAAAGCAACGTTAGACGAAATAAAATAACCGTTATGCATTCGAATGTGGGCATTCGATGACCGTCTGCTTGTTTCTAATAGTCATAGTTAATTGTTATTAACAAAAACCATGTGTGTCAGCTCCGACGCGCGACTAGAGTTTACTCTTTCAGAATAATTACCTTGGAATATATACAATAGGGGGTTGGGAGGGTAAATGAACTGAAATCCGTGGAAGTATATACTTTCATTCATATCTATTTACATTTAGGACCTTCACTATTAACATGAACATTATCAATTTTCTAAAGATTATCATCGGTATTCAATACGGTGAGAATCGGTTTGTGAAAACTAAAATACGATATGTGAACATCGGAAGTTACATGAGTTACGAATCGTGAAAGTTACTTGAAGGCTGGTTCCAAAAGTGGTAATAGAAAAATTCGAAGATATATATTCAGAAGCACAAATGTCGAATTTTACTCTGGCAGAGTGATAGAAGACATTAATTTCTGACTATCAAAAAAAAAGTGCGTCATAGAGACACGACAGAAGTGAAAATTAAGCAGCACATTTTATTTCCAATTTTTTGTATCGGCAGAAGTGAAACTTATACAGTACATTTTAATTATAAACTAAAATATTGATAATTTTGATTTCACACTTTTTTTGAAACAGTCAGAAATTAGTACATAACCTACCTGGTAACTGCATACACTTCTTTTTATGATTTCTGTTCATCATCACTTGAATTATTTTCTTCCATATTTTACACTATTTCATTAACTTTTTTCACTTCCTCAGTATAAATATAAATAAATATCAGAATAGCTCTCTACATAAAAATAGAACACGAAAACTCTGAAATTTCATAAACCGACTGTTGATATTCAATACATGTATTGAAACCAGTCTAACCTTCCCCGTGAGAACGTCTGGGTATCACAGTCTGAGTTGCGCAAATACGGTGCGCAGAAAACAATGTAACGACTTCACTTTTAGTTAACACTCCATTTCACTGCTCACCTTTTCGCGTACCGCGGGCTATAAATCAATTCTAACGGAGTAAACTCAAAAAAGGATTGTTTGTATCGCTGCATCATGAAGACGGTTAAAGATACGAAACAAATTACTCAATGAAATTTGTTCCACACACGAAAATACATATTTCATGTTGTAATCTTTTTTTGCTAACACCCATAGTGAATAGTTATTAACAAATTGAATCGTTTAGATCGCTCTATCACAAAAAGGCTTCGAGATACGAAACAAAGGGTGTAATGCAAGTCGTTTCACACGTAAAAATACACATTTGACGTTCCATGACTTTTTTGCCAACACCCATAGTTAATTGTTTTCAACAAATTGTATTGTTCATCTAACTACCTTATATTAAAAATGATAATTTTTTTAATATTTAGAAATTTCGAAAACTTTTTAAAGTCCAGGATTTGAGACATGGACGGAAATTGTGGATATAATATATATGGCGGAACGATCGGGAAGGTATTGGTTCGACCCGTAGAGGGTCATACGCACATCCCGTTTATTTTATTATCCTTGTATTTTTTCACTTAACTATCCAGATATCCGGCTTAACTCAAATACAGTCCCCAGTAACCATCTCCATCCAGGTCAATCCTCAACATTTAGTCCTTCAAGCTGGATTATCTATGTAATTTAATGGTCAAGTGAAAAAAACACTCATTAGGTATACAATACTAATTACTTTTGTTTTGTGGTTCCTCACATGTTGTAATTTATGTATTTAATACCAACTCATCCAGTAAGCTCCAGAGCTCATTCAGTTCATTCTGCCTTTCATTCAATTCATTCTGCATCTCATTCAGTTCATTCTGCACCAGCACAGTCTGGACAACACGTCTGCATGGACCCAAGGCAGGACATACAGGAGGATCTCGCAATTAGTCAAGGTAGCAACGGTCACCTTGATTCCTTCACACCTTGACAACCTTGACGTTGTTGTCACGAGGCCAAACATCAGACCATGCTCAACACGGCCGAAGCCAGGGCACCATGCTCATCGTACACCTCATCACAACCTATAACCAGCGCATAAATTTCAGGTATCATCGTCGACGCTTCGTGTGCAGTTACTTACTCATCATTTCACACCTCGGTGGCCGCAGCGATGATCAAGGTCAGCATAATGGGCAACACTCATCCTGTTAATCTCAGATTGTTAATTGACCGTGGGCAGACATCACCTTTATCTCAGAAAGCATTACCCAGTCCTGCAAACTTCCAAGGAAACCCTCCAGTCTGAACATCACTGGCGTTTGCGGCCGTACTTTGCCGCAGACACGAGGCACTGTACCACGTACTTTGCTTTCAAACACTTCGTCAACAGTACTTGCTATTCGTGCACATGCTTTACAAAAAAAGTTTCATCAATTCTTCCGTCGTTTACCATCGACTGAAAATCATGGCCACCTATCAAAAATTTCGAACTACCTAATCCGCGGTTTTTAAAACTTTGCGTAATTTCATTATTGTTGGTACTGATCTCTATGGCTTGATTATAAAGCCAAATATTCCTCGATATGATCCATACACGCCGATCGCCTAATTGTCCATTTTGGTTTGTTCGTCCTGTGCCAAATCCGGACCTCAAATTAGGTTAGTGGGACCTTACCTCAAGGGAAATGGTATAAATGCATTGGTAGCTACAAGAACCTCCATCATTCTCCTTTCTCTTTAGTCGTTGCAAATTCATATCCAAGGGGAATTATCGGGGACTTGTAAGATAGTAGGGCTTTCTAATCATATGATGGATTCTCTGCGTATTGTAATCCTGCCTCTACACCTAGACGTAAATGTTAAGTTCCACGGTATTCCCCATCAAGCTGGTGGATATGGAACGATTGTTGGAAATGATATGTTGCATCAGTTGGAGGCTCGCATCTCTTTCCTGACAAGTACTATCACGTTCAATATCTCCATCTCGCAGAAGGGCTTCCCACGCAAAACTTGAAAATTTTCGAAAGACAGAAGGTTTTGGAATTGATCGACGCGTATAATGATGTGTTTCGCTCGGGATATGCTGGGTAAATCTAAAAACTTCAAATGCAAAATTCGAACCGTGGAGGATAAGGTTATTCACAAACGTCTGTACCAGTTCCCTCGTGAACATAAGGATGAGATTGGCAAACAGTGTCAAGCTCTAGAGAGCAAGAAATTATTAGACCTTTGGAGTCACCTTCCAATTTTCTATTATGGATTGTTTCCAAGAAACCTGACTCACATGCAAAAAAACGTTGGAGACTGGCCATCGATCTCCGGGTACTGAACAAACAGACTATTGCAGATTGTTATTCACTGTCAGGGATTCCGGCAATACAGTCCCAAGTAGGTGGAGCCAAGTATTTTAGTGTATTTGATCTAGTTAGTGGACTTCACCAGGTAGCAATGGATGAAAAAGACAGGGAAACAACAGCTTTTACAGGAACTAATGGGCATTTTGAATATGTCCGAATACCTTTTGGACTCGAAAAATTCATTCCCAATCTTTCACACGATGACGGATCAGGCCTTGAGTAGTTTGAAGGGTACAGAACTATACGTCTGCTTGGATGACGTAGTCGTGTATTCTGGAAGCTTCAAGGAGTATTGACAGCTGTTGCAGAACCTGTTCACCTGTCTCAGAGACAATGGGCTCAGAGACAAATGAAGAGTAAGCACTCGTCAACTCGATAACTGCAAATTCTTCATGGAAGTGGTGGCATACTTCAAACACGCCATAGATGAAAAGGGAATCCATCCACATCCTGAAAATATCAAAACGTTGACAAATATACCAACACCAAAAAATCAACGGGGTGTTTAGAAAATTTTGGGGGTTTAGTATTAGTATCGAAGGTTTGTCAAAAAATATCCTGAGATTTCACAACCACTGTATGATCTTCTGAAGAAGGCTCCAAAATTCGAATGGAAGCGTGAACAAGAGAAAGCTTCTAATCTCCTTAAGATGGCCATCACGGAACACTCATTGTTATATCATCCCGATAGCAACGAGCCTTACGAAGTACAAGTATCTAGTAGTGAATGGGGCTTAGGAGCGATTGTGAACCAGAAAGATCTAGAAGGTGAAAATCACTTTATCCTGTCTCCATCCAAGACACGGCGAGGAGCAGAAATTCGATATACATCTACAGAATTTGATTGTCCTGCCTTACTCTATACACTCCACCAATTTAAGCCATTCATTTACAGCGTGGCATTTGCAGTGATCACTAGTACACCTGCAATAAATTGGTTCAGAGATTCCACTCATCTTAAATCAAGCCAAGTAAAGTGGAAGACATTTTTGAATGATTTCGAATTTGAAGTGGAAATCAGAAAAGAATAAACGGGATGGGGGTATGACCCTATACGGCCGAACCAATAACTTCCCGATCGTTTCGCCGTATATATTATATCCACAATTTCCGCCCATGTCTCAAATTATGGACTTCATAAAGTTTTCGAAATTTCTGAATATGAGGTAAAATTATAATTCTTAATATGAAGTAGTTAGATAAACAATTTGTTAAGAACAATTAACTCTTAGTGTTGGCAAAAAAGTCATGGAACGTCAAATGTGTATTTTTACGTGTGAAACGACTTGCATTACACCTTTTGTTTCGTATCTCCAAGCGTTCTTGCGATAGAGCGATCTAAACAACTGAATTTTTTAATAGCTATTAACTATCGGTGTTAGTAAAAAAAGTTATACAACATGAAATATGTATTTTCGATGTGTGGAACAAATTTCATTCACTAATTTGTTTCGTATCTTCAACCGTATTCATGTCACTGCGATATAAACACTGTTTTTTGTTACAAACAATTAACTACGGATGTGATCACAAAAAGTTATAACACGGCAAATGTGTAGTTCGTGGCTGGGAACAACTTTCATTGAACACTTTTTTTCGTATCTCAAACCGTTCTTGCGATAGAGCGATATAAACAATTCACTTTATTAATACCAAGTAAAGGAGTTATTCGTTGAAGAATCCGGAAACGTTAAGCAATGTTTTGTGTTTACACACATACACGCGCACATACAGATACCTCTCGGAAATCACTTGAGGATTTTGCAAAACGTCGAGAAATCTGAAAATTTCATGGATCTGGGACTTTTCATTTTCGGCGTCATTACAATAACTTCCCGAGATCGGGAAGTTAATAACAATTAACTATGGGTGTTGGCAAAAAAGTCATGGAACGTCAAATGTGTATTTTTACGGGTGGAACGACTTGCATTATACCCCTTGTTCCGTATCTCGAACCGTTCTTGCCATAGAGCGATCTAAACAACTGAATTTTTTAATAACTATTAACTAGCGGTGTTAGTAAAAAAAGTTATACAACATGAAATATGGAACAAATTTCATTCACTAATTTGTTTCGTATTTTTAAGCGTTTTCATGATGCAGCGATATAAACAATCCCTTTTGTTAATAACCATTTACTATGGCTGTTAGCAAAAAGGCATAAAACATCAAATGTGTATTTTACGTGTGGAACGGCTTTCATTAGACGCTTTTTCTCGTATCTTTTACCGTTCTTGTGCTAGAGCGATCTAAACAATTGAATTTTTTAATAACAATAAACTATGGGTGGCAGCCAAAAAAGGTATAGAACATTAAATAGATATTTTTGTGTGTGGACCAAATTTTTTTCGTATCGTCAATCGTTCTCACGACACAGCAGATATAAACAATTAATTTGTTAATAACTATAAAACCGCTGGGTCGATTCTGCTCAAAATCTAATCAGGGCTAAGTTAGGCGGAAACCTATCCAATGAGTATAAAAAACCCAAATCGCGTAATTTGTCTGGGAGAAATGGTTCGACAAAATTTTGCTCACATGCGCACACACACACACACACAGACAAACATCTCGCTCAAAATAATTCTAAAGGTCTTTTCTAGGGGGCATGAAGCGTGGAGATCAAGTGAAATTTCCAATTTCGATTTTCCGACCCATAACAATAACTTGCCTAGAATCGGGAAGTTAACAAAACGCGCTGTTGGCTGACGCATTGGCGGAAAATCCACTAGTAGGTGACTGTGATGAATGACTCTTATCATCGATATGCTTTCCTGTTAATCCGATATTAAAATCAACTTTACGACGACAAACCATCGGGTTCGTTTCAATAGTGATCCGCAAGAAGTACCCACTTCTGATGCATCATTGGAGAAAGAGTTGGGCAGAGACGTGTAACAGAAATTTCTAGTGGCCGAAAAACCCCTACCTCGTATCGATTGAACCGAGACTATCAATCTGCATGGAAAGAGCAAAATCATCCTAGAAGCACCTGAACGAACATTAAAACAAAACAAACAGGCGGTCCTCGGGTCCCTCCATTCGAATGTGTCAAATATGTTCCCGTTTTTTTTTATTTCCCCCAATTTCATTAGTGGTAAGCTTCCGAATGGTCCGATTTCACACAAAATGAAAATGTTCCAGTATTGAAAATACTTTTTCTCAGCGAACGGAAACAAAAACAGGAATATCTTATATTACCCAAAGTAATTGACTCAGTGTTGTGCAAGCAGTTCATAGATCTCGTTAAGGCTTCTATTTTGTAAAAAAATGGGATGAATACTTATCGAGAAATGAAGTGATGAAAAAACCGTAAAAATGAAAAAATTGAAATCTAGAAAGTTAATGATGCGATTGAATCGCCATTCAATAGGGTTCTTCGCCATAACGAAAGGATTTTCTGTTCCAAATTTCAAGTTTTTATGACAATTTTTGCAGACGCTAGAGTGCAAACAAACGCAAAAAGTAAAACCACAGTCAAAAGTGAAAAAACAGAAATATCTCATATTACCCAAAATAATGGACGCAATGTTTTTCAACCATATCATAGATATCGTTGAGGCACCCATTCTGAAAAAAAACAACAAAATCAGTTCCATAATTATCGAGAAAGAAAATAAAAACCGTGAAAATGAAAAAATTAAAATCTAGAAAACTAATGACACAATCAAATGGCGATTTGACAGGGTTCTTCACCACAACGAAAGGAACATCTGTTCCAAATTTCAAATTTTTATCTCAATTTTTGCAAACGCTAGAGTGTCAAACAGCAAAGATAACTGTAAAAACCAGAAAAATTGAAATATGTTCGATTTCATGTGAGCAACCTACTAGATGTTCTTTGACCATTCCCTGGATCTCGTCGAGACGCACATTTTGATAAAGAAGAAATTAAAAAATATTCGTTAGTTTCAGAGATTTGAACAATCAAAGAAAAAAAGGACAAAATCTATTTCTAAGAAACTTACGGACCTATCGCACTGAAAATGCGCCCACAGCTAGACGTACTTATTACCAATAACTGATGATTTTTTCAGATTTTATCCTCAAAATTTAGTCCTTTTTATGTTCAATTTTGTAAGTGAAGATTTTCGAAAAAAATTGATACATACAGACACTATGCTCAAACTTCGTATTTTTACGTTTCAAACCATTATATATCGTTTACAAGCATAATTAGCGAAACTGAAAATTGACCGATGGCAATGCTTCCATTCGGAAGCAAAAAACTATATCTAATACAGTACCTACAGTACTTGATTCTGATTACAGCGAATTATCTACAATTTATGATCATATATATGACAATTAGAATCCTAACTATGTGTGCTAATGAAGTTGGTTGGCCCTCATTATTACAATTATTATATAAATTGAAGAATAATGGAGCAGAAATTACAGAACAAGATGTTCAGGAACTCCATTATATTGAAAAGAGCACACTCATCAATGAAGATGCTGTAACATGTGCCATCTATTTTAGTAAGCTCATCAATGTTATAATGAACATACTTCAGTCCAAAAAGTCTTCTCCCTTCGGGAAATATCGGGTTGTCCATTATTTTAAAAGAATTGAATTCCAGCAAGGTGGGAGCCCCCATGCACACATTCTGCTATGGCTTGAGAATGCTCCAGCGGATCCAACAGGTGCTGACCGACTAAGAGCTATTGAACTATTTGATACATTGATATCAGTGGCCACTTCAGAATCGTCGGGGAACATCAACCTACAGACACATAAGCACACGTTCACATGTTACAAAAGTAGCTGCGAACGCTCATCAAACATGCAGATTTGAAGCTCCATTCATGCCATGCAGATACAGAACTATACTGACACCAATGCAGAAAATATTTTCTCACGGACTCCGACCGATGGCAGGAACATTCCGTGGGTGCTATCGGCGGTATGCATGAAGTGAGACCCTGAGCCGGAACCGAACGCGAACCGTCGCGCGGGGGGGGGGGGAGGGAGGGTTCCATCGTAGACGCCCGCCATCGTATCACAGGGGTTTCTGGAGGTTTACCCTGTGATTAGAAATACGATGAGCTGAAATGGCGAAGTCGGCCCCAGCCGCAATGGGTGGGTACTCTGATCCGTAGTATTGCCCATGAAGTAATGCCTACCAGCGGTTACGTGGGTAAATACGAATAGAGAAAGAGTGGAAAAAAAAAAAAAAAAAAAAAACAATGCAGAAAGAAGAACCAGAATTCCACACGTATAAACAACATTACAACACGATAAGAACAAACTTAAAGAACAATGACTATGCTGATATTGATAGTTTCTATCAGGGAAATGTAATACGATCAGATGATTACTACATGAATGTGCTTCGAGCTGGCATCAATCGTCCCAGAGTATTTCTTAAACGTCAACCCATGGAAAAGTGGCATAATCCATTCAACCCATTCATTTTCAATATTTTCAAATCAAACATGGATGTGCAATTTATCACCGAAGAATACTCATGTGCTGCATACGTAGTGGAATACGTCAATAAAATGAACCGTGGAATTAGCAATCTCCAACGTAACATCACTGAAATAATGGATGAACATCCAGAGTTCGATATTGTCGAAATTACTAGGAAAATGAGCGTTGACATGCTAAATACTGTCGAAATTACCAGTCAGGAAGCTGCATGGTACCTTCTGCGTGAACCGATGTCAAAGTCGTCTTCAGTTGTTACCTATATTTCAACAATATGGCCGATCGAAAGACAAAGAATTCGAAAAACTCAGAAAGAACTCAATGAAATGGATGCTGATAATGATGCAACAAACATATGAAAAGGAAATTGGTTTGACAAGTACCAAAAGAGACCTGAAGAGCTAGAAGATGTCAATTTGGCCCAGTTTGTTGCTCATTACACACTGAATAATCAGGGGAATTGGACACGAAGGAAAGAACCTCGGATTATTCGGTACAGAAACTACGACATAGCTGATGATTTCAATGAATACAAACGGGAAATGGTGACTTTGTATATTCCATTCCGAGACGAAGAAAATGAAATTCTTGCAGAAACTAAATTCATACAGATTTACGACGACAACGAAATATTGATTTTGGAGCGAGATAAAGAATTCTCATCGAATTTAGATATCCAGAAAACCATCGAGATATGCCGAGAGTTGTGTCGTGAAGATGAATTGAATCAAGATGATGATGCTGAAGGGGACAACGTAGGTCACCTTTTTCCTGAAGCAAATCCTTTTCAAGAATTGTATAACGCTGACCACATAATGAACGACGATCTGCGGTTGGCAACACTTAACAAACTGGGTGCTATCGCAAAGAAGAGGGATAATTTAATGTCTAATGAACAATTTTATGAACTAATGAGAATGGCCAATCAGAGGCAGAAAGCACTCCTGATGCATGTGATTGCTAATCTCCTCTCATCAAACCGATCACCACTCCAAGTTTTCTTCACTGGGCCAGCAGGATGTGGGAAGACATTCCTCATTAGACTCCTCATGGAAATTTACAACCGCTTCACAAATAATGATGGTTTTTGCAATGCTTACATCGCATGTGCATCAACAGGAAAGGCTGCAATAGCAATTGAAGGTACGACAATCCACACTGCATTGAAAATATCCCTTTCCAAACTACTACCATTAGCAATTGAAGTGGGTCAACAGTACAGAATGCTCTTCAAATACGTCCAAGTTATACTCATCGATGAGGTCAGTAGGTAGGAGCGGAATTCCTGTCTCAAATTGACGCACGATTAAAACAAATAACAGGAAATTTCCAAGATCATTTTGGAGGAATGGATATCATTTTCATAGGAGATTTGCGTCAGTTACCTCCAGTGCGTGCTACACCCATCTATCAGGCAACAAAACGACGCATAGCAGCACCAACACTTTGGCGTGACTTGAAGTTCTGTGAATTGCATAAAGTCATGAGACAAGCGAATGCTGATTTCTCCTCTTCATTAACTAAAATTGGAAATGGCGAAGAATTGGATCAAGAACAGATACACCTAATCGAATCTCGTTTTTATACAAGAGAGGAACCAGATCGTCTTTGTCCACATGGAATTGGGCTATATTTGACAAATAATGCTGTAAACGAATACAATTTGACAATTCTTAATTCTGCAGAGAATAAAACAGTCTCAATAGCTACTGATGTATTCACCGGGTGCCATAATGCTGAGCAACAATCATTTGTACGACAAAAATTGCATAAAAAAACAGTAATAGACACTGGAGGTCTGCCCTACGAGATAATACTGGTGTTAGATAAATGGTATATAATAACAACCAATCTGGATGTCTCGGATGGTTTAGCAAACGGCGCAGTTGGTAAACTAGTTCATATCGAAACTGATGAGGCAGGGGCAGTAACTCGTGTGTGGCTGGAATTTCCAGATTCACCAAAGACGGGGCAGAAGATCCGGAGAAAAGCTGCTGCGTTCATCCAAGCAAACAACATCAGCCACACGGCAGTTCCCATTGCACGAAGAACTTCTACGATATATATGAACAATAATAAAACGATTTTCGTCAACAGAAATCATCTGCCATTGGTATCAGCGTGTGCTATTACTATCCACAAGTCTCAAGGTGGTACGTTTAATCAAATCGTCTATGAATACGAAAAGACACATTCACAACAACTCCTTTACGTAGCCTTGTCCCGTGTCACAAGTATACAGGGATTGTACATCGTTGCGAAGGATGGGAAGAACAAATTTTATCATGGACGGAAAAAAGCTCAATCAATGGACAAGCTACAATCAGAATTTAGAAGATTATCAACAAATCCATTGATAACTTTGACTGACATTCTCCGAGAGTTCATCAGCAGACCAGGCTTATCAATAACAACCCTCAATTGCCAAAGCTTAGGAGCTCATAGCGGAGATTTCAATGATCCGGTGATTCTACGGTCTAATATATTGATACTTTCAGAGACGTGGAAGGAAAACGATCAAGAAATTGATGTTCCCAATTTTAATTGTGTCGTACAGTTCAAAAGACATAATGTGAGAGCAGGGGGTGTCGCAATACTTTGCAATACTGCTCATGGAACGAACATCATGACACCCAATATGGACCTGAACTTGAAACAACTAGAATCGCTTTCAATTGCGTTGTCATCTGTTGGAGAAATGTGTGCACCTGAATGTCGCACAGAAAGCGGACAGCGGATTATGCTTATAGCACTCTATATTTCACCAAATCAGAAGATAGCGAAAATAATAGAGTTTATTCACCTTCACTTGCTGCCGTATACTCCAGTGGGGGCTGCAGAAGTTGGAGTAGAGCTGGACAAAATACCTATGATTCTAGGTGCAGATTTTAATGTTAATTTTGCTTCAGAGGATTCCAAGCCATTAATTCAGTTCTTGCAACAGAAATTGTCATTGGCAATGAACAATTCACCAATTGAATTGACTACACGCCATGGTACCACGATCGATGCAGTTTCTCACGTTACATCGAAAATTTGGAGTCAAGAGTCTTCATTACCTATTTTAGTTACCACAAACCTATCATTTCGTTCATGAAGAGTCTACCAGAGAATGAAGGTGAAGCTGATTGAGATTTAATTCATCATATTCATACTAATATTATTGTATCTTGAAAAATGTATAATTATTATGAGTAAATTAATATTTACTATCAAGAAGTGTTTGACACGTGATTAAAATGATTCCTCTCCCTCTAAACATAGAAAATTAAATAATCTGTGCCGATCCATTCATTCAGTTTCACTTCTATCGCGTGTCTTCATGACACACCATTTTTTTTTTTATAGAAATGTTAACTTCCCAATTTTGCAGAAGTTGCAATGACCCCGAAATCGATTTTTAAGTTCCCGATATTTCGGCAAGTTATTGTAATGCCCCCAAAATCCAAATTTGTGATTTGATTATCTAACTAGGGCTTTAAGTATACCAAAATGATCCCCGTGAAATTCCAAGCTGGCGTCTGTGTGTTTTTTTTTTCTTTTTTTTTTCCTCCGTCCCTCTCATTTGTACGCCCCCGGTAGCGGCCGTGTAAGCATTCCTTCAGGGGGCGTACCGGACACCCACCCATGCGGCTGGGGCCGACTTTCGCCATTTTTAGACCATCGTATTTCTAAACACAGGGTAAACCTCCAGAAACCCCTGTGCTACGATGGCCGGCGCCTATGATGGAACCCACCCCCCCCCCCCCCTGCGTCGGGTTAGGTTCCCGCTCGGCCGGGCGGTCTCATTTTATGGGTACCGCCGATAGCACACACGGAAGTTCCTGCATCGGTCGGAATCCATGAGAAAATATTTTGAAAAAATATTCTCCGGCGGCCGGGCGGGAACCTAGGACCTTCGGAGTAGTAGGCAGATACTCTACCACTACGCCAAAGCCCCGACACTAGTGGCGTCTCTGTGTGTGTGTGTGTTTGTGTACAAAATTTTGCGCAACGATTGCTCATGCACGAATAAAGTTATGGAGGTTTTCAAGGTCCCATTCGAAGCGTTTCCATGTAACTTAGAGCTGATTAGATTTCGGGTGAAATTGGTGCAGTACATATATTGTAATTAACAATTTCAATTGTTTATAATGTTCCATTATATAAACTATGATATAAGAATTGCTTGAAATTTTGACATGTTTTTGAAGCGGTAGCAGATGCCTGTACGAAATTTGAGATTGATTCACAACACCGTTTTGTAGTTACTAATTATCAAAGTTCTCAATTAACACGGCCTCTTATGGGAAAAATAAAAATTTCCGTAAATACACTTCAAAATATAAAATTTTGTTGAAATTTTGAAAATTTACTATTGAAGCAGATATAAAGCGATGGTAAAAATTTCATGACGATTGACTAAATTGTTTTTTCATCAATTTGTCTAAACAAAATAATGTTGATTCGCAAAATCAAATACAATCTAACAATTTTCTATGGCTATCACTTCAACTAATTAACGCATTGATATATTAATTGCCAATTATTGGCGATAAATAAAACGAATTATAGAAAGAGTCATGAACTGTTGTTTTGGCTATACGTGTTCAATATCCCTAAGGCGGTATGACCGTCTGAGCATTTATGTCTGTAATGAGTGAACGAATGACCACAGCGCTGTCATGACAGTCCCAATCGACGCGTTCCCGTGCAAAATTGAGCGGATTACACTTTGGATGGGATTCGTCCAGTATATGCAATGTTATCAGCAATGTTAATTGTTCATAATGTTCTATTACATAAACTATTAGAGTTAGCGCAAAATTTATACGAGAAAAGTTGTTCCCCATATAAAAATACGTATTTTATGTAAAATGATTTTTTTCGACAATTTGCGTAATTGAGGAGGTATGACCGTCTCAACAATTGTGTCCGTAATGAGTGAACAGATGAACACAGCGCTGTTATGACAGTCCCAATCGACGCGTTTCCGTGCAAAAGCGGGCGGATTACACGTTAGGTGGGATTCATGCAGTATATTGAATGTTATTAACAATTGTAATTGTTTATATTGTTCCACCGGGGAATATATTAAAGTTATCGGCGAACTTCTCAAAAGAGTCCTTATATGAAAATAGAGCTTTTATAGGTAATGAATTTTTTCCTTAATTTGCATAATTAAGGAGGTATGGTCGTCTGAGCAACATAACATACGGGAACAATGCATATCACCAGGGTTGTTCCTTACACAAAAATGTACATTCAAAGTGACATTTTTGAATATAGGTTAGAACATATCGCGAGTTGTGCTAGAATATACTTGGCGATTGGATATGTCGACAATTGCGCGAATGATGTCAAAGAGCGTGATAATTAAGAAAGTACAGAGGTTCTTATGCAACATTCTAAACAATACAGATCCCACTCATAAACCAAATGAAAGTTTTGTAAAAAATGAAAATTCACATGGACACTGAATTTCCATTTTCATTTTAGTTATTTGTCTCCTTATCTTCGTACTGTAGCTATCAATTTCCAATATTCCTATTGATAATTGTTCGAAATAGATGACTTTGGCGTTCCGAAGGGATCTCATACAGTTTTCGATCAATTTCCATGTAATTTGGGGATACCCTATCAGTCACGGCAGTTTTTCAGACTTATGCATCCTATTCTTGAGCAATAATGAAATCAAGTTAGTTGAGAATAAATTTTGTGTCTCATTTATTCATTGATTAACAAATTGTTTCCATTCAGCGCTTTCACAGAATTTTTCAAAGACAATCTTTCATGACTTCTTGTTTTGTATGGCCGGCGATGACATTCCTGTAGTCTTTTAGTATCTGCAAGGCATTTTGTCTCTAAGCTTCCTCCATCGTCAAGATGTTACTATAGGACTCCATCAAATGGACTGCTCTCTCAGCCCTATCATTCCTGACCTTCAAGCCTGTTACAATTTTTAATCCCGCTCGGTACCCGTCGTCTTGATTCCACGTGGAAGGAGCGATCTCCAAGAATTTCTGTTTAATGTCAAATCTCTCAAAGAACTTCAAAGTTTGTGGAGTCACGAAATTCTTCATTTCCTTGTAATACCAGCTATCAATATCTCTCATGTTGACTTCTACTCGATTGGAATAACCTTCATTTGAATATGCAGCGCTCTTCATCTCTGTTATCATTCTAATGTTGACATCAATCCATCGTCCTTCATCAAAGAAAGCCATAGCTAATATTTCAGGATTCATGTACCATAAGTGATTCCCGAATTTTTTCAGTGTAACCTGAGATATCCTTTCATCAATGGTTCGATAATCATAGAGTTTTTTTAGAAATTGGAGATCGTGGTTGGGAGCTCGGACGGCATCTGGCACTGTGAACCAAGCTTTCATACATACCGAAACATGGAAAGCACAAATATCGGAGAGTGATTTCTCTTCTAGAGCTGTTAAAGAAAATTCCTCCCGCAGCAAATATATTTTTAAAGAAAATATGGCTTTTGCAATCCAGCGAGTATGGTGAACTGCACCCGGTGAACGGACTTTTACTTTTTAGCAGGAACAACTCCGAGGAATAGTTGGGTGAGATTTAGTAACTGTTCGTAATCATCTCGCGGTTGACTAACTTTCAACGTTTCTTCTACAAAATTATCGATCCTCTCAACATGCTCCGACAATACTTTCATCAATTTGTCATTGCCCAATCCCGATTTATAGTTAGTCAGATTCCACGATTCTTTGAATCTCGCTTCTCAGCAGCAACTCATAAATATGTCGTCGACATGGAAAATAAAGGAGTTTGGTCTCCAACATTTGTTCTAACTTAACAGCCGCCCCCTTCATGTTACCCGACTTGGAAGCAGTGGTGTCGCAACAAATAGCCTTCACTTTTTTATCGATACCCCAATCGATAAGTCTCTCGTAGATAGCTTCTGCTTGAGGTTTAATTAATCCATCCTTCAGTTCTGGGATCCCTAACAATTGTTCGATATTACCGTTTGTGATCAACACCGGTAGGTGATCAAGTACCTCTCGCCTAGAAAGATTCTCGAGCATTTAACCATCCCAGTGCAACACAGCGGCGTCAAGGTCGATATTCTTGAATATTTCTTTAATCCTATTGGCTCGGACTTCACGCAACATCTGTCTGCTACGTTGAAATGATGTTCTACTCACAATCAGCGTGGTGACATCCAAATCCAGCGATTGAGCGAGGGCGACGATTAAGTGAACGGCATTCCTGCCAGACAGTCTGCATTTGTCTAGTACTGCTACTACTCTCTCATTGATAACATTGATGTTGTTCCGTGGTCTTTTAGGTGGCGGTGGATCAATTTCGATTTCGAAGTTATCACAGGATACATTCGAATGAAGGCTAACACTCCTTTGGCTGAGAGTATTCCCAGAAGCTTCACCACTTGACGCCAACTCAACCAGATCGACTTGAAAAAATGATCACAATTTTTGATGGAGAATATTAATGAAAATCGCATTTATGCGTCACAACATCTGAAGTAATTCCATTGAATGAAGTGAATGTGCAATTATTCCAGTATTACATGGTTATGGAAGAGAATATGAAAATATATTTTTCTGGGCTAGGGGCGGAAAAGAAACCATTTACTGGGCCATTTGTAGCCTCGAAAATAGGTGTTTTTCGGGGCAGTCTAGAAAATCACCCGTTGCCTGGAAAAGAGTCTCTCCATGGTCCGCGCTATCATTTTACAAGTTGTGAGCATTATTTTCATGTCAAGTGGCAGCATCCATCGACACCTAAACCGTGCAAGTGGCTGTAGCCCCGCCGACACATAGCGGGAATTTTATTATTTATATTTCTCTTGCATCTTGACGTCAAATTATTGCGGGCTAAATGAAGTTGAATGTCGAGTGTGGGCCGACATGCCAAAACGCCTAAATAGATACGTATCCATGGATACAGGTGTCTTTTTTTTTATGTTTACGCCTGAATTCACCCCGATGGTACAATTTATCATTAGTGCTGAAACGAAATTTGTAATTGAACGAAACCCACCTGCGGATTCTCAAATCCAAGGTTTTTATGAAAGTGATGATAATTAACTTCCCGATTGTTCGGGAAATTATTGTAATGACCCCGAAATCGATATTTTTGCTTTCATCCTGTGACTGGGGTTTTAAGTATACCAAAATGATGCCCAACAAATTTTGAATCGATGCATGGGTGTGTGTGTGTGTGTATGTCTGTATGTATGTGTGTTTCCGAAATTTTGATCCTAGGTTTCTCACGAACGAATGAAGCTATCGAGACCGTCAATATTGGTATCGAAGCGTTTTCAGGTAACTTAGAGGGGATTAGCTTTTGGGTGCAATTGGTGTAGTATGTATATGGTTATTAATAATTTTAATTGTTTATCACGTTCTATTGCATCAACTATTAGAGTTAGCGCAAAATTTTTATAAGGAAAGTTGTTCCCCATATAAAAATGCGTATTTTATGCAGAGTGATTTTTTGGGCAAATTTGCATAATTAAGGAGGTATGACTGTCTCAACAATTATATGTATAGTGAGTGAACGAATGAATACAGCGCTGTCATGATGGTCTCAATCGAAGTATTTCCGTTCAGAATCGAGCGGATTGCATTTTTTGATGACATTCGTGGAGTATATATGGAATGTTATTAACAATTACAATTGTTTATACGGTTCCACTGAGTAAAATATTAAAGTTAGCGGAAAACTTATCTAAAGAAAACTATTCCTTATATGAAAATACACATTTTATGTAGAATGACTTTTTTCCATAATTTGCATAATTAAGGGGGTATGGCCGTCTCAACAATTATACATGTAATAAGTAAATGAATGAACCCAGCGCTGTCATGAAATTCTCAATCGAATCCGTTCTGTTCAGAATGGACCGGATTACATTTTGGATGGCATTCGTGCAGTACATACAATATTATTAACAATTGCAGTTGTTAACTTCCCGATCCCAGAGGGAAGTTATTGTAATCACCCCGAAAATGAAAAGTGGAATTTTCAAGAAATTTTCACTTTTCTCGATGTTTGATATCATCCGGACACGATTTCAGAGAAGTGGCCGTATGTGTGTGTGTGTGTGTGTGGTCAAAACTTTGTTTAACGTTTCCGACGGGACCACTGAACCGATTTATCTTTTTTTTTTTCTGTTCGACGCGTCCTGCTGATCTCCAGGTCTGAAAGGAGCGATTTGTCGAAAAACTGATTCTTTCAATTGTTATTAACAAATTGAATTGTTTATGTCGCTCTATCGCAAGAGGGGTTGGAGATACGAAAAAAAATGGTGAATCAAAGTTTTTTTCGGTTTGTTGTTATCGACGCATCAACTACAATGGTTCTTAGCGCCGGCTCTGGACTTATTATAGTCATTAGACGCTCACGACTTTTTCCTTTGTAACACAGTTACGGATGTTATTTGTTCACAATGAGAGTAGGAACATTCAGTTGTAAACAGTTTTTGGTACTCGTCGTATAACTTTTGGGGGTGAACTGTTTTGTACTTTTGTGGTGCCCATTATTTGACTAAATCAAATAATCCAGAAAAAATCCACCGGTACCTGGGCTTGAACCCAGGAACTCTAGATCCGTAGGCGGGCACCTTACCTACTTCACCATACGACCGGCTTTATACGATTCCACTGGGCAAAATATTCAAGTTAGCGGGAAACTATTTCTTATATGAAAATGCATCTTTTACGTGGAACAACTTTTTTCCATAATTTGCATAATTAAGGAGGTATGGTCGTCCGAGCAATTTGAAATACGGGAACAATGCATATCACCAGGGTCGTTCCTTATACAATAAACGGGATGTGGGTGTGGCCCTCGACGGGCCAGACCAATAACTTCCCGATGTGTGGGTGTGTGTTTAATTAATTAAACGATATTACCTTAATTATGACAGTTACGCAAAAAACACATCAAATATAAAATGTGTATTTTCATGTGAGCAACAAGATTCATTACAAACTTTTTTGTTTATCTTCAACCGTTCTCGTGATAGGGCGTTTTAAACAATTGAAATTGTTAATAACAATTGAAGGAATTGTTGTATCAAATTTTTACTCCTTCCAGACCTGAACACTAGCGAAACACGTCGATTGAAGAAAAAATGAAAAGTTCAAGTTCGAATTTCCGTGTAAGATAATTAATTAATCAATTAATTAATTAATTATGCGTGTATATAAAAAAACGCATAAGACATTAAATATGTATTTTTTTGCGGGAAACAACTTTGATTCACCATTTTTTTTCGTATCTCCAACCCCTCTTGCGATAGAGCGACATAAACAATTCAATTTGTTAATAACAATTGAAAGAATCAATTTTTCGACAAATCGCCCCTTTCAGACCTGGAGACCAGCAGGACGCGTCGAACAGAAAAAAAAAAGATAAATCCGTTCAGTGGTCCCGTCGGGAACGTTAAACAAAGTTGTGACCACACACACACACACGCATACGGCCACTTCTCTGAAATCGTGTCCGGATGATATCAAACATCGAGAAAAGTGAAAATTTCTTGAAAATTCCACTTTTCATTTTCGGGGTGATTACAATAATTTCCCTCTGGGATCGGGAAGTTAGAAATGCACATTCAGTATGACTTTTTTGAATATTGGTTGAAACATATCACGAGTTGAACTAGCATATAATTGGCGAATGAATATGTCGACAATTGCGGGAAGGATGTCAAAGAGCGCGATAATTAGGAACGTACAGAGGTAGAGAGAGGAATTAGGCAGATGAATTCCAATTGAATATTTTTATGCGGCTTAAAAATCAACCTAAATCGATCGCGTGCAGTAATTATTAGTCACAAGTTCAATTATTGATATCACTGTTGAGTTTGCTTATCACCATGGTTGCATACTTATGGTGTGGTGAAATACCAAATCGGAAAGTTTTGTTTGGGCCCCGTATCGAGCACACACATTTGCACACCACTAGTTTTTTGCGTAATTTAGACTTGGAAGCAAAACACTTTTATGATGGAATGGTACCCGCAAAGTCTCGACCAAAATATGAGAAATGCTACACCAATATTATGGAGAAAATCATCACAGTCAAATTCTTTTGATGAAGCTGTTTTAATGGTGCATTTTGCATTTTTGAGCAAATGAAAATGTCCTACTACCCCTTGGTCGATTCATTCCATATTGGAAAAGATGTTATCGTCGAGACAAGCTGTGTACAGTTCAAAATATGTTCAATTACTGCCTGGTTGAAAACAAATGCAGTAGGCTGTCGATCAAGGAAAATATTGATGCGGGAGCAGATCAAAGATTTTATCGAGAATGCTCCTGACCTTGATTATCTTCTTACTAAGGTAAGTTAATCTAATCTGTCATGATGTGCAATATATAGGGAAAAATTGAAGAAAACTGCCATTCGCGCAAATTTTCATATTTTTTGCACTCTTCGGCTTGTTCTATGGAACTAAGCGAGAATGGGGCAAAGCAGACACTTTAAGGAACACAATTTTTTTGAAAACTGATAATATTGTAAAACCTAAAAGAACTTTTCTAAAAGAGCGATTTCACAATTTTTATTTTCAAAAATTAGATTTAAAACTTTTGAAAATTTTGAGCTCTCTGTATTCAATTGTTAATCAAAGAATTGAGTTGGTAGAAGAATGTTAGAGTTATAAAATTATTCACAATTTGCATAAATGTGAGCAACTTTCTTATTTCTGACGTGAAATTTTGTTAATTGCAAAAAAATCAAGTATTTATGGAATTTTATAACTTTTCCTTAACTGAATATATTTCCAAAATGTCAAAGTATTTATGAAAAAACATTCTCATAATTTTAGGTTATCCTAATTGTCGGTGTGGCGGGTACATGCAGGGAAGATGAGCTCCATGGTGCGATGAATGAAAATATTGTCGACTTTCCTAGTATTTCGGAAATAAAGGACTCCCGAGTTAATACTGAAAACGATTTACATCGTGACTTCACTGCGTCGATTCTAGCTGAGTCTGGAGCCTGTATGAGTCTAATACTACAATCAGGAGGTTGGAAGTCCCCCACGGTGGCTCAAGGCTATATTTCCAAATTAAATCGAACCAACAGCATGATAAGTGCAAAAAACAGGACTGCTATAAACTTTCAACCAGCTTCTTCTCTCCAGGCTTCTCAAAAATGAGTTCCGTTCCAAAGAACATCTCAACCATCCTCAACGCCACCTAAAGCACTTAGAACACCATATCAACCCCCTCGGCTGGTTTCGGAATCGCAAGTAATAGGTCCTCAACGACCCATCTTCGTATCAAGCACTAACCTCAACAATCACTCACTTGAAGCGCATCATTTTATGTCTGAGACTAATTGTAATAAAGAGAACGAAGCCATCAATGGAAAGTGTCCTCCAGCAGATTCGCGTGAAAGAGTATTAATTATATGAGATGAACAATAAATCACACTACCGGATAACGGTACATTGATAATCTACAACTATGGAACAATTAATATTTATAATAGAGATTGTCAGTTTATGAATGTAAAAACTGCATAGCATTTAAAAAAACAAAATTTTTTGGCTTGGGGTACAAGTAAGACCCAGAAAAAGTCTATTTTCATTCTTCTATTGGTACTATTTTCATTCTTCTTTGAATCATTTTGTATGAACAATTGTTTTTGGTTCAGCGTGTGTCTCATAAACAACATCGTACATGTTTAAAGATGAAACGTATGGACTTTGTGTATTTGTTGTAATAAATGGTTATGCTATGACAGATCACTATATTTCGGGTCTGGCCATGGAAAACTAATTGCCTGATTCTACCTGAAAATTATAATTAGTACGTATATTTTGAGCGTTGTAACATATTAAGGTAAGTTTCTTATAATATTGTATACAGAATAACAAGAATATTTATATTTTTTTATAATTCAAGTCACATTTATGTAACTTTCAGATGTATGGGCTGTTGTTTTTATTTCTTTAGTTCCAATTTGTTGTTGGTGATAATTTGGCTGTTATACAACTCTAAAATGAGGCGATATCTCCTGGTTTTGCCATATATTTCCTATTTTCAGCATTTTTACAATAGCGTAGTTCTGGATTGTGATGTTGGGGATTTTTGCTCGCGCAAAGTTTGCGCTCGAGGCGAAGCTGAGATTAGGCAAAGACGCGAGCAAAAAATTCCCAAAATGACGATCTGGACAAGATTTTTCCGTAGTGACTTTTGCTTTTACAAAACTTCAAGGCAATGCGCAGAAAATCATTTGAAATTTCCGCGTCCCACGCCCAGAAAAATAGTATGCGCCACACGCCGTGAAATATGTCGTTTCAGGCAAGACGGGGTAGCAATGCTTGCCTTCGGCTCACGAGATACCGTCTGGAAAACGGCATCTTTCCACGTCTAGCCACACAATGTACTATTTTATCGAAGATTTTTTCAGCGATGAAAGGAATCCACTCAATTTTTTTCTCCCTTGAAATGACTCCTAGAGATAAATACTCGTTAAATCGGAGTTTCAAGTTCACTTTGAAAAATAATATTTTATCGCGTCATGATGAAATCACTGAAGATTGAAATCTATATGTCATGACGGGAACGGACTTCAAAGTAATGATGACTTACCCAAATTTTGAAGTTCCTTTTGATGCGTCTCGAATCTTGCTACCTGAACGTCTGCCCTAAACAACTCAGCTCTTTCTTGTGCATCATATACTATATGTCAATATCACCAATAAAGCCGACTCGACCATCTTTCTTCTGATTCATCAACAATTCTCTCCCCAAGTCATCTATCATCTCATCAATATTTCCATGAGCAATATCAAACACATTACGAAGGCTAAAACTGAAACTTTCCCCTTTATCCTGATTGCGTGGTTTACCGGCACTTTTTTGTAAATTGCGCCATTCATCGTTAAGACTTTTCAATTTCTTTACACATGTTGCTTCTTTTTGAGTTGGTAGACGCGCTTTCTACCAAACATTGATACCTCTTTGATGACAAGAGCTGAGCTTTCGTGGAGAGTTAATTTGACGTATCAGAGACTAAAAGATAACACTTTCAATACTTGCAACTTTGAGGGTAACTTGTTACCATTAATTTGGGTATTGATATCACCGATTAAAAAAATATTTGGGCGTAATCTTGGGGGAGAAAACATGTTGCATTTGATGGAATCTTTTGGAAATGTAACACAACAAGGTGGACTCAAGTTTCATTGTGTGATGCGTGAAGGCTGAGGTTATATTCGGTTTCACCAGCCCTTTATGGTATGAGCGGTCACTTGATTCTTTGGTGTGCAATTGCCAGCAGCGCCTCTCAATTGCGAACTTTGAAAGATTTGATTATTATACAATTCTCTAACAGCGATTGAACTCATAGACACAATTGACACATTTTCAATCCATTATATAGTGAAGAAGCGGGAGATGTGCAGTAGAGAATCTATTCCCGAGTGGCGAGAAAACGTTCGCCTTATGCGATTCAAAGAATTACGATCGGCATCTGTGATCAATAGAGATTTCGATCGAATGAGGCGGGTTCGACTTATTCATCACTGACTGAGTGAGTGAGAAAGAATTTGCAGCTGAATGATTGCTGATACGGGAAAAAGTGCTAAATAAAAAATATTTTCCGCCAATCAATACGTAAGTTCATGTTTCCCACTTTTTTTGTATCGCTCATCTTTACAGAGATATCCAAGATTTACGATGCCTTTAAAGTGAAAATTTGGAATATGTAAACAAATAATAGAGATACGGATTCATGTCATATGACAAAATGTATTTTCTGCAGACAGACATTATTCGTTTCAAACTTTTTCATGTATCTTCGAGTATTGAGTCGCAGAAGTATCATTTAATTGCAAAATATAAATTATTCGATGGTTAATAACGATTCACATAGGTACTAAAAATGCTACACGAAGTAACTCTATTTCCCGTGTACTTCCCGCAGGTATCATATTTTTGTTCGCCTATATGGAACACACGAGGAAATAACACAGCGAATTGACTGAAAACCTGTGTTATTTAAATGGAAAAAAAACCACTCCACCGGCACACCTTTCTGTTGAGCTACGGCGTGGCGACTTCGCACACATTTTTTAATATCTTTTTCGAATCAAATGAGGGGCCGGCACGATTAAAATTCCACCCAAGGCGTTTGAAGGACCACCCTAGGGCAGCTACTTGCACACACCACCAGTTGTGTTCTGTAACTGTAACCACCAACTTATTTATTCATAACTGTCTACTATTAAACTGGACTCGACCACGCCAGTCAACGTAGTTACTCCACTTATTTACCACCCTAATTAATCATTTTCTTTTGTTACTTTTGTAATTATCGACCATTGAGTGTTCCTCTCGTTAGTTTCAGCGGATATCAAAGTATCCTGGCGCCCAACAGTAAGTCGTGATTTCAGTAATCTCATCGAGTTCAGGTTGTCGGAGCTAAGCTGAGACTGGCAATCTCAGTGAAAAAACCGTTACAACACATATACATTGTGACGGGAAATGAAACATTTACATGTTACCGCGCGTCGCGATGAGACCCCTACTCCGGCCGATGGATGCGACGCGGGACGACCCCCCCACACCGTGCGCCGAAACCCTACCCGCAGTCCGCACAGCCGAATCTGGACTCACGATCCAGACG
Source organism: Asobara japonica (assembly GCA_026005395.1). Classification (NCBI taxonomy): domain Eukaryota; kingdom Metazoa; phylum Arthropoda; class Insecta; order Hymenoptera; family Braconidae; genus Asobara; species Asobara japonica. Next base: position 811,270 of record BQMI01000221.1, read on the forward strand.
AGTCGCGCGGATTCAGTCATTATTACCTGACTGGTGGGAACAGAAGCATCGCAGTAGTTTTAGTATAGTTATCGCTTCGTATCTCGCTTCGGCGATCGACACCCGATCAGTATTACCGTCATAGTGACCGCTTCACACCATACATAGTATGAGTGATGGTTTCCGATCCCGATATGCTAGCGAGATAGTTACCGTTTCTCACCATATGAAGTATGAGTGAGGGTTACCGATCCCGATATGTTATCGGGATAGTTACGGTTTCTCACCATACATAGTATGAGTTAGGGTTACCGATCCCGTTATGCTATGGGGGATTGTTATCGTTTCTCAGCATACATGGTATGAAAGAATGCCACCGATTCCGATAGCTATCGTTTCTCTTCATCCATAGTATATCAGAATGTTACCGATGCCGATGGTGATCGTTTCTCATCATACATGGTATCAGAAAATGCTACCGATTCCGACAGTTATCGTTTCTCGTCACACATGGTATGACGGAATGTTACGGATTCCGATAGTTACCGTTTCTCATCATACACAGCATGAGAGAATGCTCCCGCTCGTGATATGTTATCGCTATAGCTACCATTTCTCCTCATAGTTGGTATGAGAGAATGAGATTGCTCTCGACTTTTCTGACGTTGTCGAATCTGGTAACGGGAATAGACCGTCTGGACGGATCAGGACGTAAACTCAGTTGTAGGGAATTGCGGTTGGATTTGGGGATGCTCTCGCTGCTATCGAATATGTAATAGGAGCTACGTAGAATAAACCTTGGCGGAAGACGAAAGCAGCAATCTGACCTGATACGCTAATTATTCGTTCGACAGGTAAGGATACGTACTCGGAAATAATCGGACGAATAAAGATGGACGAAAGTGTTTACGCGGCTAGCTCTTGTGTGGACAAAATCCGTAAAACAGCCTCTGGAGATGTTCTCCTAATTCTTGCAAGCTGAAAGAAGGACGGAGATGTCGAGGTAGAGGAGGTACTATTTTGAGCCCCCCAAAATAAATCCACAATGTTTAATAAGGGCCCCCAAGAGGAACTCTAAATTGAAGACCTCGACAATGTGGCTACAAAGGAAGATATACTTGATGCTCTGAGAAACACTGGTGGCACAGATAGTGATATTTCATGGAGTGCCATCAAGTCTCTTCGCAAGGCATACAGAGGGACACAATCGGTCACAGTGGTACTACCTGCGGCTACTGCAAGGAATATACTGAGTAATGGTAATAAAATACTAATTAGTCGCGTATGTGCCCCCATCGTGACAGTGGTAAGTTCCCCTGAAGTGCTTCAATTACCGACACTACGATCATTTTGCCGTTAATTACAAGAGCTCCTCAGATCGATCAGACCTGTGCTATGAATGCGGCGGAAAAGAACACTCCGATTGTGCATCGTCTCCGAAATGCGCTCTTTGCGTAGAGCTGGAGCCCACGACAGACCATGCCCATGTAACTGGTAGTTTTAAGGGCCCTGTCTACCAGGCTGCACTTCATGAGATCCGTACACAGCCATAGTGCGAGTGTTATAAGTGAACCTTGCTCACTGCGCAACAGCAAACCATCGGTCGACGCAGACCGTTCTGGACTTGAAGATTGATGTTGCCATCATTTCGGTACTATACAGGAACCTATATTCCAGACATTAGCATACGAATGCTAACAACAAAGCCGTCATTCGGTCCTGCGGTGCTTTACCGTTTGAAGGATACGATGGTGACGAACAGCCGGGAGTTGTAGTGTCCAAGGTGAATGGGATCTATTTTTATAGCTACTATGCACCACCAAGCCTTTGTTATCAATACTTCACGGCATTCCTAGTGGTAAAATGTGGATGGAATATAAGTGTACTGCACGAGTTGACCCGGATTGCGGAACGGTCTATGTGAGAATAAAAATAGCAATATTTACAAAAGAAAAATCAATGTATTCCATTATTAATATGTTACGCCCTAAAAAAGGCTAACATTATTTCCCAATGTAATTCAGATATTATGATAACAAGAAAGTGGCACATAATATCCAAACACACATTTGGAAATAAAATATTATGAGAAACGCAATCATACATAACATACAGTGGATTACAAGGTTGCAGCGTCAGCATTCTGAGGCTTGCTCGACGCTGTAACCATACACCCGCTACACGGTGTATGGCCTGTTGCAATCAGAGCTGAGTAGCTTAAATACTCGGCTCTGGAATAAATTGCCGCCTTTTCATTCAACCACTCTTGACAGTTATATTCTCCTAATACTTTCCGTAGCAATCAGAACTGTAGTTTATTTAATTATTGTTGAAATTAGATTTTAATAAAGATTACCTTTGGTGAAACGTATGTGATGAATCCAAGAACCCATCAAACGCTCGGGTCCATAGGTTTGAAGACTCTATGGTGAGGTAGATAGAAAATTGGAGATTGGTGAGGTGCTCTTACCACGTATTCCAAAATCTCGTATGCGTGGATGAATTCCTTGTAGAGAGTACCATAGATATTCTTTCTGAATTTGGGTAAGCACACGCTGAAGTGAGAGCTTCGCGAGGTGGTAAGAGCTCCCTAATAAAGTGACAGATTCTTGTAGGGGAATGCGAACCACATACCTTCCAAAAGAGTCTCTTGAATGAGTTGGGGTAAAGTGTTTCTCACATGCTTCATCCTCTGTGAAATATCATTCGGAAGCTCCTCCTGAACCTAAAATTTAGTGAGGAAATCTTAAAGTGCTGCATTGGTTGATGATTGAGTCACTTGAAGTGTGCTTGATGGGCATGTGCTGTCGAAGATGAGGCAGGGCCCAGGACAAGCCAGCCAAAAATAGACGATTGAGCACTTAAAGAAAATGGATCATGGTGAATCATGTTTGGCTTGATAATTAACCCATAAAAATGAGCTCCCATAATAATCCATTTCACGAGGTGTTAAGAATAGCGGGTCAGTTAATTTCAAATTCTGTAGGTGTGACCAAGCTTGCGAGTGTATACTAACTGATGGAAGAATGGATGATACTTTTCGCAATATGGGAGCATGGATGAATATGGATGCGTCAATGATCTTCGATAGCAGAGTAAGTTGAACAATACCTCGAGGTTTGGTTGAAGTAAGCCCGCCGATGCCAATGATGTCCAGGGTTGAGTGTGATCGTTTTAGGTTGCAGGACTGAGTGATGTTCTCAGAGATGAAGGAGAGGTCTGAGCCAGGGTCAACTAAGAGTCCTACAGGAAACGTAGCACCCTCGCTACTGATCCTGGCCAGCGATGTAGGCAGCAAAGTGCATGATGAATGATTGAGTGCGCTAGAAGCGTCGACGATGGCACCAGAATCCTATGGGGAAGTGGATGGAGTAGTGGTTGTAGCTGTCGCTCTGGCATCAGCTTCATGTAAAATTGTGCTATGTTGTGCGTTACACAATCTGCATTGCATTGAAGTGCGAAATGCACTGACTTTGTGCCCACCCAAGCAATTGTAGCAAAGGCGTTTCAGATTGACGAGTTGTCTTCTGTCCTTCACAGAAAGTTTCCTGAATTTTGAGCATGATACAATGAAGTACTCCTGGGGGCAGCAGTCACACTGATAACGAGAAGATGCTGATGAAGTGGCTCCATGGTTGACAACTGCTCTTCCTCGAAGTGGTTTTGTTGACTCAGTCTTTTCGATTTGCTTAAGAGTGTGGGATCTTGTGTTGATAAAGTCCCGGAATTCTTCGAAGGCAGGGCGAGTGGTGGTTTTTAACTTGCCGATCTAGGGAAGTTATTGTAATCACCCCGGAAATTGAAAATTGGATTTTCACGATATTTCCACGTTTCAAAGTCTCCCCAATCGTCCTGGACCACTTTTGGGGAAACGTCTGTATGTATGGGTGTGTGTGTGTGTGTGTGTTCGTACGAAGGTGTCCGAATTTTTTTTTTAACGATTTTTTTAAAAGTTATGGTCAGATTCGATTAATTTCTTTTTATCGATGAGTCTTCATGTAACTCAGTGCTGATTAGATTCTGGAAGGAATCCATTCAGCAGTTTTCAATAATTTCCAGAAAATCGAAGTACCAAAAATCGAAAATCGGGTTAATCAACGATCATCCATAAACTATGAGAGCTAGCGCAAAATTTTGTATAAGAAAAGCTGTTGCCCATATAAAAATACGCATTTTATGTAGAATGCTTTTTTGATCATTTGCAAAATTAAGGAGGTACCGCAGTCTCAACAATTATGTATGTATTGAGTGAATGAATGAATCCAGCGCTGTCATGAAGGTCTGAATCCGAGCATTTCCGTGCGAAATCGAGCGGATTACATTTTGGATGGCATTCGTGGAGTATATGCAGAGGTACTAGCAATTGCAATTGTTTATATTGTTTCACGGGCTAAAATATTAAAGTTATCGTCTTTATTGCGGCCACACCCATATGTCGATAATTACTGGAAACCTGTCGAAGAGCGAGATACATGGGCGAACCAGGTGGACGAATTCCAGTTGAATAGTTTGATGTGCTTAAAAATCAAACTAAAGTGATCGTGGGCAGTAATTATTAGTCGCAACTTCAATTTTTGATATCACTGTAAAGTTTGGTCATCACAATGATTGCGTGTTTATGCTGTACTGAAATACAAAATTGGGAAGTTTTGAGTGTGCACCGTATTTCTAAACACAGGGTCAACCTCCAGAAACCCCTGTGCTACGATGGCCGGCGCCTATGATAGAACCCACCCTTCCCCCCCCCCTGCGTCGGGTTACGTTCCCGCTCGGCCGGGCGGTCTTATTTTATGGGTACCGCCGATAGCACACACGGAAGTTTCTGCATCGGTCGGAATCTATGAGAAAATATTTTGAAAAAATATTGTCCGGCGGCCGGGCGCGAACCTGGGACCTTCGGAGTAGTAGGCAGATACTCTACCACTACGCCAAAGCCCTGACAGAATGTGTGTGTGTGTATGTGGGTGTGTGTATGCGTGACGATGTATGTATGTGGTCAACATTTTTGGTCAACGATTTCTTGTGAACGAATAATTCGATCGAAGTTGTTGATGACTCAAACGGAAGAGTTTCATGAAACTTAGACCGGATTAGATTTTGGATGGAATTGGTCCAGTACTAATAGTGTTATTAACAATTTCAATTGTTTATAATGTTCTACTGCATGAACCATTAGAGTTAGCGCTAAATTTATATCAGAAGGAAGATGACTTTTTTCCATAATTTGCATAATTAAGGAGCTATGGCCATCTCGACAATTATGTATGTCATGAGTGAATGAATGAATCCAGCGCTGTCAAAAAGGTCTCAATCGAATCATTTCCGTTCAGAATCGAGCGAGTTATATTTTGGATGGCATTCGTGCAGTATATGCAATTCTATGAACAATTGCAATTGTTTATACTGCTCCACTGCTTAAAATATTAAAGTCATCGTTTGTATTGCGGCCGCAATACACTCCCACTCAAGTGACGCGCATAAGTCGCTTCCTCCTACTCACCATACGTCTACTCATATATTCATAATTATCTGCCACATGAATGATTCAGTTTAGAATTCTCACATCTGCAAGTGTTCGTCAGGATACCAATAGGGGTCACACTGATTAACCAGGGTATATTGGAGAAGAATAAATTTAGTAGGCTGTGCTGAAATACCAAATCGGGAAGTTTTATTTGTGCCCCGAATGGGGCACACTAGGGCGTGCAAAATTGCAGCCCTACACATTTTTTTTTCTCGTACCTCAGAGAATATTTGCGAATAAAAAGATGTTTGATAATTCGTTTGATTTTTTGTCATCGATGAATATTTGGAGGTCGCTCACAAGCAATTCATATTTCCTATGTAAAATACACATAAAAAAAACTAAATTAACTTCAAAATATGAATCCAGTGGTCAATATTTTTTTCTGGGAGAGGCATTTCGAGGGGAGTTCAAGGAATACCTAGAAAAGAGATGATGAATGGTTGAATGATTTTAAAAAGTTTTCCCCATGTACTTCTGCGGCCAAGTGGTAGAATGAAATGTGTACATTCCGCACGTTACGATTCATATGGATATATCTCGATGATGAGTGATTTTACGAGAAAATATAATATTACACTTTTTATTGGAAATTCATTCAGCTACAAAAGAGCTTTTATGACATTTTCTCCTAAAATCACTCGGTTCTGGGATAACTGAACAACTGTCGGAAATAATTGGAAATCGACGAAGTATCATTATGATATTGGGCTCCCGCTGGTATCACGTGATCAGCACGGCCAGCAGGTATCACCAGCCGATAACAACAACGCCGTACGATGTGACACACTCGCGAATTGGCTCGTTTATTGTCCCCTATTGAGGAAGACGAAAATAACAAGTGAATGAAGGAAAAAAGAGCAGAACATGAAGGATATTTATTTAATCGGATCAGAACGAGAAGAAATTGGTGGACGTAAGTTACGAACTATCAGACAAGTGTTGAGTATCTTTTTTTACAAGCACAGGGCTTGTAACCTCACAATTCATCAGAGTAGCAGTCAAGTGATTGAAGAGACTGAGATCTTTTGGAAAGCTTCTGGGATTCCCACCTGTTTAACTTAGAATGCTATTGTCAAGCTGGTGAAATTATATGACAAATGGATAAAAATACACAAAAATCGTCTTCGTAAAAATTCTCCAGCCCAACAGTTGAGAGAACACGAGTTTCAAGAGAAATTGAACGATGTGTTTGACGTTGCGCACCACGAAGTCGCTAAGAATCTCAACGAAGATCAACAGCAGGTTTTGAAGTCTCAAAGAAATAGAAATCATCGCGGATTAATTGATATCGATGTTCTCGAACAATGGAAGCAGAGCTTGGATGATCATGATGACAATGATGACGGTGCGATGAATGACCCTGAACAGGGAACCGGTAAAATTTTTGTTAACATTTCTCATAATTTTTCTATAATCAAAATTAGCCTACTCCTTATAGTAAACGATATTTTATATATACATTTGAGTCAACCATTGTCGGGGAGTTCTGCCAGTTCCTGTAGCGTCGTGACCAGACAAATTTCCTTATTTCATAGTCCGTTCCATTGTTCAAGGTCGTACCAATGGTGCATGTCATTTGCTGGAGCAAAGATTGGAGAGGCCATTGCTGTACTTGGCTTGCAGACATCACATTTACGAACTACTCCTGAGAGCTGTTTTTGAAGTGTATTGGCCAGCCACCTCCGGACCAAAGGTGTCAATGTTCGAGAGATTCCAAAAAACTTGGCATACTATCAATACATACTATTAATACATTGTCGAAATATTGGGGGATAAGATCAATCAGATTCTTGATTTCATTCGTGTGCAGCTAGAGGTAAAATCTGAGAAATGCTTAAAAATAGATCCATGTATGGATAAAATTCAAAAGAAAAACCTAGAGAATTCCATAGGGAATTGGAGTCGGTTTCTATCATTCCTATTCCTATTTCTATTAGTTTTCGGGCGTTGGTATTGGGGAAGTCTCCCTGCGCATTTTTCCATTGAAGGACATGTTTAATAGAAACTAGTTGTGAAGAAAAACGAATTTTTTCATTGACGTCAATATTTTATGTTTTTTGTATCACTCCACTCCCTTTTACTTTTCGTTGGAAGCATCAAACAATGAAAGTGACAGAACTCAGACCGGAGAATTTCTATAGAAAATATCTGGATAGGATTATGTTGTAGAACAATACGCTGAGAGAAATTTCCAATAAAAATTCTAGGACTAGCACTGGAAATTTTATTGGTGTTCCTGTGAAAATTCCCTCCAAGTCCGGGAAAAATTATCATTTTTTCCAGTGCGATCACTAGAATTTTTCTCGAAAATTTCTCTGAGTGTAGAATTCCATTCAAGTTTTTCTAAAAACTATTTTCATCTAAAAGAGAGAGTCGTTCATAAACTGTGAAGCTCATCAGTATAATCGACTTTCAACTCATAAAATTTTTTATAGGAATCCAATAGAATTTCCTATCGGATTCGTGATATTTTTCTACTATTTTTTTACGCACGTGTCTGCACTGGTTATGATCATCATATAACTGAATTTCAGACACGTTAACCCAGGGACGACTACAGAGAGTTCTTAGAACTTGCATTCATCTCTCTTGGGGGTGTACCACCTCGTGGTATTACCTTTCGTGTTCCTGGTGCAATGCATCATGCTCGATGGATGGCTAAGGCTCTTTACACTTTGAAAATATTCACGTTCAAAGGACCGTTCCTTCTGGATAAGAATAAGCGAGACATGAATGCCTTACATGAAATTTCTCTCTTCATTGTAATGTTCTACATCAAGTGTTGGTTTGATGCACCAGATCCTACGAAGCTCCAAATCAAGACCTCCAGTTGTTGAAGGAGTTGAGTGATTATGAAAAAATCAATCAGAAGGTGGCAACGGCAGCCCAGAAGAAACTTTTGCTCCACCTTTGGTACTTGACTGAACATCTCGCTCCCCTGGCTTCTTTCGATGATTATTTGCCAATTGAAGTGAAAACAAAGATGGTATCAGCTCTGAACAACAGAGCACCTTCTACTGCTGACGAAAAGAGGCTGAAATTGACATCGGAAGATCTATCGCTCATTCACTCAAGAGATCTGAGTGATTTCATTATGAACTCTTTCATTCTTCGAAATATTGCGTTCCTTGATATTGAGGTGAAAGATTGGACAACACACCCAAGTTACCAGCCTTCTCTGAAGATCGTGAGGAGCCTCAACGTCATAAATGATTTGGCTGAACGTGGAGTGGCTCAAGTTCAATACTTCAACAAAACGCAGACGAAAGATGAAGAAAAATTCCAAAAATATCTCCACATGGCACGTGATCACCGACTGAAGTTCCCTGATTGTAGTAAAAAAAACATTCCTGGCGAGTACAAAGTGAATTTATCGATTTAGTATGTGAATTATAATAGTAAAACGGGAAATTTGAAAAAACCTATAAAATAAACTGGTTAATTTATTATCAATAGCCACACATTATTATTGTGACCTAATTGCCTGTAATATCCTTCCATGTAATGATACCCAGCAGTAATTCAATTACTATAAATTGGGTCAGTAGTCGACTGAACAACGCCGATTCGTCGATTTTTCATTTTTTTCACAATTACTCATTTATCGTAGAAACAATTGATTTTAGGAGAAATTATTACAACAAGTTTTTGTAGCTGAATGAATTTCCAATAAAAAGTGCCCTTTGGTATTTTCTCGTAAAATCATTTGTCATCGAGATGTGTCCATATGAACCGAAATGTGCGGAATGTGCACATTTCATTTTACCATTTGGCCGCGGAAGTACTTGGGGGACACATTTTAAAATCATTCAACCATCCATCATGTCTTTTCTAGGTATTCCTTGAACTGCCTCTTCCAGAATAAAATATTTGACCACTGGGTTTGAATTTTAAAGTTAAATTAGTTTTTTTTAATGTGTATTTTAAATAGGAAACACGAATTGCCTGTGAGCGACCTCTAAATATTCATCGATTACGAAAAATCAAACGGATTCTCAAACATGCTTTTATTCACCAACATTCTCTGAGGTACGGGAGAGAAAAAAAAGATAGGGCTACAATTTTACACGCCCTAGGGCACACACATGCTCACACCACTAGTTTCTTTTTGGATATTGCCGAAGCAACGTTAGAAGTTACGATTTTACGAAATTTCGGGATGAAATAACCCTATATCGCCTGATGCCCTATGCATGTGTCAATCCATGGAACTACCGAGGCATTCAGCCACCTCTCTAGGTACACACATGAGTTTCGGAGAGTAATCGAATTAAAGAACTTAGAGTCTTCGATAATTAACTTCCCGATAGGGGAAGATTGTTTTGCCCCCGAAAATGAAAAATCGATATTCCGTCAGATCTCCACGTTTCCTGGTACTTCTGACCTTTGTACAATATTTAAAAAAAAGGTCTGTAATAAATTTCAAACATGCTCGCCAAAATCATTACTGTCGCCGTCATCATGGGTGAGTAATTTTAATCTAACTAATATAACATGGAAATAGCGCGATGAGGAAAATACTCATTGTGCAAAAACTTATGTTGCAAACATTTAGAGAGCATTTGCAATTGCATATATATGTATGGATGCGTTTGGATGTGTGTGTGTATGCTGTGTGTGTGCTAGGTATGTATGTGGTCAAATTTTTCGTCCACGATTTCTCGCGACTGAATTATGCGATGGAGGTACTGCATGATTCAACCGAAGCTCTTCGCGCAACGTAGATCTGGTTAGTTTTTGGATGGAATTGATTTGAAGGTCTGAATCGAAGCATTTTCCTGCAGAATCAAGCGGATTACATCTTGGATTGCACGCGTGGAGCATATCCAATGTTATTAACAATTGCAGTTATTTATACTATTTAACTGGGTAAAATATTCCAGTTATCCAGAAACTTATCTCAAGAAAACTATTCCTTATATGGAAATACACATTTTATGTGGGATCAGTGTTTTCCATAATTTGCATAATTATGGAAGTATGGTCGTCGCAATAATTCCGTATCCAATAACTTAATGAATGACCCCAGCCCTGTCATGAAGGTGTCAGTCATAGCATTTCCGTTCAGTGTCGAGCGGATTAGATTTTCGATGGCATTCGAGGAGTATATGCAATGTCATTTTACTTTTGCAATTGTTTATACTGTTCCACTGAGTAAAATATTCAAGTTATCGTCTTTATTGCGGCCGCACTCCTCTTGGCGTCTCACTCCCAGTCAAGCAATGCCCATGAGTCTCATCCTCAGGCTCACCATGCGTCTACTCAAATATTCATCATTGTCTTCTTCATTAATGACTCGGCTTGGAATTCTTAAATCTGCAAGTTTTCAATATGACACTACTGATTAACGAGAGTCTATTGGAGAAGAATAAATTTAGTACGCTGTGGGTGTACACTTATGGCTCGAGTGGGGCACACACATGCACACACCACTAGTTTTATTTCTCGAATCGGTTTTCACTAGCTACAATCTGATCGACAAACTTTGTTTTATTGCGGCTTGAAGATTTCTGTCGGTGTGCCTTCACGATTTGTAGTAAACATTGATATTGTTATTCCTCTTCCGCAGGGGGCAAAAAACACAAGAGTACTGAAGATGAGGCATTAGCAACGTCGTCCATTAATGTGGAGCTTCTTGTCAAAAATGGCACCCGGTTAGATGGAAACAGGGCCACGGAGGAAGCATTGAATTCTGCAATAGAAGACGATGTAAGTGGTTGGAAGAAAGCCAAGAGACGGAGAAAAAAACAGAATCCGTCCCAAAATCTTGCAGGAGCTACGCAGCATAAACCTCAGTCGAAGAAGAAAGCAGCAATCCGCTCTGATGCGCAAATTATTGGTCCGACGGGGAAGGATACGTACTGTGAAATATTGGGACGTATAAAGAATCACCAAGGTGTTTACGCGGCTAGCTTATGCGTGGACAAAATCTTCGGATGCACTCCAGAAGATCCGTACACAGCCATAGTGCAATCTCTAATCTATTTATATTGGAAATAACTCCTTGCTTTCCTCCTCAACGTTCGAGTTATTTCCTAAATACGAGGGTTGAGGGGGAAAGCAGTTTCATCGGATGAGGACATTTAGGGGTAAAGGAGGTTTATTGAATGAGGACATTCAGGGGGAAAGAAGGGCGAATGAGGATGTACGTTGCCACGTTTAATTAAACCCGGTATATTTCAATTTATTCGTTAATGAGTACAGCAAAACGGTATATAATATTGAACTAATAGTTTCACAATCGTGGTTTCTTCGAAATATGTAAGGGTGATTTTGATATTTTCTGATTTTTTGTTTGTTTGTTGGATGAAGTTTTGTTAATTTGATTAACAAAATCTTTGATGTTTATGACTGTATCGTGATTTTTGGCAATGCGGTAAGCCCATGCTGGAAAATTAATAAATAGCATTAATAAAACTTTGTATAAAAATCTCACACGCATGCACCAACGTTAATTGTTCTCATAACTGATCAGATATTAATACATTAGAGGACGAGGGCTTAAATTTGATTTTAAGTGTCGTGCGAACGTCGAGTTTCCAAAGTTGACTTCTCGTATGATAGTGGCATAATGAGAATTGTGTTCTCCATGAACAGTGTTTTCCATGAAAATATTCCGCCACGCACAGCCGACTTCTCTATATACGTCACTATGTTCTTGTTCATATAAAAACCGCAAAGTTCAGCAATCTCCACCGGCAATGATAATTATCTTGAAGTGAATTGCTTATTCGCAATCGTTTGAAGTATGAAAATTAATTTTTGATTAAATCTTTCATTATTTTTACTAAAAAACCAAAATGAAGTACTTCCAATGCCTTCTGACGGATGATTTGAATGTTTTCTTTCCCAATAGCAATTATTTTATAATACAGTAACTTGCTCATTAATTAGAAGTATGCTCCGCTAACAACAGTTTATATCACCACCAAATTGAAATAAATAAATCCCTGCAATACTTTTAATATTCTTCTATCAAAAAAATTTTCCAGGAATTCTCTTATCCCTTTTTTTCTAAATAGTCGACTCGGGTGGTATCTATTTCTATAGCTGCTATACACCAAAAATCATTTGTTATGAAGCCTGCACAGCATTCCTAGACAGACTCGTAGTGGAGGTGAACCAACAGTTCCCGAAGACCATTGCGGGAGATGTCAATTCCTGGGCAGCCGATTGAAGCTGCAAGGAGACGAATCACCGAGGACGGGCTTTATTGGAAGCCTTGTCGACTCTAGATGTCGTCCTACTGAACGATCGAAATGAACCGACATTTCGCAGAGGACAGGCGAGCTCAATCAAGTAGCCTGCTCAAAGGCAATTGTGCATGGGAGGTATCCGAGATTTATACTGCCCGTTCTCTGAAACAACAAAGCAGTCATCGGAAAGTACAAACGGAGTCGGCTGGAATGTAAGGCTACTGGGATGAACGTGTGTCTGTCCCCGTTTTGTAATTTCTTTTTGCCATTGATAGATTTTCCCCTACGCCAATTGAATGTTTCAGTCACATTTATCAGGCAATTGATTACGAATATTTCACTAGCCGCATAGTCAGGGTGAGGACAAGAATTATGCGCGTAACTGGAGCGGGAGTGAGACGCCAATGAAGGTGCGACCGCTCGAGGCTTAAGGACGTGCGACCGTTATTCGGCTTTTTTTTTTAATTTTCGACGATTTACCCCCAAATTTTGGTTCCGTTGGCGGGAAACAATGTGGTATTCGTCCATAGCATTATTATTTACTGACTCTCATGATTTTATCACCGTGAACATATTTTTTAGTCCTTTCCCTACGTCTGCATGAAAATTCATAAAACTTTCTAAAAAACGCTAAAAAATGGATCTGCGGCAATGAAATTTTAGGAGTTGATAGAGAATAACAGTTTTTACTACCTACCAAAAACGTCATACCTCCCTAATTATAACGAATAAGGAAAAGAGTGATAAGAAATTAAATAAATGGGACCTGAATGTGACCCTCGACGGGTCTCATCAATGAATTCCCATGAGTGTCTGTGTGTGTGACGATTCTCGTATGAAGTTAAGTTATAAATGAGTTACCCAACTTCGACTAGTAATCGATTATTAATTTCCCGATATAGGGAAGTTATTGTAATGAGCCCGAAAATTGAAAGTGAAATTTTCATGATATTTTCAGTTTTCTCGACGTTTCACATCATCCTGAGTCGTTTTCCGAAAAGTGTTTCTATGTGTTTGTGTGTGTGTCGTGTATGACCAAAAATTTTGTTTCACGTTTCGGATGAAACCAACGTAGCAATTTACGTTTTTTTTTTTTGATCGACACGACTTACTATCCTCCAGGTTTGAAAGGAACGATTTATGCGAAGAATGATTCGTTCAATTATTACTAACAAATGCAATTGTTTATATCGCTCCATCGCAAGAACGGTTTGAGATACAAACAAAAGTATTCAATGAAAGTTCTTCCCCGCCACGAAATACACATTTTACCTTTTATAACTTTTTTTGATACCACCCGTAGTGAATTATTAGTAAAAAAAAGATTGTTTATATCGCCGCGGCATGAGAACGGTTGAAGATACAACCAAATTAGTTGATGAAAATTGTTCCACACACAAAAATACATATTTGATGTCGTATTACTTTTGCTAAAACCGATAGTTAATAGTCATTAACAAATTCAATTGTTTAGATCGCTCTATCGCAAGAACGCTTCGAGATACGAAACGAAGGGTGTAATGCAAGTCGTTTCACACGTAAAATACACATTTGACGTTCCATGACTTTTTTGCCAACACCCATAGTTAATTGTTCTCAACAAATTGTATTCTTTATCTAACTACTTCATATTAAAAATGATAAATTTGTTAATATTTAGAAATTTCGAAAACTTTATAAAGTCCATAATTTGAGACATGGACGGAAATTGTCGATATAATATATACGGCGGAACGATCGGGAAGTTATTAGTTCGACCCGTAGAGGGTCATACCCACATCCCGTTTATTACGACTCTTCGATATCTCGCAAAATATTACACCTAACAAAAAAAGTAATATGACATGAAATATGTAGCTCGTAAGAGGAACAACTTTTGTTTCATACTTTTTCTCGTATCTGTCACGGTTCGCGAGATACATTAACGATTCAAACTGTTGATTATAGTTGAACGGATGACACTATTGCAAAAAAATCCTTTCAGACCTGAAGGCTCAAGACACGCGTCGATTACAAAAACGTTGAATCGGTCCAGCAGTTTAAGAGGTGACCCCGGTGAAATTTCGAAGTACTCGCAGGGCCTTTGAACCCACCAATTGGGTTTTGATATATAAAGGCATATCCAAACAAGCAGGCGGTCCTCGCGTCCCCCCATTCGAATGTGTCAAATATGTCACCGTTTTTTTCTTATTTCCCCCAATTTCATTGGTGGTAAGCTTCGGAATGGTCCAATTGCACACAAAATAAAAATGTTCCAGTATTCAAAAGCTTTGTCCAGGCAAACGGAATCAAAAACAGGAATAGCTGATATTACCCAAAGTAATTGACTCAATGTTATTCGACCAGTTCATAGATAACGTTAAAGCTCACATTTTGGAAAAAAATGGGATGAATACTTATCGAGAAATGAAGTAATGAAACAACCGTATAAATGAAAAAATTGAAATCTATAAAATTATTGATGCGATTGAATCGCTATTCAATACGGTTCTTCACCATAATAAAAGGAACCTCTGTTCCAAATTTCAACTTTTTCTCTCACTTTTTGCCGTCGCTAGAGTGCGAACAAGCACAAAAAGTAAAACGAAAATCAAAAGTTAACAAATAGGAATATCTCATTGTACCCATACTAATTGACTCGATGGTTTTCACCATATTATAGATCTCGGTAAGCCACATATTTTGGGAAAAAAACAACAAAATCGATTGAATAGATATCGAGAAATAAAATAAAAACCGTGAAAACGATAAAATCGATATCTAGAAAACTAATGATCCGATCGAATCGCCATTCAACAGGATTCTTCACCATAATAAAAGGAACCTTTATTCCAAACTTCAAGTTTTTATCTCATTTTTTGCGGACGCTAGCGTGTGAACAAACACAAAAAGTAAAACCAAAATCAAAAGTTAAAAAATAGGAATATCTCATTGTACCCAAACTAATTGACTCCATGTTTTGCAACCATATTATAGATCTCGTTAAAACACACATTGTGAAAAGAAACAACAGAATCGGTTGAAGAATTATCGAGAAATAAAACAAAAACCGTGGAAACGAAAAAATTAAAATCTCGAAAACTAATCATACAATCAAATCGCTGTTCAACAGGGTTCTTCACTATAACAAAAGGAATCTTTGTTTCAAATTTTAAGTTCTTATATCAATTTTTGGGGACGCTAGAGTGCGTACAAAGGCAGAAAGCAGAAAACACAGCAATCTCCAATTTCTTGTGAGGAACCCACTAGATGTTCTTCCACCATTCCCTAGATCTAGTTGAGACGCACATTTTGAAAAAAAAAGAATTAAAAAATATTCATTATTTTCTGAGATATGAACGATCGGATGAAAAAACGAAAAAGGCGATTTCTAAGAAACTTACCGGCCGATTTCACTGAACTTGCGCCCACCGGTAGATGCATTCAATACCAAGTAATGACTATTTTTTCAGATTTTATTCTCAGAATTTAGTCCTTTTTATGTTAAATTTTTGTAAGTGAAGATTTTTGAAAAAAATTGATACATACAGACACTATGCTCAAACTTCGTATTTTTACGTTTCAAACCATTATATATCGTTTACAAGCATAATTAGCAAAAGTGAAAATTGACCGATTGCAATGCTTCCATTCGGAAGCAAAAAGTAAGGAAAATTCCGGATCCAACCTATTTTGCCCCATACACCCATAAGAAATATTGTTTTTTGTGTTTTGAGTTTCGAAGTGTTCCTCGGTCAGCAATTTTCGTTCGATTTTAATTTTTTTTTTTTTATATGTTCGTCATACTCCAAAGAACAACCTTAAGTATCCGTTTCATTCTATTCGCTTTACATCATAAGAAAATGATTTGTTAGTTTGCGTGATTTTTTCAGTTTTTCGAAACATCTCAAAACTTATCGTTTTCACTAATTGATTGTTATAATCATACGTAATACGTCCTTTATGACGATAACAATGATGACAGAATTCACATTCAGTACAAAAAAATTATAGTACTTGCATCTACCTATGAGAGAAATCTGAGAAAATACCACACATATGTAGTAATCTGCTCAGGTTAAAATACAGAAATAAGTCATAAAACTCGTTTATATCTTGAACAAATCATTTTTCTCGTTATAAAAGATATCTTATGTGTGATTACAATATCCTATTAGTGAAAACGATGAATTTTGAGAGTTTCCGAAAAAAAATTTTAAAAACGTGCAAACTAAAAAATCATTTTTTCATGATGTAAACCGAACAGAACAAAACGGATACTTAACATTGTTTTCAAAACACGAAAAATAATGTTTCTTGTGGGTATATGCTGCAAAATGGGTTGGGTCCGCAATTTTTCTTACTTTTTTGGGTATACCTTTATACAGGGTATCCCATTTGAAAAGTTGCGCTTCAATATCTTTCAACAGGGCCATGTACCAAAAAAATGTTTCTAACAAAAATTGTCGGGTTCTGAGGGGGACATTTGCTCATTATTTCGAGCTTTCAAGTTCGCGCTTGCAAGCTGCAAGCACAAAGAGTTTTTTCTGAAATGGCAACCACATTTTTCGCCCCATGAAAATCGTTCATTTCGATGAGGTGTTCTCAGAACCCTACGCATATTCAATTTGATGTCATTTTTTTATGCAAAAAATATCATGAGAAGCGGTTTATGGCCAAAAAATCGAAGGTTCAGACTTTTCTAGCGTAACCCAGGATGCACCACGTGGAGGTAAAGGCTGCATCGCAAAAAAGAAAAAAAGGCGCGAAAATGTGAGGAAGTCCCTGAGCGTTTACAAAGGGTGTTCAATATTTGTTTGTTACGTGGCCCTGCTGAAAGATATTGAGGTGCAACTTTTCAAATGGGACACCCTATATATTAAAACCCGATTGGCGGGTCCGAAGGCCGGGCGAGGACTTCGAAGTTTCACCGGGGTCACCCCTTAAGAGGAACCACTTGCCAAAAACAAAACGATACTGACGTACATACACTCACTTAACCAGCGCTGAAAATATATCAGGAGCATGTGAAACATCGAGAAACGTAGCAATTTCATGATTTTGCGACATTTAATTTTCGGGGTGATTACAATAACTTCGTATCGGGAAGTTAATAGGCTATTAATGCCCTAAAAAAGGCGAGCATTATTTCCCAATGTGATTCCGATATTATGATAATAAGAAAGTGGCACATAATATCCAAACACACATTTGGGAATGAAATGTTATAAGAAACATAATCATACATAACATACAGTGGATTACAATGTTGCAGCGTCAGCATTTCGAGGCTTGCTCGAGGTTGTCACCATACACCCGCTACACGCTGTATGGACTGTTGCAATCAGAGCCGAGTAGTTTAAATACTCATCTCTGAAATACCTCGATGCCTTTTAATTCGACAACTCTTGTCAGTTATGTT
Source organism: Asobara japonica (assembly GCA_026005395.1). NCBI lineage: Eukaryota > Metazoa > Arthropoda > Insecta > Hymenoptera > Braconidae > Asobara > Asobara japonica. Next base: position 829,373 of record BQMI01000221.1, read on the forward strand.
CTTCTGATAAGTTCCGTATCAATCAGAACTTTTGTTTATTTAATTACTGTTGAATTTAGATTTTTAATAAAGATTGTCTTTCGTTAATCGTGTGGGATTAATCCAAGTTAATATCTTTCGCTCGGGTACATAATAAAATTGGTTGCAGCGGTGGGAATAGGGAGGACGGAGGTCTGATCAACCATCATCTTTTCACACACCGACATCGAAGATATATCTGAAAATCGAACAACCTGAGGGTAGACTGGCCAGTACATAAATCTACACCTCGTTACGAGAGTAGAAATATTACCATATCGGTAACGTTGTAGAGGACATCATACACCAGAAAGTACCGATCATCCGGAGCATGAGATTCCGCTGAAATCAGACTCAGCCCTAATCAATGCTAAGCCGCATAGATTACCAGATTCTTAAATGGGAGAAGTTGATCCAGAGGTGGGAGAGATGCTGCAAAATGGCCTTGTGCGCCCTAGTAAAAGCCAATGGAATGCGCCCTTGCTGGTTGCTCGGAAGAAACTCGACGCATCTGGTAAGGTTAAGTTCCGTGTGCTTGTTGATTTCAGGCATTTGAATAATGTCAGGCTCGAGGATGCGTTTCCGTTGCCAACTATTCCTGATATCTTAGACCGATTAGGGAACGCAAAATATTTCTCATTGGATTTGGCTTCCGGATTTCATCAGATTCCTTCCCCTGATCCTATCGGATCAGATAAGGGAGGATGAAAGGGGGACCAGCTACGTTCCAGAGGCTGATGAATTGTGTTGACAGGAGTTCAAGGAATTCGATGCTTCGTATATCTTGATGACATCGTAATCATTGGGTACAGCCTGGAAGAGCACAATAAGAGATTGAAAGAAGTTCTACAACGGATAAGAGAGGCAAACTTAAAGTTACAACCACATAAATGTAACTTTTTGAGGAAGGAAGTAGTATGTCTCCGTCACGTGCTTACCAAAGATGGCATCAAGACTGATCCCAGAAAAATCTAGGCAGTTTCTTATTTTCCAGCTCCACAGAATGAGAAGTACATGATGTGCTTCGTGGAACTTACCGGCAATCAGCGGGATATTACCGGCAATTCATCAAGGATTTATCGAAAATTACCGAGCCACTCACTGAAGTGCTAACGAGGAAAGATGCCTGGACCTGGGGAGAGAGAGAGCAAGCACCTTTTCATAATTAATTTTCTCCCTTACTATGATTTTGGAATTCCGAAAATTGTCCCATGAAGTACATGAGTTTGTCAGTACAATACACTTCGATTTTGTTTTTCAAATAATTTTTTATATTATTTTTTAATACATCAACATTGCGGAAATAATAAATTCCATATCAGATGCATTCAAACCTCTGGTTTATCGGGAAAATTTTTATAAAAAATTCTGAAATTTGTACCAAACATACTTTGTAAATCCCCCTGTCAGATGCCGTGAATCAAATTTGGAGTCAATGAATCACTGATTTATTATTTTAAAAATTCCGACAATCGCCGATCTCGGTAACCAATTGGAGTATTTAATTAAAATTTGTCTTGAAAATTCCAGGAAAATATGAAGAAAAAAATACCGTACTTTAAACAACTTGTTAGTGAAGGGCCAACATCATCATTAAATTTCAGTTCATAATTTTCTGATGTTATGTATAGAAGTTTGGGCATCGCGCCGTTTGGGCACCCTACTTGAGGAGTTAAATCCTGTAAGGATTGCCAAATGAATGAATTGTGTAGAATTACCAAAGTACCAATGGTAATTGAAGAATGTCCTGAAACAGCTTTTGAGCAGTTTGCCATGGATATAGTTGGGTCTTTAGTTGTCACAGAGTCAGGCAATAAATATACTTTGACTTTCGAAGATGCATTCACCAATTTCCAGAGCCGGCGCTAAGAACCATTGTAGTTGATGCGTCAATAACAACAAACCGATCAAATCACCAAATTCAACAGGGCTGTACTTATTGCGGATCAAGAGGCCAATATAGTACGACGTGCCCTTGCAGAAAAAATTGTGTTCGCGTTCGAAACAGCGCAGAGACTTCTTCCGGAAATTCCAGGGGAGGAATTTTATTAATAACATCTTCAAAAATGTCTGCAAGCTGCTGAAAATCAAGAAGAGTCAGACAACAGCAGATTCATCCACGAACAAATGGGATTGTGGCCAGGTCGCACCGGACGTTGGCAGCGTTCCTGAGAGGTTTCATTCGGGAGAACCCGACTGATTGGCATACATGTTTACCATATGCAACATTTGGATATAATACCACACCTCATTGAGCGACAAAGAAGACACCATTCGAGGTGCTTTTTCGCAGGCGTGCCGAGTTACCAACAGCAATCAAACAGGCACCAGGGCTCACCCATTCATATGATGACTTCGCACAGGAGCGACGATTACGTGAGGAAGATTACGAGGAGAGAGATTACGTGCAGCTCATCATAAAGCGAAGGAGGCATTGAACAGAGAGAAGGAGAGTTCAAAAATCCAATATGACAAGAATGCAGAATCCATGGAGTATGATATCGGAGACAAGGTTCTCCTTAGAAATGAAGTTCTGCGAGAACGGTCGAAGAAGTTTATGCGGCCCTGGGTAGGCCCTTATGAGATTGGTAAAAAGAACAGTGATGTCAACTACACCATCAGCTATGGACATAAACAAAAAAGTCGAAAGCTCATATAAACAGGCTTCCACCATGCATTGAAGCATGACTGTATGGACCCCAGCCTCGGAAAAATAATCAAGGGATCATGGAATTACTAAGTGGCAATGATAACGCATTTTCCAACGAAGTTATATCGATAATCTTCGCATTCATTTGTCATGGTAAACAATATCTAGAGGTCTATGAAAAAAAATGTCATACACGAACGCCCACAGGCTGACAGGACGTTCAGATCCTTGCATTGCTCCTTCCGTCATTTGTGACATCTGGGACCAACACTTATTTGCCGTGGTTATTTGCGTGGTAGGGGTACTTGGTATGGTTCGACATCCGGAAAATAGCCGAAACATAGTGATAAATCGAATTGTCGGATACACAACGGAGAAGGAGACTATGAAAATAGAGGATGTGTGCAGACAAGCAGAGGATGTGTGCAGACAAGGAGAGGCAAAATGGTTTTTGAAGACTCCAACTACGCCAACATGTCCGCCAAACGAATAACACCACAATTTAGGACAATCGCTAAGGAAGCAAGCAGTGTCGGAAGACCCAGAAGAGCAAAATTAAGACACTCAGTCGTTTCAGTTTTAATTTTAATCATGTTAGGAAACATGATCGACAAGGGAGGGGAGGGACACGTGATTGAACAGTTAGTTCACACTCCTGGCGTGCACTTTGAGGCAACCGGAGAAATTCGTCTGAGCAATGAGATATGGACCATAGCTGCTGAACAGATGTAGATCCTTGAATGCTGAAAGCTGACCAGACCGATAATCATCTTCCGGAAACTAAGCAACTTTGCGTCACGGCTAACAACAATGGGAAAAATTTCCTATTGATGGTGAACCAATGGATAGAAGACTTTGCAGAAATCAGGCAGACTATTGCTGGGTTATTGAAAAATAGCAGAACTTCCAAAGTCCGACGTGATCTTATAGATGGCTTAGAATCAATTTCCGAATCATTCATTGATACCATGGATTCCGAAGACGCGCGAATTATCAGTGAGTGACGCTCGCGCTCGAAAACCGGTGCAGAGGGAACTTTTGATAGTTCACGGAAGCAGTTGGAAATCCTTAACTCTACCCTTATGCTGTTTGAAAATACTCAAGAGGCGATAGAGAAGAATGCACAGATCTTGAGTCCATCAGAAGACAGGAGGTAATGCTCCGAAATGGCACCATTCTCGTCGGGCAAATGGTCAACGAAATTCAGTTCGATGAACATCTCATGATTATAGAGATGATGTACATCTCTATAGGGGCCATCGCGGATGCTGCTGAAGATTTTTGTGAAGTAATAGCTTCGGCTTTGACCATCAAGGGCCGGAAAACTCATTGGATACAGTCCGACACTCACGTACATCCACTGTTGAATTTGACATTGGATGAGGATATGGTTATGCAACTGAATCAACACACTGTGGAACCAGATAAAGTTCAGCCGACCAATATCGTAGGGAACACGGAGGAGTTGAACAAAGTTCATGTAGACTTGAAAGCTACGAAAGAGAATCTGCTGGATGTCCATAAGCATATCGATTATCGGGAATTTATGCTGCACCTTTCATCGATCTTCACCGTCGTGATGATAGTCCTTGCGGTGATCCTGAGACTGTCCCTCTGTTGCTGGTATCGCAAACCGTGGCCAGCGTCTGAAGAAGGTCTTGATTTCGGGCTACCACCATCATCTGAGAGAGAGTCTGGATTCCGGACTACCGCATTCATCAGTTGTATTATTCGTATTGATTGGAATTTGTGAAATTTTGTAATCAAAAAAATTGTACCCTCCGATGAATAAAGTCAGAAGAGAACACTACTACAGATAGTAATGTGGCTGTGAACGGTAGATGAAAGGAACAATGGCGAAGTTAAATTGAATTTATATATTTGCACTGAAAAGTACAGGTGCGTGGTTGTCGTACTGAGAAGTACGGGTGAACAAACTGTTGTACTGAAAAGTACAGTTGAGATTCAGGCCGCTGATTGCTGACGGGGCTGCTGAAGTTCTCCGCCGGTCCGTTGTGTTGGGTCCTTTGTCGGCAGGGCTGATGGCACGGCTTCTTTGCTCGAAGCGCACTGCTGGCCTGCTTGTCAGTGACTGATGATTTGAGGGCTGCCGGTCCGCCTTAAATATTGTCCCAGCACCCTACGCGCAAGCCAATGAGGGTCCATGGCCTACCTGCCCTGCTGCTTGGCCTACGCGGGTCATGGTGACGTCAGTGCCCCATAGTCCCCAAACGGCACCGATCTGGCGCGCTTCATCGTTCAGGCACAAACCTGCTGGTGGGGCTTTCCTGTACAGGGTGTGTGCGTGTGAGTGAGATAGATGGATTTGTACTGAGTCGCCACAGTAATATTCTTCCCTAGCGGGAACGGATGTTATGTGCCCTAAAAAAGGCTAACATTATTTCCCAATGTGATTCAGATATTATGATAACAAGAAAGTGGTACATAATATCCAAACGCACATTTGGTAAGAAAATTTTATAAGAAACGTAATCATACATAACATACAGTGGATTACAAGGTTGCACCGTCAGCATTTCGAGGCTCGAGGTTGCAACCATACAGCTGGGACACGGTGTATGGACTGTTGCCATGAGAGCCGAGTAGTTTAAATACTCATCTCTGAAATACCTCGATGCCGTTTAATTTGAAAACTCTTGACAGTTATGTTCTCCTGATACTTCCCGTATCAATCAGAACTTTAGTTTATTCAATTATTGTTGAATTCAGATTTTTAATAAAAATTATGTTTGGTTAATCGTGTAGGATTAATGCAAGTTAATAAGAACCCGTCTTTCGCTTGGGCACATAACAATGCATTTCGATTTACAGAACATATTCTGCGAAAGAGTTATTGCCGTATCCCGTACGGTTTTTTAAATAGAGCGTGGTTAACAATTGCAGTATTAATAACAAAAAAATCGCTTTGTCAATTCGAACCAAAAACTAATCCGATCTAAGATCAATAAAAACGGTCCAAATGAGACCTCGATGACGCAGGTTGTTTCACCGTTCGTGAAAATGGTTTCCTGGGCATAGTCCTATCACAGGCGTCGGTGACTCTCCGCATGACTTGGTCTACTCTTTCTGTAGGATTTCTACTGTTTTCTACCGTTGGGGTTAGTTTTCAGTACCATCAAAAAGGTGGCATTGTCGAATTTTTATCTTCCCGATTTTTCGGGGAGTTATTGTAATGACCCCTCAATCGATTTCGTTTATTTCGATTCGTAACTACGGTGTCAGGTATAAACAAATGCCCACCGTCGAGTTCTGAACAAATGCCTGTGTCTGTGTAGGGGGAGAGGGAGTGTGTGGCTGTGCGTGCGCCCGTCTGTGTGTACCGTTTGGCCAGTTTCAATGCTGTAACCTCAATGATCCGCACGCATATGTATTTATATTTTCTAGAGGATTTTGATAAGGGTAACCAAACCAGCTAGGACATCTGTAAATAGGAGTTACAATCGCCAAGTTTAGGCACGTACGGAGCGTGTGTGAAAACGCCCCTTGTGTATATAGTTGTGCGTACGTATGTGTGCCCTCCTCATGCTTCCTCGGTTCTCTTTTCCTACTTTTTCCTTGATTAAACAAACTGACAAAAAATTGACACATAAAAAATAAATTACAAGGGTCTTACCATAAAAAATAAAGTACAATATGTCTTACCATATACAATACAATTCCAGTATCCGCATACCACGAAGCAACATCTACGAAGCAATAGTTCGTTGTGTAGGGGACAATAGCCGAGGTCTCCTCAGTAGCAGATTCTTACAGCTGTCCGCGGATAGGATGTCCTCCGTTCAGTCCGGAATTTTTCGCAGGTGCCCTCAGGACCTCCATTTCAAAAACGCTTGTCGTGTTCCATGCTGCCTCTGATGAGAGTATGTTTGGTTCATGGCTTTGCCTGCGGCAGTTCCCCATATCCATTGTTGGACGTCGAAACCAGGGCATGTGAAGAAAACACGTTCCGTGTTTTCCGCAATTCTCTCACACTTTGCGCAATGCGGGGAATCCTCATGCTTGAATGTATGAAGATATTCCCTAAAGGATCCGTGTCCTGAGAGTATCTGAGTTAGGTAATAATTGAATTGTCCATGTGATCGGGCAAGCCAAACATCCAGGTCCAGTATTAGTTGATGAGTCCACCGGCTTCAAACGGCAGAGCACCGCATGACCAAATGACGACTTTATTGCTAGTATCGGTAACCAAGTTTTGGGTATATAGGTTCCTGTAAGGTTCTGAAATGACGGCAACATCAATCTTCAGGTCTCGAACCGTCTGCGTCAGCAGATCATGTGCTGTGGCGCAGGGAGCCAGGTTAACCTGTAACACTCGCACTATGTTTTTCATGGGCCCCAGTTCTACGCATAGGACGCATTTCGGAGACGCTTCACAATCAGAGCTTTTGTGCCCTTTTTCGCCGCATTTATAGCACAGGTCTGATCGGTCAATGGAGATCTTGTAATTAACGCCAAGATGCTCGTAGTGCCAACACTTGAAGCACTCTAGGGGCCTCACCACCGCCACGATGCGAGCATATACAACGCTTATTCGTATTTTACTACCTTTACTCAGTATATTTCTTGCAGTAGCGGCAGGGAGTACCACCGTGGGACATTGTGTCCCTCGGTATGCCTTGCGAAGAGACTTGATGGCACTCAATGAGATATCAGTATATGTGCCATCAGCTTTTCTCAGGGTCTCGAGTATGTTTTCTTTCGTACCGACGTCATCGAGGTGTTTAATTTCAAGTTCGTCTTGAGGTCCCTTATTAAACACTTTGGCTTCGTTTTGGAGGGCTCCAACTACTCCCTTGCCTAGCTCAACACCTTCATCCTCATTTCCTCTCGCAAAGATTACGAGAACGTCTCTGAAAGCTGTAAACACCTTGGTCCTTCTTTAGTCGTCCCAATATTTCCGACGACGTGTCCTTCCCCGTCGGGCAAATAAGTAGCGCATCAGGGCGGATTGCTGCCTTCCTTCTCGACCGACATTTAGTCTGCGTAGTACCACGAAGATTTTGGGACGAGTCCTGTTTTTTTCTCCGTCTCTTGGCTTTCTCCCAAGCACTTTCATCGTCTTCTGTTGCAGAATTCGATGCTTCCTCCATGGCCCTGTTTCCATCTCACCGGGTTCTATTGTTTACGAGCTCCTCCACATTAACGGACGACGTTACTACCGCCTCATCGTCGGCACTCTTGAGCTTTTTGCCCGTTGTGTGATCAGGCGGTGTCCTCTCCTCTCTTTTGTCCCGTCCTGTCGGTGTCTCCTCAGATGTCTTCGGTTTTTCAATGGACTTATGGCTACTCCCTAGGCTTAGCTGGGACAATCTAGGACCTGGAGGGGTGAGCCATCCAAATGCTGGCAAGGGTGTTTTGCCTGGCCCCGTCTCCGCCATAGATCTTATTCGCTTTGCGGCCATTTGGATCTTCTTTTCCAGCTTTCTTCGAATAATCGGGAAGTTAAAAAGTGAAATGTAAATTTCACCCTCGAGTTTCGTCATACTTAGACAGGTGAAAAAATTAATTAACCAATTATTACCCCCAAAAGTGTCACAAAAAGTTTTCAGCTGAAGTGCCAAAGGCCCTCGTTTGCTAATCAACAACAATTTGCTATTGATCTGTTCACCTGGCTGAAAGGTGACAAAACTCTAGGGAGGTCATTTTAACATTCACGTAATATATTCAAATTTTGTGCTACTTCGGGCATGTATTATTAGCTGAAGTGCGTGGAACTTTTCGTGTTTCATCTTCGCGTTGAGTGAGATTATGAGTATTCATTGACGTTGATTTGTTGATTATAAAACAATCACAAGTTGTGGACATTTTAATCACAAGTTTGCTCACCGTTCAGAAAGACAAAAAATACATCTTAATAAAAACTTGACATTGCGATGAAAATTAAAAAAAAAATCATTTAAAATTTTTTTTCCATCAGAATAAATCCCTCAAAAATGAAAACTTTCGAGTCCTAATTACAAATTTTGACTCCGATACTTTCATTGTGTCAGGTTTAAGTACCTGTGGAAAGGAATCAGCAGCTTCCTATTCTTTCCAGCACCAGCATCATTAATCTGAAATTTCAGAAATGAAAATATGCAAATTTACTCTTCACTTTTTTTACATATTTTTCAAGATATCTGTAGGGTTTCATAATATGAGTATTTTTACGGATCATAACCGTGATAAGTGAATTTTGTTTGTATTGAAAATCAAATGAAAACGTTAATGGCATTTTATTTATCTGGGAGTATGATTGTAATCCAGGTAATCGTCGACCTTTTTATTAATTTTCAACCAGAAGCACAGTTTAGAGTAATTAATGCACCATCAGATAGAGAGATAAATACGGTGAGGGAGAAAACAAGACGCATTACGTGACCCCGGAATTCGTGCATTGTATGGAGGGATTGTTTGCAGAACTATCTTTAAGTTACTCCCTCTTGATAATTATCACAAATTGATTAATAAACTACTACCGATCAACTATCAGTTATATGAAATGCAAACTAAAAAATATATGTTTTTACTTTCTTCCAGCTAATATCTAATCGATCCCGTGAATGATAATTGATCAAAACTGTTGAAAGGTATATGGGCTTTTCGTAATAATTAATAACAGCAGAGTTATGATAAATATTAATTGAGAGGTTTATTCAATGTTTGGATAAATGTTTGACATTGAATCATTTTACAGGTATCAGCTTGATCGATCTTTTAGAAATTGAATTTGGATTATTACAGAGGATTGATAATTGAAAAAAACTCATTCAACCAACCGTTTTTCTCTCAGCGCTGCTACGACGCAGAAGTCGCTCAAAACCCGTAAACTTATGCGCAGCGACACTACTCTACACATGCATACACACACACCGCAATATAAGAAAGGCGTCTTTTCATTTAACAAAAACAATTAAGATTATCATAAATACTCGTGGTGTGTACATGTGTGTGCCCGACTGGGGGCAGAAACAAAACTTCCCGATTTGGTATTTGAGCACAGCGAACTAACCATATTCTTCTCCAATATACCCCGGTTAATTAGTAGTGTCATACTGAAAAAATGCAGATTGGATGACCGTTGATTAACCCGATTTGCAATTTTTGGCCTTTCGATTTTCTGGACATCATTCAAAAATGCTGAAGGCATTCTTTCCAGAATCTAATCAGTGCTAAGTTACATGAAGACTCATCGATCAAAGAAACAATAGCGGTGTGAGCATGTGTGTGACCCATTCGGGGCACAAACAAAACGTCCCCATTTGGTATTTCAACACAGCGTACTAAATGTATTCCTCTCCAATATACCCTGGTTAATCAGTGTGACCCCTCTTAGTGTCATAATAAACAGTTACAAATTGGACAATTCTAAACTGACTCATTTATGACACAGCTAAATGGGATTTGGGTTTGAGCCTCTACGGATCGAACCAATAACTTCTCGATCGGTCCCCCGTATATGTTATATACAAAATTTCGGCTTGTGTCCCAAATTGTGAAAGTATTAACGTTTTGAAAATTACCAGATATGTGAAATTTGATAATGCGTAAAATATAAAGAGATTTTTAAAAAATATATCCTTTCTTGCGCTAGAGTTAGATAAACAATTCAATTTGCATTGTGAAAAACTATGAGTGTTAGCATAAAAAGTCATAAACAATCAAATGTGTACTGTTACGTATGGAACAACTTTCATTCAACACTTTGTTTCGCACCTCCAACCGTACTGTCGCCCCCTGAAGGAATGCTTACACGGCCGCTACCGGGGGCGTACAAATGAGAGGGACGGAGGAAAGAAAAAACATACACACAGATAAACGTCTCGCTGAAAATGGTCGGAAAGGTTTCTAGGGGTCATGAAACCTGGAGATTAAGTGACATTTCCAATTTCGATTTTCAAGCCCATACCAATAACTTCCCTAAGATCAGAAGTTAATAATTATGAATTTTTGAGTAGACGCATGATGAGCATGAGGATGCGACTTATGCACGTCACTTGAGTGGGAGGGAGTCGCCAAAAGAGATACGGCCGCAACACAAACGATGACTCTAATATTTTACCCAGCGGAACAGTATAAACAATTGCAATTGTTAATAACATTGCATATACAGCACGAATACCATCCAAAATGTTATCCGCTCGATTCTGCACGAAAATGTTTCCATTGAGGCCTTCGTGACAGCGCTGGGTTCGTTCATTCACTTATTACATACATAATTGTTCAGACGGCCATAGCTCCTTAATTATGCAAATTTTTGGAAAAAGTCAACATACATAAAATACGTATTTTTATATGGTGAACAATTCTTCTCAGTTGAATTTTGTGCTAACTCTAATCGTTCATCCAGTAGAACATTATGAACAATTGAAATTGTTAATAACAACATAAGTACTGGACCAATTCCATCCAAAATCTAATCCGGTCTAAGTTACATGAGTAACTCCGCAAACCAAGGGTGCCAAGGGTGGGCTCCCTATAACAGCCTATGAAGCAAATATGAACAGTAATGATAACACAATTGTATCCCACGCAGACAACCCCCAAAAGGGAAATTCCGCCGTCGGTTCCAATCAGGTGAAAGCCCTGGTGGCCGGCGCTGGCTCCTGGGATTGTGGGAAGCACCAACCATCACTTGATCGTCCCCGGGTGGCCCACTTGGCCCCAAATGCTACAAGTGGATTCCGAACGAAGATGAAGATTACATGGGATCAGTAAGAAAATGATCTGGCAACGCTGGTGATTACGGCATTATGGACGATGAATTGCTGGATGAAACGAATGTCCTTACAAGACGTGTTAATCCTGAATTAGCAGCTGGTCGAAGTCTTCGAGATCGCATTGTTCGACGATGGTTCACGTAAGAATCAGAATCGAAAACTTGCAGCATAAAAAAACGTCCAAAGAGAGTCACGTTATTTGAAAAGGAGAGAATGTGGCAATAAAACAAATGAAAGTATTCACGCAAAAATAGATGCATTTTTTTTAACCAAATGAAAACAAATGTAATTATCATGCTTATCAAATAATTAGAATTTAATACGCTATCACACGCAACTACAGATATATTTGCACTTGTTTACTTCATTCTTTCCGGTCTCCAATACTTGACCGTTTCTTATAGTAGTTTTGGTACGTATTACAGAGCTTTTCAATTATTATAGCTGCCTCGCTAGCTTATCATCTGTTAAGGATAAACACAGCCCCTTTACAGCATGTCGTAGTTTTTCTTCGCACTCATATGGTGTTTTTTTGTTATAACATACTTGCCAACTAATAATTATTAACCTTATAATTATTTGAACGTTTTAAGTTGTACATATCACTTTTTAACATCTAGGAACAAATTCGTAGTGTAGTGGAGACCTGTCAAATGTCAATTTTTCACACATAATTAGATATAGAACTTCTTCGATGACAAATAATGTAGGGAGAAAATGGCAATTGAAATTTTACTCAAGAAAAACAAATACTTTTTTACTAGTATCTCAACTCATCAGGTATCGAGAGAATTATGAAAAATGCCGAGCTGAGTTTTTGATCATTTGTCTATCGAATAAAGAATCGAGTGGTTGATAGTATAAAGTCAGATTTTTGTTGATAATTAATGTAACAATTGAAGATTTTTTTTTTCATCGATTATGCTACATATGCGTGTTTACATGTTTAACTAAAATATTAAAAATTGAAAACTGAAAAATTGTTGCAACTGTGTCAAGGCAGGTCACCACTGGACTAGTAGAAACAAACGATGAGTATTGAAAAAAAAATGTGATGAAAAATCCCCATGGGTGATCACCAGCTTGTTGGCAATATTACGTAAAACTCTTAACTGCATAGCATTGGCTCGAGAATTTCTGGCAATGTGGTATAATTTCTGGTCATAGTATGTCCTCTTCAACTCCAATTCCTCATTAGATAGAGCATTCCCATGATATTCTCCGAATTTCGGAGCGCAGAATTTTGGCGATGGACTGCCATTGGCCTTTTGCCATTGGGAAATTCTGCAAAAAAAATTATTATGATCTGCTACAATTATAGTTGCTATGAAAATAACCTGCTTACCTGAAGATTCTTTCTTGACATTAAGAGCGTGAGGATTGAATAGAGAGCCCGATGCACAATTCTGCTGTTCACCTACTGCAGTTATCTCACTCTCTGATTTTACAGATGGAATCTCTGTACTTGATACTTGTCGTTCTTTCTTTGAGTCAATTTTAACGGTTCAAGTGTCAGTCTGCACCATCAAGTCCTCAGTCTTTGGAGTCGAAACAATTACGATTGGTGTAGAGTCATCTATTCCAGAAAACTGCACAGTATCAGTCTTGTTCTTTTCAAAATCAGCAGATTCCTCAAGGTCAAAAGAAGAGTTCTCTGCCCACTTCTTGTTATCGTGTATATCGTTGTCTTCCTTTTCGTCAATAAAAATTTTGAGCTCCTTGGCGTCTCCCAGCAAATGCGCCAAGTCATTAAAATCCTTAAAGTCCTTACATTCAGCCTTAATAGTCTCATCTTCCTATCATCAAAACGTTTAAAATCAGAAGTGATCACAAGCCCACGAATTACTGAAGAACATCATATGCACCATAAATCAGGCAGGTGATTGTTCAATCAGCTGATTCCCAATTGCTCCTACTTTTGGAACTAGAACTGCTAATTCCTGGTCTTCCATACCTTCGGGTGAAATCTCGATATAGCTGGGAGGGCCACCACCAGTTTGCCGCAAACTGCGATTATTAGAGGCCACTTTTTGTTTAATCAGTCGTAATTTGTCTCGTAATGTCTATCAATTATAACAAAATTAATGAATTGAGTATTGCAGAAGAAGAAAAAAATGATAATCTTGGACAGTGAAATAACACAATATTTTTGTCAACCTTTTCACCGTTTCCCTGATCAATTGTGTCTCAATTTCGTACATGTATATTCTACTAGAACTTTTTTTCATAACTGGATACAAAATATTTCAGCAAAGAAACGCCGAATGGAATACGGTATCAATTTTTGTTGAATGTTTGTCAATTTAAGGGAGATAACGACATTGTCATTAAGACCTCTATTATAGATCTCACTCTCCTCTACAAACAATATTCTGATAAAAATGTCAGTACCTCCCTTTGTTAACGAAAGATTTTGCAAAAAGTCAACGAAGAGTTTGACGTCTACTTAACCTTGAAAAGTCACTTCACGCACTTACCCTGTTCCATTGCTCTACAGACTTTTGGGCACCACCAGGAACTTTATTTAGGATGATTTCGATTTGGACCCACCTCTTCTTAATACTTTCTTTCGTTACTTCGTGAGAAAACTTAGTATTAATGAATTCTGGAGTCGCTTTGGCAAACTCCAGCAACATTTCTTGTTGTAATTCATTTGCATTGCCAGCACGTTTTCCCTCTGCTTCCATTTTGTGATTATCATTTTTACCTATTTTTTGTTTTTTACTCATGGCGATTATTTTAGTTAAATATTCCTACTTTTGTCCCAAGTTGAACGAAAAAAGCTATCATTAGAGACGCAATTCACGATGAACTGATGGGTGAATATGAATTTAAATCCACCGGTTGAATCGATGAGTGAACGCAACGCAAGATCCGTCCGTCAACTCAATTCACCGGTGGATCTGACGCCAAGTGTGCCCTATCAAATCTCCACACGACGTTCTAACCTATATTGGAACAAGTCATATTGAATCTGCAGTTTTGTGTAAGGAACAATCTCGGTGACATGCATTGTGTCATTTCAAATTCCTCAGATGACCATACCTCCTTAATTATGCAAATTATGGAAAAAAGTAATTATACATAAAAGCTGTATTTTCATATGAGCACTAATTCTCTCTTAAAAAGTTTCCCGATACCTTCAATATTTTTGCTGGTGGAACAGTATAAACAATTAGAATTGTTAATAACATTGCATATACTGCGCGAATCCCATCCAAAGTATAATACGCTCGATTTTGCATGGAGACACTTCGTTTCGGACCGTCACGACGGCGCTGAGTTCATTCGATCACTCATTACATACATAATTCTTGAGACGGGCATACATCCGTAATGATGCAAAATATCGAAAAAAGTGGTTCTACATGAAATACGTATTTTTATATGGGGAACAACGTTTCTAATGTAAATTTTACGCTATCTCTAATAGTTTATGCAACAGAACATTATGAACAATTGAAAGTGTTTATAACAATATAAGTACTACACAAATTTCACCCAAAATCTAATCCCCTGTAATTTACATAACAATACTTCGATTCCAATACTGACGGTCTCGATAGCTTCATTCGTTCGTGAGAAACATAGGATCAAAAATTCGGAAACACACATACACACAGCCGCACACAGGGGACAAACCTAACTCCCGAAACCAAGGGTGCCAGGGGTGGGCTCCCTACAACAGGCGATGAAGCAAACATGAACAGTGATGATAACACAATTGTATCCCACGCGGACAACCCCCAAAAGGGAAATTCCGCCGTCGGTTCCGATCAGGTGAAAGCCCTGGTGACCGGCGCTGGCTCCTCGAATGGTAGGAAGAGCCGACCATTACTTGATTGTCCCCGGGTGGCCCCAATTGCTACAAGTGGATTACAAACTATGATGAAGACGACATGGGATCAGCAGGAAAATGATCTGGCAACGGTGGTGAATTTTCTGACCGATAAAAATCGAAGAACGATCAACGAAGAGATCCGAAATCTTGCTCGGAAGATCCAAACATCCACGAAGCGGATAAGAGCCATGACGGAAAGTGGAGGATTCAAAACACCCTTGCCAGCAGCGGCATGGCTGACACCCCCAGGTGCCAGATTGTTAGAGGTAAATCAACGGAGCGGCCATGATCCCATCGAAAGACCGGGAACATCCCAAGCTACGCCAACAAGACGCGATAAAAGAAAGGAGAGAACGCCGCCCAATGACACAGCAGGAAAGAAGCTCAAAAGTGCTCTAACAGTACCCATGAATGTGGAGGAGCTGGTGAGTAATGAGAATTCACGAAGTGGAAACAGGGCCACGGACGAAGTATCCAATCCGGAGATGGAAGATGATGAAAGTGTTTGGGAGAAGAGCAAGAGACGAAGGAAAAAACAGAGGCCGTCCCAAAACCCCCCAGGAGTTACGCAGAGTAAACCTAAGCCGAAAAAGAAAACAGCTATCCGACCGGATGCGCTAATTATTCGTCCGACCGGTACGGAGATGTACTGGGAAATTTTGAGCCGAATAAAGAAAGACCAGAGTGTCTATGCGGCTAGCACATGCGTGGACAAAATACGCAAAACAGCCGCAAGAGATGTTCTGTTAATTCTTGCCAGAGAAAAGAAAGAGCAAACCATTGAGCTGGAGAACGCCCTGGTTACAGCCCTCAAAAACGACGCAAAAGTCCTCAATAAAGGACCACAAGAAGAACTGGAAATAAGAGACCTCGATGAAGTCACAACCAAAGAGGATATTTTTGACGCCTTGAGAAGAGCTGACGGCGCGGACAGTGACGTCCCACTGAGTGCCATCAGGAGCCTTCGGACGTCATACAGAGGAACACAAAAAGCTACAGTAATACTTCCTACAGCTACAGCAAGGAACGTATTGGGGAAGGCCAGTAAAATACGAATAAGCCTAGTATATGCCCGTATTGTGACAGTGGTAAGGCCCATGAAGTGCTTCAAGTGTTGGCAGTTCGAGCATCTTGCCGTTAATTGCAAGAGCTCCATTGGCCGATCAGACCTGTGTTATAAATGCGGCGAAAAACGACACAGACGCTCCGATTGTAAACCGTCTCCGAAATGCGTTTTATGCGTAGAACTGGAGCCCACGAAAGACCATGCCCATCTAACTGTAGCATCAAATGTCCAGTCTACCAGGGTGTACTCCAGAAGATCCGTACACAGCCATAGTGCGAGTGTTACAGGTGAACTGCTCACTGCGCAACAGCACACGATCTGCTGACGCAGACGGTTCGCGACCTGAAGATTGATGTTGCCGTCATTTCCGAACCTTACAGCAATCTACATTCCCAAAACTGTGTGACCGATACTAGCAATAAAGCCGTCATTTGGTACTGCGGTGGTTTACCGTTTGAAGCATACGATGGTGTCGAACAGTCTGCATTTGTTGTGGCCAAGGTGAATGGTATCTATTTCTATAGCTGCTATGCACCACCAAGCCTTTGTTATAAAGACTTCACAGCATTTCTAGATAGACTCGTGATGGATGCGAAATAGCATTTCCCGGTGGCCATTGCGGGAGATTTCAATTCCTGGGCAGTCGACTGCGGTAGCAAGGAGACGTATCAGCGAGGCCGTGCTTTACTAGAAGCCTTCTCGACTTTAGATGTTGTCCTATTGAACGATGGAAGTGAACCCATATTTCGCAGAGGACAAGCGAGCTCAATTGGTCGAGCGATGAAATGGAGGGAATGTTTCCCAGCGCGAAGATCCTGGCAACGCGCAAGGACGAAGTCCAATCCTGACAGCCTGGAAGTGAAGTATAAAGCCGCTAAGCGTAAACTCACCAAGGCCATGAATCTTCGCAAACGAGACTGTTGGAAGGAGCTTTTGGAGGAAGTGGATAAGGATCCTTGGGGCAGACCGTACAAGATGGTTATGGCGCGACTTAAGACTCAACCGATGCCATCACCGACCTGCCCTGAGCTCCTGGAGAGGATTGTGTCTGTTTTATTTCCCCAACAATCGTATATTACTGGGACGTATGTGAAGAATGGTATCAACGACGAAATTCCACCGATTACAGCTGATGAACTATTGCAGGCCTGTAGGAGAGTGGGCAACAACAAGGCCCCTGGTCTCGATTGTGTGCCAAACATAGCACTGAAGGCCGCCATTAATGCAGCACCTGGAATCTCTCTCGGTATGTACAATGCTCGCATTCAGGAAGGTATCCTCCCCAGCGGATGGAAGCAACAGAGACTCGTACTGCTTCCTAAGGGAAAAAAGCCTCTGGACGAACCGTCAACATATCGTCCACTCTGTATGCTGGATACTGCGGGCAAGATCCTGGAGCGTATTATACATCAGAGAATTGAAGCAGTGGTGGAACCTCTATTGGCCGAAGCCCAATACGGCTTCAGACGACGACGATCTACGTTGGATGCTATAGACCTGGTGGTGAAAACAGCGAAGAGAGCGATTGAGCGCCGACGATGGAAAGTAGGTACGAAACAATACTGTTTGGTTGTTACTCTGGACGTCAAGAACGCTTTCAACTCGGTACGGTGGGATTCCATTTTGGCTGCATTATCGAAGCTATCTGTACCGGCATATCTTCAAAAGATGGTAGGTAACTACTTCACCGACAGAGTTCTCAAGTATGACACAGAAGTAGGCCCCAAAACATATAAGGTGACTGGGGGTGTACCTCAAGGCTCAGTGTCGGGGCCCCTTCTGTGGCATATCGTGTACGACGAATTGCTGAAACTGCCACTGCCGACGGGGGCAAAGCTCGTGGCGTTTGCAGATGACATGTCTATAACCATCGTGGAAAAACATCTATTCACGCTTCAGCTCATTTTCGGTAATGTTGTTAACAACATACGGAAATGTATGGACGTGATTGGTCTACAACTTGCAGAGCATAAGACTGAGGCACTGCTCATCACAAGCCGAAAGAAATTGGAGACAATCACGCTGCAAGTCGGCGGGCACACAATAACTTTCCAGCCCTATATACGGTACCTAGGAATTATGATTGATGCCCGACTCAGTTTTAGATAACAAGTCCAACATGCAAGCAGTAAGGCGGGTGCAGTGAGGACTGCCCTTGAAAGGCTCATGCCGAACATTGGAGGGCCCAAACAGAGGAGAAGACTCTTGTTATCATCAGTTGTCACATCGGTATTAACATATGGTATCCCCATATGGGCAGATGCCCTACGACGTCAAGCAGCACGACGGCAAGTTGTTCCAGTCTACAGGCTGAGTGCCCTGAGCGTGGCTGGCGCATACCGGACAGTATCCAACGAAGCAGTGTGCATCATTGCTGGGATGATACCCATCGAAGTTCTAGCGGAGGACCGTAGGCGACTCTACACACGCAAAACATCAACTGAGCTGAGACCAGTAGAACTGAGGAGAGAAGAACGTAACCACAGTATGTAGCGATGGCAGCTACAGTGGGACACCTCGAGCAAACGCCGGTGGACTCATCGACTTATTCCGGAGTTGAATGTTTGGCTTGACCGATCACATGGACAAGCCAATTACTACCGAACCCAGATGCTCTCAGGATACGGGTGCTTTCGGGAATATCTTCACAAATTAAAGCATGAAGATTGCCCGGATTGCCCAAAGTGTCAGGGAATTCAGGAAAATGCGGAACATGTTCTCTTTGCATGTCCGCCTTTCGACGTCCAACGGTCTATATGGGAAATTAGCGAACGCAAACCCATTAATGTTGAAAATCTTGTGGTAGTTATGCTGTCATCAGAGGCAGCATGGAACGCGACAAGCGATTTCGCAATGGAGGTTGTGCAGGAGCTGCGCCGCGCGGAGCAGCTTCGGAAAAATACAGAGTAAATGGAGGATCTTCTTAGCGTGAACGACCGGAAAGAATTCGGAACGAAGTACTGCTTCGCAGATGTTCCGTCGTGCTCTGGGGATACTGTGAAATAGAAGGTGGTCCTTCTACTAGTTTATGCCAAGGGGTGTTGTCCCTTGTTTTTTGTTTATTTTGTTCTTTTCATTTGTAAATTTTTTGTTTTGTTTACACCAGAGATTTAATGAAAAAAAGCGAGAAAAGAGAAAGAAGGAAGCGTGAGGAAAGAGGATGGCTTCCTTCTTTCTCTTTACAAAAAAAAAAATTGTGTGTCATGAAGACACGCGATAGAAGTGAAACTGAATGATTGGATCGGCAAGGATTATTTAATTTTCTATGTTTACAGGGAGAGGAATCATTTTAATCACGTGTCAAACACTTCTTGATAGTAAATATTAATTGATTCATCATAATAATTATACTTTTTTCAAGATACAATAATATTAGTGTGAATATGATGAATTAAATCTCAATCAGCTTCACCTTCATTCTCTGGTAGACTCTTCATGAAAATGATAGGGTTGTGTTAACTAAAATAGGTAATGAAGACTCTTGACTCCAAATTTTCGATGTAACGTGAGAAAACTGCATCGATCGTGGTACCATGGCGTGTAGTCGATTCAATTGGTGAATTGTTCATTTCCAATGACAATTTCTGTTGCAAGAACTGAATTAATGGCTTGGAATCCTCTGAAGCAAAATTAACATTAAAATCTCCACCTAGAATCATAGGTATTTTGTCCAGCTCTACTCCAACTTCTGCAGCCCTCACTGGAGTATACGGCAGCAAGTGAAGGTGAATGAACTCTATTATTTTCGCCATCTTCTGATTTGGTGAAATGTAGAGTGCTATAAGTATAATCCGCTGTCCGCTTTCTGTGCGACATTCAGTTGCACACATTTCTCCAACAGATGACAACGCAATTGAAAGCGATTCTAGTTGTTTCAAGTTCAGGTCCATATTGGGTGTCATAATGTTCGTTCCATGAGCAGTATTGCAAAGTATTGCGACACCCCCTGCTCTCACATTATGTCTTCTGAACTGTACGACACAATTAAAATTGGGAATTAATATTACCGTTTTTTTATGCAATTTTTGTCGTACAAATGATTGTTGCTCAGCATTATGGCAGATGGTGAATACATCAGTAGCTATTGAGACTGTTTTATTCTCTGCAGAATTAAGAATTGTCAAATTTTATTCGTTTACAGCATTATTTGTCAAATATAGCCGAATTCCATGTGGACAAAGACGATCTGCTTCCTCTCTTGTATAAAAACGAGATTCGATTAGGTGTATCTGTTCTTGATCCAATTCTTCGCCATTTCCAATTTTAGTTAAGAAAGAGGAGAAATCAGCATTCGCTTGTCTCATGACTTTATCCAACTCATAGAACTTCAAGTCACGCCAAAGTGTTGGTCCTGCTATGCGTCGTTTTGTTGCTTGATACATGGGTGTAGCACGCACTGGAGGTAACTGACGCAAATCACATATGAAAATGATATCCATTCCTCTAAAATTATCTTGGAAATTTCCTGTTATTTGTTTTAACCGTGCATCAATTTGAGACAGCAATTCCGCTCTTACCATACTGACCTCATCGATGAGTATAACTTGGACGTATTTGAAGCGCATTCTGTACTGTTGAGCCACTTCAATTGATAATGGTGATAGTTTGGAAAGGGATATTTTCAATGCAGTGTGGATTGTCGTACCATCAATTGCTATTGTAGCCTTTCCTGTTGATGCACATGCGATGTAAGCATTGCAAAAACCATCATTATCTGTGAAGCGGTTATAAATTTCCATGAGGAGTCTAATGGGGGAATGTCTCCCCACATCCTGCTGGCCCAGTGAAGAAAACTTGGAGTGGTGATCGGTTTGATGAGAGGAGATTAGCAATCACATGCATCAGGCGTGCTTTCTGCCTCTGATTGGCCATTCTCATTAGTTCATAAAATTGTGCATTAGACATTAAATTATCCCTCTTCTTTGCGATAGCACCCAGTTTGTTAAGTGTTGCTAACCGCAGATCGTCGTTCATTATGTGGTCAGCGTTATACAATTCTTGAAAAGGATTTGCTTCAGGAAAAAGGCGACCTACGTTGTCTCCTTCAGCATCATCATCTTGATTTAATTCATCTTCACGACACAACTCTCGGCATATCTCGATGGTTTTCTGGATATCTAAATTCGATGAGAATTCTTTATGTCGCTCCAAAATCACTATTTCGTTGTCGTCGTAAATCTGTATGAATTTAGTTTCTGCAAGAATTTCATTTTCTTCGTCTCGGAATGGAATATACAAAGTCACCATTTCCCGTTTGTATTCATTGAAATCATCAGCTATGTCGTAGTTTCTGTACCGAATAATCCGAGGTTCTTTCCTTCGTGTCCAATTCCCCTGATTATTCAGTGTGTAATCAGCTTTTCTCAGGGCATCGAGTATGTCTTCTTTCGTAGCGATGTCATCGAGTTCCTGTTGAGGTCCCTTATTAACCACCTTAGCTTCGTTTTGGAGGGCTCCAGCTAGTGCCTTCTCTAACTCAACACCTTCGTCCTCCTTTCCTCTCGCAAGGATTAGGAGAACGTCTCCGGAAGCTGTTTTACGGATTTTGTCCGCGCATGAGCTAGCCGCATAAACTCCTTGGTCCTTCTTTATTCGTCCCAATATTTCCGAGTACGTATCTTTCCCCGTCGAGCGAATAATTAGCGCATCCGGTCGACTTGCTGCTTTCTTTTTCGACCGTGGTTGCTTCTGCGTAGCTCCTGGAAGATTTTGGGACGGATTCTGTTTTTTCCTCCGTCTCTTGGCTTTCTCCCAAACATTTCCATCGTCTTCTGTAACAGAATTCGAGGTTTGCTCTTTGGCCCTGTTTCCATCTGACCGGGTCCCATTTCTCATCAGCTCCTCCATATGAATAGGCGGCATTGCTGATGCCTCATCTTCGGTACTCTTGTACTTTTTGCCCGCGATGTCATCGGGCGGAGTTCTCTGCTTTCTTTTCTCTCATCTGGTCGGCGTTTCATGGGATGTTCCCGGTTTTTTCATGGCATTGTGGGCGCTTCCTCGGTTCACCAGCGACCATCTATGACCCGGGGGGGGGGGGGGGGGGGGGGTGAGCCATGCCGCTGCTGGCAACGGTCAGTCCGATCTTCCGGTCTCCATCATGGTCCTTATCCGCTTGGCCGATATGTGGATCTTTCTAGCTAGACTCCGGATCTCTTCGTTGATGGTTCGCCGATTTTTGTCCGTGAAGAGGTTCACCAGCGTTGCCAGATCGTTTTCCTGCTGATCCCATGCTAATTTTCCACTACTGTGGAATCCACTTGTAACATTTGGGGCCAAGTGGGCCACCCCGGGACAATCCAGTGATGGTTGGCTCTTCCCACAATCCGAGGAGCCAGCGCCGGCCATCAGGGCTTTCACCTGGTAGGAACCGACGGCGGAATTTCCCTTTTGGGGGTTGTCCGCGTGGGATACTATTGTTTTATCATCGCTGTTCATGTTTGCTTCATGGGCTGTTATAGGGAGCCCACCCTTGACACCCTTGGTTTCGGGAGTTAGGTTTCTCCCATTGTATGTGTGTGTGTGTGTGTGTTTTTTTAATTACCCCTAAATCGAGTTTGTTTATTTCAATTCGTAACTAGGGTTTTAAGTATACCGAAATGGTTCCCATCGAATTCCGAACAAATGTCTGTCTGTGTGTGTGTTTTTTTTCCTCGGTCCCTCTCATTTGTACGCCCCCGGTAGCGGCCGTGTAAGCATTCCTTCAGGGGGCGTACCGGACACCCACCCATGCGGCTGGAGCCGACTTTCGCCATTTTTAGGCCATCGTATTTCTAAACACAGGGTAAACCTCCAGAAACCCCTGTGCTACGATGGCCGGCGCCTATGATGGAACCCACCCCCCCCCCCCCCGTCGGGTTAGGTTCCCGCTCGGCCGGGCGGTCTCATTTTATGGGTACCGCCGATAGCACACACGGAAGTTCCTGCATCGGTCGGAATCTATGAGAAAATATTTTGAAAAAATATTCTCCGGCGGCCGGGCGCGAACCTAGGACCTTCGGAGTAGTAGGCAGATACTCTACCACTACGCCAAAGCCCCGACGCTTGTGTGTGTGTATGTGTTTTTTTTTTCTACTCTTGCTCTATTCGTATTCACCCACGTAACCGCTGTTAGGCATTACTTCATGGTCAATACTATGGATCAGAGTACCCACCCATTGCGGCTGGGGCCGACTTCGCCATTTCAGCTCATCGTATTTCTAATCACAGGGTAAACCTCCAGAAACCCCTGTGATACGATGGCGGGCGTCTACGATGGAACCCTCCCTCCCCCCCCGCGCGACGGGTCGCGTTCGGTCCCGGCTCACGGTCTCACTTCATGGATACCGCCGATAGCACACACGGAATGTTCCTGCCATCGGTCGGAGTCCGTGAGAAAATATTTTTCAGAAAAAATATTTGCAGTGAGCGGGAATGGAACGCGGGACCTTTAGAATAGTAGGCAGACACTCTACCCACTACGCCAAAGCCCCGTCATTGTGTGTGTATGTGTGTGTGTATGTGTGCGTGTGTATGTATGTATGTATTTATGTATGCGTTCAAAATTTTGGGCAACGATTTCTTTTGAGCGAATGAAGTTTTCAATGTCGCCTTCGAAGCCTTTCCATTTAACTCAGAACTGATTAGATTTTGGATGAAATTCGTGCAGTATATATACTGTTATTAACAATTTCAATTATTTATAATGTTCTATTGCATAAACCATTAGAGTAAAATTATTATTATTATATTAATATATTATATTAGCGTAAAATTTATATAAGAAAAGTTGTTTCCCATATAAAATTCGTATTTTATGTACAATGACTTTTTTCGATATTTTGCATCATTAAGGCGGCATGACCGTCTCAACAATTATGTATGTAATGAGTGAACGAATAAACTGTACGCAACCTTTCTGATGACCTAACTCAACAGTGATATCAGTAATAGAAATAATTACTGCACACGATCACTTTAGTTTGATTTTTAAGCCCATAAAACTGTTCAACTTCCTTATTCCGGTCTTCGACATTTTTCCAGCACTTGTCGACATATTCACATATTCACAATTATCGCCAAGTGTATTCTAGTTTAACTCGCGATATGTTCTAACCTATACAGAAAAGCGGGATATTGAATGTGCATTTCTGTATAAGGAACAATCCGGGTGATATGCATTGTGCCCATCTTTCAAATTGCTCAGACGACCATACCTCCTTATTTATGCAAATTATGAAAAAAGGTCATGACACATAGAAGGTGTATTCCCATATAAGGAATTAATCTCTTTTAAGAAGTGTCCCGACAACTTTAATATTTTCCCCGGCGGATCAACCGCATAAACAATTACAATTGTTGATAACATTGCATATACTGCACGAATCCCATCCAAACTGTAATCCCCTCGATTTTCCATGGAAACGCTTCGATGGCGACCGTCTTGACTGCGCTGAGTTCATTCGTTCTGTCATTACATACATAATTGTTGAGACGCTCATACCTCCTTAATGATGCAAAAAAAGTCATTCTACATAAAATACGTAATTTTATATGGGGAATAACTTTTCTTGCATGAATTTTATGCTATCTCTAATAGTTTATGCAATGGAACATTATAAACAATTGAAATTGTTAATAACAATAAACTGTCGGTGGCAGCCAAAAAAGTTATAAAACATTAAATATGTATTTTTGTGTGTGGAACAAATTTCATTCAATAATAAACGGGATGTGGGACTGACCCTCTGCGGGCCGAACGTATAACTTCCCGATATTTGTGTGTGTCTATGTTACAGCGTGACAATTCATTTGTTCATAACTATAAAATCGCTGGGTTGATTATGTTCACAATCTAATCGGGGCTAAGTTAGGCGGAAGCCTATCCAATGAGTATAAAAAAAACCCAAATCGCACAATTTTTCTAGGAAAACACGTTCGACAAAATTTTGCTCACATACGCACACACACAGACGAACATCTCGCTCGAAATGGTTGGAAACGTTTCTAGGGGTCATGAAACGTGGACATCCAATAAAATTTCCAATTTTGATTTTCCGACCCATAACAAGATCGGGAAGTTAATAATGGGGCGCCATTGCCTTAAAACATTATATTCTCATATTTTTTTCAAACTGTTGAATTGGGCAACATGAAAAAAGGGGTTTCTTTACAACCCAAAATTATGTAATACATTGTTGTTAAAAGAGAAATTTTTGAAAATTTTCTTTCTTAAAAAGTTAATTATTTTTGTTAATTTTTTTATCAAAATTGGCAATATCTCACTAATCATGCAAGGTAGCGTGAAACGTCATTTGGCCTAAGATACACATTTTTATGTGTGAAAGATTTTGCATGGAAATGCTCCAATTACGACTTTCACGACAGCCCCAGTTTCATTCCTCCACTTATTTCATACATCATTCTTCAGACGGCCACATATCCTTAATTTTGTATAGAGGAGGATATCCTATTTTTTAATGGAGGTGAGGGTCAAATGGACCCCGCATTTTTGAACATCATTTTTTTTTTCATTTTCAAGGGGTGTGTGCATATGTTTGTGTGGGTGTACTTTCGTTGTGGGAGAGAAGTAGAATAAAGCAACCGTTGTCATTAGAAATGGTGTATTGGTTCAACCGGTCCATAAGGAGCAAGTGTAACAATTTTGTGAACACAAATTACGAGAATATTTAAATAAATTTCGTTAATTTTACTTGATGAATTTTGAATTTAAAAAAAAAGGAAAAAAGTTGTTTCTATGGAAAATATTCTTAGAACGAAGATAAAAGTAATTTTGTGAGTCCGTGACTATTTGCACTCGACGCAGAGGAATTCTTCACTGTAGTTGGGGGGAGATACTCCTGGACATAGAGCATGAGCCCATTTTCCACCGGTGTCACACTGAATCCATATTTCGTCTTCTTCTGCTTTCGATCATAATGAGACAAGGGCTGGAAGGAACTGAGAGGTCTCGAGGGGGTATCTTCCTGGTCGCCGTCTTCAACTCGCTGAACCTCTTCCTGTATATCATGACCAGACAATGTGCTGTACGATCGCTCGAACGTCTCCGCCTCACCGAATGTTTGGTGCTCAGGTTCTGGCTGCGAATGGGGTGAATCAGGTGGAGGACGATTCGTAACTTCAGCGGGTGCATAACCCGCATCAGAAAATACATCCCGATTGAATGGGACAATCCCTGCATACCGAAAACCATTTTTTATATTTTTCTGTATAGCAAGGCGTAGGAAAGCTTGCGACAAAAGTGGAGCTATCCAATCTTCTGTGACGGCACATGCAGGATGATTTCGCATCCACTGATTAATTTCCTGTGTGTAAAAACTCGGTAATGGCTTCCTAACACTCACATCCAAGGGCTGAAGTCTGTGAGTGCAATGTGGTGGAAAGCATATAATTGTCAGGTTGTGATGTCGTGCATAATCGATGGTTGAAAGATTCTTTTTGCGGCAGAAACATCCATCAAGCAGAAGCAACACAGGACAAGCGCGTGTGGGTTTCGTTTTATTTACAAAATCAGCAAACCATTCGGTAAAAATCTCTGTGCTAATCCATCCCGATGGATTTTCTCTCCTCCAGGTACCTTCTGAAGCGCCTTCGAGTAGACTATCTTTCATCCTCTGATGAGGCAAAATGAGTAGGGGTGGTAATGCCTCACCTGCTGCAGAGACACAGAATTCGGCCGTAATGTGTCTGACTCTGTCACTGGACACTACTTTCCCAACTTGACGTTTACCCTTTCTACTCAAGATTTTCTCGTGCGTCTTTCGATTCACACTGACCGCGGTTTCATCGACATTTCAGATCCTACCGGGAGAAAATCTTGCGCCCCCCTCGAAGACTCCAGGTAATGTGAGTTGCTCTCCAATAAGTCTCTAAAAAGTTGCCATTGTTGATAGAGTTGTTTTCTGCGTCTATCGTTGATCTAGGGATACAATATAGCCCTGCAGCCGTGCGCAATCCCACGCGGAAAGAAAAAAAACATAATTATTAGACCCCTGGTGACTAATCTGAGGACGAAATTTTCGTGAGTCCAAAAATTCATCCCAATGAGTATAAAAACTATCCCGAAACAACAGAAAAAGTCGGCCCAATGCGACTAAATTTTAGACTATGGGAGTCTAATTTTTCGACTCACGGAAATTTCGCCCTCAGATTAGTCACCAGGGGTCTAATAATTATGTTCTTTTTCTTTCCGTGAATTCTAAGGATCCCCATCTTGACAATTTGTTGTTCTTTTGCGTTTCGATGACATTTTTTCTCACAGACAAACCAATATTCTGTAATAGAACTAAGTCAAATTTTCATTCAAGGAGCACTGACGAAGGAACGGAATAAGTATAGTGTTACGGGTCAGAATGCAGGTTGGAAGAAAGGCACTGAAGATGGGCAATAGACATTCTTTGTTTTCCAAAAAACCGCCAACTAATTGGTTTAAAAAATAGGGGGTGGGAAAGTATTAAAAATGGGGGAATTTTTGAACGCTGTCATCCGATTGGCTGTTTCGATTGTTTTCGCCAGTTGTCATGTGTGCGCATGCGCGGCCAAAGGGGGCATGGAGTACTCTCAAACCTGACTTATTGTCGAAGAAGTAATTTGAACGAATTGGGGTAATTATAGTACGTGTTTGTGGAAACGAAAAAAAATTGACAAAAAAAATTTTTTTAAAGGGGGTCCATTTTACCCATAGAACCATCAAATTTTTATATAACAGACGCGTCACATGGATTTGGGTGGTCTTCTTTGAGGCTAAGGTGGAACTTTTTAGTTACTTAAAATCATCGGAATATCATTTGTTTTATAGGGGGTGCATTTTACCCCCTCTCCCCTATTATGAAAAAAGTCGTGGCACATAAAACGTCGATTTGTATATGGCAAATGACTTTGCTCTTATAAATTTTCGCCAACTAGAATAGTTTATGGAGTAGAAAGTTATAAACAATTGGAATTGTTAATAACAATATACGTACTGCACCAATCTAAGCCAAAATCTAACCCCATCTAAGTTACGCGGACCTTCCAATTGAGACATGAATAACATCGGTCGAATCATTCCTTCACGAGCAATCGTTGGAACCATCTTTTGACTACATACAGACCTGGTAACAGACACACAGACACATACATACATACACACACATGCAGATTTTCCGTTTTAAATAGTCGAGATGATAGGGAAGTTGAGAACTTAAGATATAAGTTGTTTATAACAATTTATATATTCAGTCACTGCCCTTCAACATTTAACTCCCGTTAAGCTACGCGATAACCCACAATTCCGGCACTGACGACGTCAATGGCTTCATTCGTGTACTCTGTGAATAGATTATTTTTCAAACGGCCGTACCTCCTTAATTATGCAAATTATACGAAAAACTCATTAAATCTAAAATATGTATTTTCGCTTGGGGAATAACTTTTGTAATATTCATGTTCGACTACCACCTATAATTCATGCACTATAGCCTTATAAACAACTTAAATTGTTAATAACAATATGTGTACTGGACCAATTCCATTCAAAATCTTATCCGGTCTAAGTTACATGAAACTCCTTCGATTGAGTTATCAACAACCTCGATCGAATGATTCGTTCACAAGAAATCGTTGACCATACATTTTGATCACATACAGACATTGTCACACACACACACACACACACACACACACAGTGTGCGTCATTGCTGGGATGATACCTATCGAAGTTCTAGCGGAGGAGCGTAGGCGACTCTACACACGCAAAACGTCAACTAAGCTGAGCCCAGTAGAACTGAGGAGAGAAGAACGTAACCACAGCATCCAGCGATGGCAGCTGCAGTGGGACGCCTCGAGCAAAGGCCGGTGGACTCACCGACTTATTCCGAAGCTAGATGTTTGGCTTGACCGATCACATGGACAAGTCAATTACTACCTAACCCAGATGCTCTCAGGACACGGGTGCTTTCGGGAATATCTTCACAAATTTAAGCATGAGGATTCTCCGGATTGCCCAAAGTGTCCGAGAATGAAGGAAAACGCGGAAAATGTTCTCTTTACGTGTCCGCGTTTCGACGTCCAACGAGCTGTATGGGAAAATAGCGCAGGCAAACCCATCAACGGTGGAAATCTTGTGGAAGTTATGCTGTCATCAGAGGCGGCATGGAACGCGACGAGCGACTTCGCAATGGAGGTTTTGCAGGAGCTGCGCCGCGAGGAGCAGTTGCGGAAAAATCCAGAGTAAACGGAGGATCTTCTTACCGTTAACGAGCGGAAAGGATTCGCTACTGAGGAAGCCAAGGCTATCGTCCCCTACACAACGAAGTATTGCTCAGCAGATGTTCCGTCGTGTTCTGGGGACCAACCGAACTGTATTGTATGTGACAAGGGGTATTGTCCTTTGCACGTTATGTTTTATTTGTTAATTCTGTAAGTTAAAAAAAAAAAACACACACACACATGCATACAGACGGGGCTTTGGCGTGACGGGGCTTTGGGGTAGTCAGTATTTGTTTTGAGTCGGTGTCGTGCGGACGCATGTCTACCGCTCCCTACGAATTACAAATTTCAAACGTACCGTGCTTCTAGTACATTGAAATTTTAAATCGAGTAAAAGTTTTGGCACAAAAGTGTCAAATCTAAAAAACCTAAAAATTCCCTTGGCTCCCAAAAGGAAAGCCAAAACGAATCCTCCGATGGAAGACCCAAAAAAAACCGTTATGAAACGGTCAAACAGCGCGAGCTCTGAACCAGCCCGCCCCAACAATCCTCCGACCTCTTCTGATGGGCCTCAAGACGCTCAAAAAAAAACCTCAGTGCCTCCAATCATCGTTGAAAACGACAAATTGGAGACCAAAAAGTTAATAAATTTCCTGCAAGTCAATGCCTCGGATAAAAACTTCAGGATGAAGTTTAATGGAAGTACCACGATCGTCCACCTACAAACGACCGACGATTACAACAAAATCGCAAGTATCCTGAAAAGGCAAAACCTTAATTTTTTCACCTATGGCCTTAAAAGTGAAAGACCGAAGAAATTTATTTTGAAAGGGCTTCCCAGCAGTTTCTCGGAAGCCGAAATTCAAGCCGAACTATCAAGTCAAGGCATTAACGTACTTTCCGTTCGCCAGTTCGTGAAAGTAAACAAAGACGGAAATATTAAAGAAAACGGGCCTCTCCCGATCTTCGCAATCACGGTTGGCCCTGAAGTAACCTTGAGCAGCTTTGCTGCTATTAAAACTATTTTCTATCACACATACAAGATAGAAAAATTTGTGAAATCCGAGCAACCGACCCAGTGTTTCAGGTGCCAACGGTTCGGCCATGCAAGCCAACACTGCAACCTGAACCCCAGATGTGTAAAGTGTGCGTCAAATCATGACGTCAAAGCCTTCACTTCGAAAACTCTCAAGTGCGCGAACTGCGGAATAGCCCACACGGCCAGCTATAGAGAGTGTTCCATGCGCCTAAAATTCATGGAACCTCAGAAAAAACGAGCTCAATCGGCCAGGCCCAGCATAGCGCCACTGGAATTGCCCACTACACCTCACTCGGCCACGATCCAGAATCTGGAAAGGAACATCCAGTCCCTCCAGTCTCCTGCAGTCCCAGTGCCAACTCCGAGTTCTACTGCCAACACGTCCAGGCCCACCTACGCTTCCTTCTTCCCGACGGTGCAAACCTCGAGAAGGAATCTTATCGCACCCACTGCTGAACCTAGGGGCAACCCAATGGAAACACATGTTCCCGAATCTCATTTAAGTAGAACTATAAACTATGTAATTACAGCAAAGCAAGTCCTTGACGAGCTAACAACCCTTAGAATTCCCGAAATCCTTTCAGAGCTAAAAGAGATGAGCTCTAAACTCCAAACACCCCTTACACCAATTGATAGGATCACAATCATCGCATCCTATGTCCACCTGTTCTTACCCTCCTCAAACACACCTACGATTCCCCAGCAAACATAACCAACATATTAGCAATTAATATTTTTGCGCTCAAGCCTAATCTGGACGAGTTATTACACATCGTCCACAGAAATAACATCAAAATTTGTTTGATTTCAGAGACTAAGTTAAACAGCAAAACGAAGAAAATTAACTTCCCAGACTTCTCGCTGATCAGGGAAGACAGAACGGCCAAAGCAGGTGGTGGTGTTGCGGTGGCGATCCACAAAACCTTGTCACATAGAACTCTTCCGCATGATCTCCTGTCGCTCACCGAATACGTGGGAGTAGAGGTCCAAGTAAACAATAAAAAAACGAAGATCTACTTGATCTACAATCCACCGGATGTCTCAATAGATACAAACCTATTGAGGCACCTATTTTCCGATAGTACTCCAACAATTATTGTTGGAGACTTCAATGCGAAGGACACTGCTTGGACCTCTGCTAGGCCAAACGAATCAGGTAAGATTCTCTCAAATTTTTTGACGGAACAAAAAATTAATCTGCTCTTTCCAGACGTTCCTACACACTACCCTCATAATTCAAACACTCCTAGTACTATTGACCTTTTATTAACAAACAACATCTCTATCATTAAAAATTTCACCACACTTTCCGAATCCCCATCCGATCACCTACCATTGTTTTTCTCCCTATTTGGCAGACCAACCTCACCAGAATCATCAAAAATTTTAAACTACGCAAAAACCGACTGGAATAAGTTCAAGGATATCTTAAATGATGAGATTTCTACACCAAACCCTACTTGTAACAACACTGAAGCAATAGATCAACACATAACACATTTCACCCAAGTCATTCAAACAGCCCTGGATTCCTCCACTCCCAAACGCGCAACCAAATCCACCCACACTCCTATCCCACCCGAAATAGCTTCATTAATAAAGCTAAAAAATTACATTAGGGCAAGATGGCAAAAAACCCGAAATCGCTACCTTAAATCCGAACTCAATCAGCTGATAAAAGAAATCAGACTTAAATTAACCGAATGGAAACAATCATCTTGGGACAACAAACTCAGAAACATAAACTTAAAAGATCACTCTATTTGGCGCGTAGCAAAATATTTTAATAACACCGCTAAAACAAAAATCCCCACACTAACGTCAAACAACACACTCCACACAGAAGACCACGACAAGGCGAATACACTCTGCATACACTATGCAGCAATACACGAAATATCGGCCTCCCGAGGCAACAAATCTTTTGAACAACAAGTCACAGGTCATGTGAGAAAAACTATCCTCAAAGCCCGCATCGAAACTCCCATTAAATCCCTGACAAATCCCCGTGAAATCTCTTCCGCTATCAAAAAATTAAAAAATAAATCTGCCCCGGGTGTGGATAATATTCCCAATATAGCACTAAAAAACCTTCCAATTAAAGCAATAAGTTTACTAACAAAGATATACAATGCATGCCTCCTCAGACAATATTTCCCGGAACTCTGGAAAGGAGCGGTGGTCATTCCGATTCTAAAGCCCGGTAAGCCCCCTTCGCATCCGGTGAGCTATAGGCCTATTAGCCTCCTACCGGTATTGGCTAAACTCTTTGAGCGAATAATTTTAGCTCGTCTCAAAAAACCCATAGAAGAGTTACAACTAATGCCTATCAATCAATTTGGTTTTCGATCAGAACACTCGACCTGCCACCAGCTGGTTAGAATTACGAATGATATAAAATCCGCGAAAGACCGGAAAGAAGATACCGTTCTTCTTCTCCTGGACAGCGAGAAGGCCTTTGATTCTGTTTGGCCCACAGGCCTTATATACAAACTCGAAGGATTAAATGTCCCTAAATATATATGTAAAATTTTATTATCATATCTCTCAAATAGATATATCCGAGTTCGAGTCGAAACTTCGCTTTCGGATAAAATAGAAATTGTCGCGGGAGTCCCACAAGGGTCTATTCTCTCGCCTGTTTTATTCAACTTGTACATTGCTTCTGTTTTTAGCAGAATTCCGAGAAATGTATCCATTGCAGGCTATGCTGATGACATTGCTTTGTACTCAGCTAGCAAATCGATCAACAAAGCTATTAGAAGAATAGAAAATGCTGCTTCTCTCACAATCAGTGAATTAACGAAATGGAAAATTCAAGTGAATGCTGCTAAAACAGAAGCAATCTTATTTACTAGCTCCAAGGCCAAGCCGACTTTAACTATTCGTAGTGATAAGATCACACCAACCGACTCTGTAAAGTATTTAGGCTTACACATCGATTCCAAACTCCTGTGGAAAAAGCATATATCTGAAATCAAGGTCAAGACTAAAGTTATCCTAGTAAGATTATATAATTTGCTAAAATCACCCGCGCTGAGTCAATCCCTCAAACTTACTCTCTACAAAGGGTTAATTAGGCCCATTATCACCTATGGTTGTCCTGCCTGGCACAATGCTGCGAAAATGCACTTGAATCATCTTCAAGTGATTCAAAATAAATTCCTACGAATAATAGGAAATTTTAAAAGAAGAACGACTATTGTGGAAATACACGAAATGCTCGGCATGACAACCATAGGCGAATTTATCGATAGAATGAATGAGACATTTAAATTTAAGCTACAATCCCATCCTAATCCCCAGCTCCAAAACATCAATATTGACATAAAATCCAATTGGTCCCGCTGACCACCTGTTTTGTCCCACCTTTCCATATATCCTTTCTCTCCCGCCCCCCATGCACCCATTACTTATAAGGTTTTTTAGAAGTCATTTTTCCTTATATCGAGTCATCATGTAAATAATCACAAATATCTGTAATAATGAAAAATTAGGTTACACTTCTATCAAATTAGATATAAAGCCAACGGCTGGTGATCTAGAACGTAGCACTTAAGATATTAATACTGTATATAGTATGTATATATGACAAATGTTAATAAACAATTTTCAAGTCAAGTCAAGGCTTTGGCGTAGTGGGTAGAG
Organism: Asobara japonica; assembly: GCA_026005395.1. Lineage (NCBI taxonomy): Eukaryota > Metazoa > Arthropoda > Insecta > Hymenoptera > Braconidae > Asobara > Asobara japonica. The sequence goes on from BQMI01000221.1 coordinate 863,543, forward strand.
TGTCTGCCTACTATTCTAAAGGTCCCGCGTTCGATTCCCGCTCATTGCAAATATTTTTTCTGAAAAATATTTTCTCACGGACTCCGGCCGATGGCAGGAACATTTCGTGTGTGCTATCGGCGGTATCCATGAAGTGAGACCGTGAGCCGGGACCGAAGCAAATGTCCTGAGTACTTTTTACATTTCGTGAGAACAACAGAGGCACGTGAGACAGCAAACAGAGTAGAGATCGTTCGAGTTTCAGTGTTTTTACGTAGGCTTAAGCTGGATTATTTTTTAATTTTTCTCTCCGTTAGGTAGGATCGTTGTGTATCGTCGCGGGGGTGTTTGTACCGGTGTTTTTTTTAGTTATTTTTCAATAGGGGACTATGTGGGGGTAAGAAAGGGTGTACTATGAAAAGCCCATAGAGTTGAAGGGGAAGCGACATGTATTTTGATTTGATCGTGCTTCGAAGGTTTTAGAACTTTACTATTAGATTCAGTTCAATAATCTTTGTTTTGAGAATGGCCAGTATTCCATTTTGAGTAACAAAAATGCCATAATAAAAGTGATGGAGAATATTGGGATGCACTTCTGGAAGATGAAATCGGAAACTTTAATTGCAATTTGTTATTTTATATGATTATCATCAGAAGCCGCAGTACCTGCCATGCGTCAGTGTAAACAGCAGCCCAATGCCCGTTTATTATCCATTTGATTTTTAGCGTACTACTTTCGTTTTCGATATGTGTCTCTGTTTGTCAGAGTTGGAAAAGGAGTTCAGCTCATATTATATCAATCTTTTTGGGTAAAGAATGAGATTTCTGGTAAATTAGCCCGTCCGCAAACTCAGTAAAAAAACGTTTTTTTTTTAATTACTAAAAAAAAATAGGCAGCCGATTTTGAAAAACAAAATCCGTTTTGCAAGACAAATTGATCAAGCTTTTAATAAAGACCCTGGGGCAAAAATATACTCACAAACACACACATTCAGAAAACATGGAATGGTGGCCTTAAGCGAGTGCACTGTACAATTGAAATTTCGGGTATAATTTTACCCGTGAGTGCGACAGAGAGGTTTGAGGAAAGTTTAATTTTCTCTGATTTTCGCGACTGTTTCGGGACGGAAAATACGAGGCAAAAAAAAATAACCACGTGCGCCATATCTGGGTCACTTGCACTTTATTTGCACTAATAAAGTATGGAATATTGTTCATGCACAAATTCACAATGCCATCAAATTTTGCAAATGTTCAAAAAAAAACTGGGCGCGATATGCGTGTGGAATACAGGCAAAAATACGCGCGCGACGGGGAAATATTAATAACAATATAATTGGTAATCAACTAGGCACGTGAGAACGACTGGGTCAAAACTGTGGAGGCGTTGAAAACTCCGTGAATCGCTCGGGGATGAACAACTGAATGAACGAGGTCGAGTTTTGCCGCGTGCGGCAAGCTGGTGAGTTTTCCAACTGGTAGGTCCGGGAAGTGCTCTCATCCGCGGCGGAAAAGCAGCATACGCAACATTCTCCCCCACAGTCCGCAATTCCAATTGTTGACGATCCTCGTGGTGTGCTGTGCAGACAGCCTCTGGGCCTTTCTACCTAAAATGTGGAATTGTCCAATGTAAGGTTCAGTCAACCAAACCATGTTGGACCTGGGGACAGACTTGCCCCCCCCCCCCCGCTCCTCGATCGGTATGCTCGATCGTCAAAGTACCGTGGTCATACCGATGGATAGGCAGGGCGGCTACTAAGCTATCGCCGGGCTGAATGTTACGCAACAGTTGTAAGTCCTACCCGCTAACGCCCGCATTCAATTCGGTTTGTGTCGGAAACCATTCGTCACGTGCTCCTCCGTCATGAACTCCGTTCTGTGGTCCTCCGTTTCGCCGCCGGGAACTCCCAGTAGAACACCCCAATTCCTCCACGAGGATTGAGTCTACGGACGCGCTACAATCAACTGCCAAGTTCCTTGGTTTTGGAGTCAACTGGTAAAACTACCAACTTGACAATCGGACGATCCAGAGTTCTTGTGGCTGTTTTGACCATCACTACTCTGGTCAGTCCGTCTGGGCCTGGGTGTAGTTGGACGACGCGAGTCAATGGCCACTTAGTCGGTGGAAATCTTTCGTCGGTGCGCAGAACTAGAGATCCAACCCTGATCTCGTTAATCGAATGATGCCTTTTAGCCATTGCTAGACGACTTTGCAAGTAGCCTGCCGATCATCTTTTCCAGAATCTCTGCAGCTTCTGGTGGATGAGCTACCATCGCGAGGGTCGGTATATGTTGACATCTGCTAGCGATGGCTTGCGATCGTGATGAAAGCTTCATCGATGACAAAATGTCCTGGGGTTAGGACTGATAAATCGTCTGGGTCGTCTGCGACAGCTTCCAATGGTTGGGAGCTCAACACCGCTTCGGTTTGAGTCAAACGAGTTGTAAGTTCTTCAAATGTCAGTGTTGAATCTCCAATCGTCCAACTCAGATGATGCTTCACAGACTTGACGCTACTTTCCCACTCCTTTCCGAAACGGGGAGCTCTTGAGGGGTTGAACGACCACTCCGTTCCATCGTTCATAAGGAGCTTGGCAAGGTCACGATAGTCTTTACGGCCTTGGGTGAAGAATGTTTTGAGCTCCTTATCAGCCCCAACAAAGTTTGTTCCGCAGTCACTGTATAGATTCCTGCAGATCCCCCGTCGACTGATAAACCGTCGAAACGCTGTAAGGAATCCCTGGGGTGAGTAGTCTGAGACTACCTCTAGGTGCAATGCGGAAGAAACCATGCATACAAAGACGGCCAACCAGCCTTTGTATGTCTTGTGACCCCGACCTTTCCGCAGCCTGATCACAACTATCCAGTATAGTAGGCCAGTAGGCCAGTATAATTCACTCCCTTCCTCTGGAAGGCTCTTGCGGGGATTACTCTTGAAGATGGAAGTTGTCCAATCAGCTGCTGAGCATATGTGCCTCTATGTCGTACACATAAGGGCCACTTAGGCACAAAAGACTCCGTGCAGAGTCTTCATGTCCGCGTCCTGAATACTGAGCTGGGCCAGCGTCGACGCCTTTGGGATTAGTGCTGGCAATTTCGCTTCTGGGTCTAAGTGAGAACGTCTCACCAACTCTGAGGACTCCATCATTATCGATGACTGGGTTGAGTTTGATCAACGAGTGATTCCTGGGTGGACGCTCCTGTCTAGAGAGAGTTTTGAGATCTTGGGTGTGCTTAACCCAAAATCTCCTAGCTGAGTTTAAGCCCCCTCGGTTGATGGACTGTTTAACAGACTTGTCTCCTGGGTTCTTGATCCACCTGGTAAATTTGGCCAAGATTGCAGTAGTCCTGAGTAGGGTTTCTAGTGAGTCACAGTGGTCTATAAGCTCCCAAACGTGTGGCTCGTAACCGAGCCCCTGGAATTATGTCCTGAATTTTGACAACCCGGTTTCTCACGAACTCCTTCCACTTCGAAGGATGAGCTGAGATCCAGTGGTATGCCACTTCTCAGTCGGTCCCACGATATACCGTCGAATTGGCTAGGTTGAGTTTCTCGACGATGTGTTGAGTGAGCTGGACAACAATCATGGATACAGTAAAGTCCAACCTGGGTATGATGAGTTTCTTCTTAGGTGCTACTTTGCTCTCAGCATAAACCAAGGAAACTCGAGTGCCGTCGTGATCCGTGGTCTTCAACTACACGACGGTGCCTATGACTACTGTGGAAGCATCCGAAAATCCATGAACTTCCACCGTAGATATTGCTTTGAGCCCGATCCATCTGGGGATTGTAATCTCCTTCAAATGCCCGCCCTCTCCTGGGAACTGCATCCATTTTTGACCATACCGGGTCATCCCAACCTAGCTTTTCCAGCCAGAAGCTCTAAATACACATTTTCGCCCGAAGACTATAGGTGACAGGAAGCCGATTGGGTCAAATAATTGCGCCACCTCAAACAGCATCGATCCTCTTCCTGGCCGGGAGAGTTTTCAATAACTGGAGGCAGTTGCTGTGCCATTTTGCCAATGGAAACCTCGCCATACAGAGATCCTGTATCTGTTGGGCTATGTCTAGGAGTTGATGATGCTCGTCTGCGCCTCCGCAGATATCATCAACATTGCGGCCTTTGATCATCGGTTCTACTGCGAGAGGAAAGTTCTCTGGGTGGACCTTAATCTGCCGGAACATCTTGGTGATGTCAGTCCTAAAAATGACCATGTGCTGTCGTGCCCATAGAAGCACATCCGCAATGTTCCGCTGCAGTTTCCGTCCAGTGTGCATCACATCATTTAGCGACACTCCAGATGTCGTCTTGCGGGAACCATGATAGACGACTCTCAATTTGGGTGATCCGCTGCTCTCCTTCCAGACGTCATGATGTGGAAAAAAATACTCTGGAACAGAGAGATTCCCAGCTGACCGCCGCTCTCCAGTTCCCCTCAGTTCCTCTAAATGTGAGCCCCCTCCGAGAGTGTCATGAACCGGGGGTGAAGGAGCGCAACAATCAACTACCGAATCCCTCTGCCTAGACTGGGCTCGGACTATTCTCATATGCCCAACCTTTTCATATTCCCGAAGAAACTCGTGGTAGGTCTGGGAATAGCATGAGTTTTGCTGGAACCTCCTGAGCAGGGATGGTAGGCAAGCTTGAGCCCGTCCTCTGGAATGTCCTAGGCGATCATGTGATTGACAGAACGGCAAGCATACGGTATACGGACTTGACATCGAGTGTATTCTGCGAACGTGATCTTCACACTCGAAATCTTCCGGTGACGGTGTGGTACTGGGACTGCTTAGAACCGGCTCTTGGGTCCAAAATTGCATGAGCATTCCTTGGAGATCTTCATTGCTTGTCGCCGTGCGAAACGCATGGTGCTGGGATGTCGCTGGCACATCGATGTCGTCTGCGTATAGCAATGTTTGCTGCACCTGTTTATCACTGGGGCCAAAGACAATTTAACCAAACGTTGTCAGCTGAGCTACAGGCTCATTTGGCTTCCCCTTGATTACTGGGCCATCCAGAATCCGTCCGTAAAAATCCGCACCAATTATTAAGCCTATTGGTCCACGCTTAAAAAAAATTTGGATCCACTAGTAATAAATGATTAAGATGAAACCATGATCTCCTTCTTGGTTCAAATGACGGTAATGCTGACGTTTACTTGCTCTGGATCTCAATCTTGAGGGAAAACCGAGAGTTCATCGCTGCTGGTGTCACTCTGGTAATCCCGTGGGCTGGTTTTGGTGAAGTCGCTTCAAGTCCCACTATTGAAGTGGTTGACGGCTTGTGCTGCAGATGTAATCTCTCGGTGATGAACGATAACTCCATAATTAGAACCAGGGTCTAATAGTATGCGAACCTAGTGAGATGAACTGGGAGTCTTGAGATGTGCTAGGCAGGTCGCTAATAGGCTAGTTGGTCTAAGTCCCAGGGAATCTGGGTTGTGACCCGAATGTCTCTGGGCACTACCAACCTGCTATTCTCTAGCAGCGCCCTCTTACTGGGGTTTTTGTTGCTGCTTGGTCTCCGCTGCAGAGATGGCCTTCCTTTGAGCGGCAGACAATGGTGACGATGGGCCCACGCCCTCCACGTGGATCATAGTGTGATGCTTCCTGTCCCACTGAGAACACCGATTGCTAGATTTGCAGTTGACAATCTGGTGCTTCCCCAAGCAATTCCAGCACAGTGAGTTCTTACTCACGAATTCCGTCCGGATGGCTGGAGCCAGGTTTCTGAACTGAGGCAACTGACGAGGAAGTGATCATCAGTGCAAAACGAACACTGGGATCTGCTCATATCCGCCCACCCAGGAAGACGTGGGTTGGGCCTTCCCTGTGACGGTGGTTTGCCCGTTAGGACCCTCCTGATTTGTCCTAGTGGCTGCTGACCCTCTGCGGGAAAGCAGCATATGCAATAGAACACTTGGTGAAAACATGTTAGAAGCCGGTGAATCGTCGCGAATAGTGAAAACTTCAGGATCGTGAGGTATTTGATTTTCGGGATTATTACTATAATCCCCTTATCAGCAAGTTACATAATTACTGAAATATGGGTCTCCCGTTGGTGACACATACAAAAATAATCTACGACAATATATCCCGTGGAAAATTATTCCGGCAAAAAATGTGAGAAACATTATGGAAACCGACTAATGATCAAACATATGAGGTACTACCGCGCCTGAAGGAAGAAGGGGTCCAAGGAGGTCACCACCCTAATATGTGTACAACTGCACCCGACAGTGGCGGCCCGAAGGAGGAAAGGGTCCGAGGAGATCGGATATATTGTCGTAGATTATTTTTGGACCGAATGTTTCGTGGCCGTGTGAAGCTGCGGAATATTTCGTCGCCGATTATTTTGTGTGCTATGACCAAAATTTCATAGAACTAGTTCATTGAGAATTTTTGTGTTTTCCTCCTATTTTATATACATTTTTAAGTTACAAAATTTATTCCAGTATTCCCTAAATTTTCAATTTTGAAATCAATACGAAACTAGTAGGTGGGATGTATTTGTGCCCTCAGTGGGGGCACAATGCAAACTTCCCAATTTGGTAACTCGTGTTCCCGAGATCACGTCTGTTTGACCAACTTACGAGACTTCTAACTTCATTATTTACTGACTTTTTTTTTCATTTCTCTATATGTCGCTGCGTTTAGTGATTTTTGCTTCCGAATGGAAGCATTGTCGAGGGTCCGTTTTTCACATTTGCTAGTTTCATGTGGAAATGATCCAGACTGGTCTCAAACGTAAAAATACAAGATTTGAGCATGCCGTCTGTCCGTGAACATCTCATTTTTGGCACCTTGATTTACTAATTTGAACGTTTGAACGGGTAAAATTGATTTTAAAAATCTCAAGTTTTCTTCAATAATTGGTATTGAGTGCCTCTTGCACCATCCCAAATTTCAGCTCGATCGAAACATAAGTTGTTGAGAAAACTTGATTATTTTTTTTTACTTTTTGCTAAATATCTCCTTCACCATTGAACCGATTCATTTTTTTTCAAATCTTCTTCATCACGCCATCTATAAGAGGGAATCAAAAAACCCATATGCGTCAGTAGCAAGTTTTCGAGTTATTTCAACTTTTATGTTTTTCACTTAAAATTTTTGTTCTCGCATCTCCTCTTACAGTTGTTGTCATAGAGACTTGAAATTTTAGACAAATGTTCCATTTGGGATGTATATGTGCAAGTGGTTTGGATTTACGAAAATTTTCGTTGGGTTCTGAGATATTTAATTTTTACTACAAATTTATATTATTCAATATCTCAAAAACTAATGAACGGATTTTGATTTTTTTTTTTCAAAACATTTGCCTCAATAGTATCTATGGAATTCAATTGAAAAATATGAAGCTGGACTCAAAGAGATTCGAGTTATTCCAATTTTTCTGGTTGATATGGAAAATTTTTGTTCGCGCATCTCCTCTCACAGTACTTATCATAGAGACTTGAAATTTTACACAAATGTTCCATTTGGTACCTATATGTGCAAGTGGTTTGGATTGTTCAAATTTTTGCTTGCGAATAATAGCTTTGTCCTAGATCAACTTCAACGTTTCCTAGTTCCACGTGGGAATGGTCTAGAATAGTCTGAAACCTAAAAATACAAAATTTGAGCCCGCCGTTTGTCTGTGAACGGGTCATTTTTGGCATGTCCATTTACTAATTTGAACACTTACACGGGTAAAATTATGTTATAAGATTTCGAATTTTCTCCAATAATTGGTATTAAGCCCCTCTTAGACTGTTCCAAATTTCAACTCAATCATAGCATAAATTTGGGAGAAAATGAACATGGAAATATGGAATGATGACACTTATGGTAAATACGTAGTTACTGTATTTCAGCTTACCTGTATGAAATAACCTACGTTTTGACAAAGATTCACAATATGTCAATATTGTGAAGTTGAGTAATGAGTGGAAAAAAAACAAATGAGACTTCAATTGTAATGAGGAACATTTCTCAAATCAGTTGTACATGTCCCTATATTCACAAGGCATGATATTGATTGAATATAAATCAATGAGCATCCAACTTATTGCATATAGTCTTTTAATAAACCGTTCCCCGATTCTTCTTCCTCACGAAGAACTTTTTAATGGCGGTTCCAGACACTGGGTCAATAAGAGTGCAATGCATGATTTGTTCCAATCAGTGATATTCAGTGTTTCATATAAAACAGAGATATGAAATGTTTTCCATAAATCGACTATGACAAAGCCGGGTACCATTCGGAACCATGCCATCAATGAAATTGGTGGAAATAAAAAGGCAATGTTAACCGAAATAAAAATACCCGTTATGCATTCGAATGTGGGCATTCGATGATCGTCTGCTTGTTTTCATAATCAAAAGATAACTCCCTCTTCCACGTGAAGGCCATTTACTTCTCATTAAAGTAACATGGCTCACATAAATGTCCCTCGACCAGTGGATGGTCTTCGAGACAATTACTCGACGCATCATCGACGCGTATCGTTCATTGACGCGCAATCGCTTCAGCATCGCCTACGTGCCGAGGGCTCCGACGACTATCACCAGATCAGGTCTCAGGAACACCAGATCGGGATCTGTTAGCCCTTGAACTCGCTGATCGACCTGCACGACACCAGGGACTTTTTCAGCCTTTTTCTGTCAGGGGGCGAGGAGGGCGATTCGTCCACTGCCTCGGCATCGAGGAAGCCGGTAGGGATACCAAGATGGTTGTAGGCATTCCCCACAGCCAAGGACTTCAGGGGGGCTTCACCCATGATGAACTGCGTTGGAGCGCTTTCTGTTGCTAGCCTTCCCCCTAAGGTGAAGGGTAGCACATTTTCCAGGGTTGAACCTGAGTCCAATCTTGGCTGCCTCGGTCACCGCAATGTTCAGCACGCGTTCCATGTCCTCCTTGCTGGAGGCAGCCAACGCAAGGTCATCGGCATGCGCTAGATTTCTCCAGCGCTTGGACCCAATTGTATATCCCACGCCGGCACCGGTGGTAGCTCTAATGAGTAACTTCAATGTCAGGTTGAATATCATTGGGCTAGGCGGACACCCTTGTTTGACGCCTGCGTCAATTCGGATTGGATCCTTGAAACCTTTTGACATCCTTACCCGTGTTGTACATTGATAGTACATGGACTTCACAAGTTTCCTTGTGGATTGAGGAACAGCAGCCCCGTCCAGTGCTCTCCCGATGGAATTGTGAGGGACAGAACCAAATGCATTCGAGAGGTCTAACCAGGCAACACCTAGTTCACTGCCGGGCCTCTCCGAATGCTGTACGATCTCTGGGGAACATAGGTGTTCCGCGCAACCCTCGAACTGGAGGAAGTCTTTCTGGTCCTCACCCAACCTCCTCCCCACTGTCACAAATTCGGAGAGCCGGTCAGCCAGCACTGCTCGGAATAGCTTCGCAACAGTGTCTCCCATGGCTAATGTTCTCCAGTTGCCAAGCAACTGGGGACCATCACCCTTGTGTACGAGCACCGTGTTCGAGACCTTCCAACGTGTTGGGAATGCCGCAAACCTGAGGCAGGCATTGTAGACGGCAGTGAACATTAAGCATCCTGGGTCTGCCCTCTTGAGGTCGCTGTAGGTTTATCCGTCTGGGAACGGAGAGCTGTTATGGGCCCTCCTTAACCGGACCAGGCTAATTCGGGCCAGGCAATGTCTGTATTCTCCACAGACCTCCTCGGAAGAGAGTTCATGCTTCTGAAATACCGGTCGACTTCCGGTTTGGACCCTTAATAGTGTCCATCGGACTCGCCCAGGATTTTCTGCATCGCCCTCTTGCGATTGGTCCTGTAGAGGGCCTGGATGGATTTGGCCTCCTCGACTTGCCGCATGCCCCTATGAAAAACGGGGCCTTCATTTCTGCTGGTACGCGCGTTTGCGTTGTCCGCGCCACGCTCACTGGCTTCCCGAAGGTGCAACCTCCTGTGGTGGGCCTGTTCGTCTTTGCGAGGACATCATGTTTGACCAAGATATCCGCAGACACTGCGCCTGAAGACTACTTTAAACCTGCCGGGGTGGGCAAGCTTAAAGTGCTTCGTCAGGGCGTTGTAGATTACGGAACTCCCCCTTGTGCAGGTCTTCGCGTGCCCATTGCGTATCGGGCAATCAAAAATCTTCCCGTATGGGAAGTCAATAAAAAACTCACTTGATTCCACAAAGTGGGTGTCGTCATACATTGTCGACAAAATGATAAAAACAAAACGGATGGGGAATAAGCACCTAAAACCTTCAACCCGCAGTTCGGTTGATCACAAAATGGATAAAAAGAAAAATACATAAAAAAAAAAATCACGGACAAAGTTTGAAGAAAAAATGCAATACGAACTACTTAAGTTGCACAGAGCACGTAGGGGCTCACGGAACCGCTAGAAACCTGCTTTGGGGGTGGTGCGCATGCGCGTGTGCCTGGCAGGCCTATTGTGCCCCCCGGGTACGTGTGTGTAGCTGTGTATGCCGAATGGCATCCCCGGATACGGCCGCACTCCCGAGGGGCGTATCCCGCTAACGCACACACACACACACCAGTTCTCTCGCGGTAGTCCGGGACCGACTCCCCTATTTCGCTTTCAGTGGGCCAAGCTCAGGAATTGCCCCCGCACCCCCATTTGCTGCAGTACATTAGTACCGCGCAAGAGGGAGGGGGCGATATACTAAATGAGCAAAATCCCCCCTTTAGTGCCGGGGGACCCAGAAGTCCCCAGAGGTATTTTTAAAATAGCTATTTTCTTCGCCATAAAAAATGACGAAGATCAATAGTCTTAAATTAATAATAAACGGGACTTGGGTTTGCCTCTCTACGGGTCGAACCAATAACTTCCCAATCGTTCCCCCGTATATCTGATATACAAAATTCCGGTTTGTCTCTCAAATTATGAACCTTTTAAACTTTTGAAAATTACCGAATATGTGAAATATTATAATGCTTAAAAAATAACGAGATTTTTTGAAAATATATCCTTTCTTGCGATAGAGTTAGATAAACATTTCAATGTGTGAAAAAATATGAGTATTAGCATAAGAAGCCATAAAAAATCAAATGTGTACTTTTACGTATGGAACCACTTTCATTCAACGACTCATTCCGTATCTCTAATGATTGTCGTGATGGAGCGACATAAACCATTCAATTTGTTAATAACAATTAACTATGGGTGCTGGCAAAAAAAGTCATAAAACATCCAATGTATATTTTTACATGTGGAACGACTTTCATTTGACACATTATTGAGTATCTCTAACTGTTCTTACTGTATAGTGATCTGAACAATTGAATTTGTTAATAACAATAAACTATCAGGGGCAGCGAAAAAAATTATATAACATTAAATATGTATTTTTGTGTGTGGAACAAATTTGATTGAATAATTTTTTTCGTATCTTCAATCGTTCTCGCGACGCAGCGATATGAACAATTCATTTGTTAATAACTATAAAACCGCTGAGTTGATGATGTTCAAAATCCAATCAGGGCTAAGTTAGGCGGAAACATATCCAATGGTATAAAAAAACCCAAATCGCATAATTTGTCTGGGAGAAATTCTTCGACAAAATTTGGCTCACATACGCACACACACACACACACACACACACAAGACGGGGCTTTGGCGTAGTGGGTAGAGTGTCTGCCTATTATTCTAAAGGTCCCGCGTTCGATTCCCGCTCACTGCAAATATTTTTTCTGAAAAATATTTTCTCACGGACTCCGACCGATGGCAGGAACATTCCGTGTGTGCTATCGGCGGTATCCATGAAGGGAAACCGTGAGCCGGGACCCAACGCGACCCGTCGCGCGGGGATGGGGGGAGGGTTCCATCGTAGACGCCCGCCCGCGTATCACAGGGGTTTCTGGAGGTTTACCCTGTGATTAGAAATACGATGAGCTGAAATGGCGAAGTCGGCCCCAGCCGCAATGGGTGGGTACTCTGATCCGTAGTATTGCCCATGAAGTAATGCCTACCAGCGGTTACGTGGGTGAATACGAATAGAGAAAAAGTAGAAAAAAACAAACACATACACACACACACAGACAAACATCCCGCTCAAAATGGTTGGAAACATTTCTAGGGGTCATGAAACGTGGAGATCAAGTGAAATTTCCATTTTCTTTTTTCCGACCCATAACAATAACTGCCCTAAGATCGGGAAGTTAAAAAAAGACGTTGAAAAATGTCCGCGGGGGTCCCCCCTGATAAGGGGGTCGCGGAAATTAGTGTTATCTTGGTGGTTCAATCTTGGGACTCTTGGTGGTTCAGTCTTGGCGTCGGGTTGTATAACGCTTCTTTCTATCAGGTTTATATCCGCTCCCGTATCGATGAGGAATCTATGTGTCCCTTTAGTTGACTTTTTCACAGCTAGGTTGATTCTAGGTCCGCCCCCCATAAGTGCTGTTTTGCAACTCTTCGCTTGGGTGAAATGATTTGGGAGACATAGGTGGATCGGCTGCAATGGATTATATTTGAACCAGATGGTGTTGGTGTTGAAAGAGATATGAGCTCTAAATGAGAAAATCGTCGGAGATTCATACCCGCTTCCAAACATCAGTGAAATTCTGTCACAACTCGGCGGAGCTCAATACTTCAGCGTTTTCGATTTAGCCAGTGGATTCCACGAAATCGCCATGGACGAAAGTGATGGTGAGAAAACTGTATTTACAGGACCGAATGGCCATTACAAATATAACAGAATGCCTTTTGGATTACAAAATTCCACCACTATCTTCCAAAGGATGATGGACCAATCCTTGTTAGGCCTTAAAGGAACAGAACTCTACGTATACCTGGATGATATTGTGGTTTACTCAGGAAGCCTAGAACCACATGTAACATGTCTAAGAAACCGCTTCCACTGTCTGAGAAAACATGGGCTCACTCTCCAACCAGATAAATGTAAATTTTTCCGGAAGGAGGTCTCCTATCTGGGGCATATAATCGATAAAGAAGGAATCCATCCAGATCCATCCAAAGTCAGGGCTCTGACTGAAATGCCCCGGTCCAATAACGTACGCGGTATCCGTAGGTTTCTAGGTTTCAGCAACTATTACCGAAGATTCATCCAGAATTACGCAGAGATTGCTAAACCCCTTACGGAACTGTTAAAAAAAGGGGTCAAGTTTGTATGGCGAGAGGACGAAGAAAATTCCTTTCAAGCTCTCAAAACAGCCATTACCAAAAATTCACTACTGTTTCACCCAGACATGAAAGAACCTTTTGTGTTTCACGCATCCAGCACTGAAGCAGGACTAGGGACAATCCTGCGCCAGCAAGATGAAGAAGGGGATGAACACCCAGTACTATACGCTCCAAGAGCTCGTAAAGACACAGAGACCAGATACACATCCATGGAACTGGATTGCCTAGCAGTTGTCTATGCACTAAACTAATTCAAACCCTTCATTTATGGCGTCCCTTTCACAGTAGTTACGAGTAGTCCCGCACTTAACTGGCTAAGGGACTCAAGTAACCCAACATCACGGCAAGTAAAATGGAAGACGTACCTAAACGATTTCACCTTCGAAGTTCAAATCAAGAAGCAACAAAAGAACCAGCTTGCTGACGCATTCGCCGAGAACCCTTTACAAGAGCGAACAGAAACTGTACTCTTCACTTCATGCCTACCAATATCCTCAGCAAAAGCCTCCTTAAAATCAAGCTCATCAATCTCAACTAATAATAGAAATGTTAGAATCAATAGTGAACCAGACATTATTCCAAACCCACGTACGAGTATAGCTGAGAGGCTTAGACTAAGGAGAGCGACTGAGCTTAACACGGGATCCCGACAACCTATATCATATAGATTGAACAGAGACTATAAGTCATCAGTACCAAAAACATCGAGTAAATCTTCTACTGGTGAACCATTAACCCCAGCCGAAGATAACAGAATTGAAAGGGACGATGGAGAAATCGTCCCGACTCCAGCTAAAGAATTATCACAAATATCTGGACCAACTGTTGAAACTAACCAAGACAGTCCAACAAAACCTTTGGAAAATTTGGGACTTTCAATCGAGGGTGAACCAATAGAACTCTTAGAAGACGAAGTTTTTGACTCCAATGACCTTGCCGACAACCACGAAACTACCATCATGGAAGCAGAAGATATCCCTGAAGAGGAAGAGGAGTGCCGCAAGTGCCAACGGTTTTATGATTTTGTAGATCGAATCTGCGGAAAGAAACATGATTCCCTGTTAAATTTAGAGAGTTTAGATCAAAATTTAAAGAAATTTGCAGAATTCGAAAAACGAACGATTGCTCAATGAGATGAAAAAACATTGGAAGACACAAGTTTCAATAAATCAGTTCCTATAGTGATTTACCCCCATAACAAAAGATATTCTTTTGATCCAGAAACTAGGAAAAGTTTAGAAAAATCATTCAGAGAGTTAGATAAATTCCAATAATTCATGTCCGAAGCAGAGAATCAATCCACTCCTTTAATAAACTCCACGGATGAAATCCAGTTGAACCACCCTGAATAGACGGCTTCACCAGATGAAATGGAGGATCTACAGAAAGGAAGCGAAGAACCCTCCACAGCTGACACTAATCATTCAAAATGTAACTCAGCACCAAGGTGGTCCATCATATCGCAACCCAGGATAACTCGGGAGTCGTTGCTTCCAACACCAAAGCCATTCCGAAATCCTGGAGCCGGATCATCACCTAAAAAAAAGGATGAAATTAGTTTGGATAGAAAATTTTAAACTGCTGAAAAGCTGAGGAATATAAAAAGGTTAAGGCTGTAAGCTCTCAACAAAACCAAGATATAATATTGGGGGACAATTCATCAGTAGCATCACAAGCTGCATTCCGAATGTCACCTTTCTTCGATCCTATATTATATGACTTGCAAAGTGAAGATGGAGCCTCAACTCCAACCTTCCCGAGAGGAAAAGAGGACCATACTCAACAACACACTATAATAGATGACAACATCTTAATTCCACAAGATCATTACCAAATTGGAACCAATGTACGTGAGTCCAGAGATGGCCTAACCTTCGTGAGAGGAAATATTGCCCATTTCCTAGTAGCTGATGGAGAGTTCAACAAACAAAATACAAAATTACTCCGGGATTTGAACCGGGTCAATCTTGATGAAATAAGACTAAACTACAACCAAAATTGGGTCAAATAATCGTCACGAAGAGCGGAAAACTCAGAACATTCACAATGATTGTCAAGCAATGGCATTTCGGCAACGTTACAACCCGAGGACTAAAGCTGTGCCTGCAGAACTTAAAATCAGCAACAGAGAAATATAATATCGCAGAAATAGAAATGATCAATCAGGGAGACGAAATCGATGAAGACATCAGAATACGTTATTTCCTCGAACACGAATTCCGTTCTCATCCCGTGACTATCACTCTCGGTCATGGCGGAATACGAATGCCACCAATTGCTCTGCGGCCAGAAATCATCAAGTAATGCCACGAAACACTCCCAGGAGGACACAAAGGAGTAGTTCAGACGTATCATCGAGGACGAGAAAGATTTTATTGGCCGGGAATGAAAGGCGAGTGCGAAAGAACAGTTAAAGAACCTGCCAGATTGAGAAAAGATTGCGGATCAAATTCAAAAACCGAATGCTCATCACTGACACACCGAGTGAATGGTTCGAAAGAATATCAATTGATACTGTAGGACCACTTCCACGTGCCAAATCAGGCAATTGTCATACCCTCACCATTCAAGATAACTTCGCAAAGCATTGCACAGCAATTCCCTTGGAAGACATCAAGGCCCACACCATAGCTTTTGCCCTGGCAACTAAGTATGTGGCCTTCTACGGTTGTCCCAAAATCATTCTCTCCGACAAATGAACCAGGTTTCTCAACAAACTTTTTCCCAATTGGGTAAACTTCTGCGGTTTCATCATGTAACAACTTCACGTTACCGACCTCAGTCGAACGGAGCTCTTGAGAGGAGTCATCATGTGCTCGTCGAATATTTAAAAGCATTCACTGACGAAGTTCACGATTGGGACGACCTGCTCCCATTTGCAATGTTATCATATACTACGACTGTACATAGCTCAACCAACTTCACATCGTTTGAACTCCTTTATGTAAAAAGGGCAAGAGTCCTTACCAACATCAGTGAAGAAGATCAAGAGATGAAAACGTACAATGGTTACATGATAAACCTGATCACAAAAGTAGACAAAAAAGAAAAATTGGCTTATGAAAACCTCGTGGATGCTATATTACATTCCAAAACCTTATATGATAGAAATACTCGACGACTGAATCTAAAAATCGGAGATTTTGTGTTCGTAGAGAAAGAACCGAAATTAGGAAAACTAGATAAAGCATATACCGGTCCTTATGAGATAGTAGATATAACCGAAAAGGGAAATGTCTCCCTCGAAGATAACGATGGTCATAAATTTATGAAACATCTAAATAAAGTGAAACCTGAATAAGTTCCTGAGAACTGTTAAACACAGAAAACACAAATGTTACAAAGAAAAATTATGCAACAACGAGTATCAGTTTTTGTCGACGGATCATACTCGCACAATGGCTCACATGACGCAACTGCTCGAATAGGAATATGGGTTGCAGATGATCATCCATTAAATACTTACAAAACTTTAGAAGGCATCAAGACAACCAACATCAGCGCAGAAACTTCCGCCATAATCGAAGCATGCAAGATATGTATCCGACATGGAATAACTAAGATTAAAATCCTAACTGATTCCAAATACGTTATCAACTGCATGACAGAACACATTGGAAAGTGGAACAGAAACGGATGGTTGAACGCCAAATCCAAACCCGTGGTGAACCAAGTGTTCTTAAAACAATTAGACCAACTTATGGAGCAAATTGATGTAAAACTTGAAAACATCTTCTGCATCGCTCTCTTGCGATTCGTCCTGTAGAGGGCCTGGATGGATTTGGCCTCCTCGACCTGCCGCATTCCCCTATGAAAAACGAGGCCTTCATTTCTACCGGTGCGCGTGTTTGCGTTGTCCGCGTCACGCCACCAGGGTTATCATTTCCGCCCTTGTCCACTCTTCCTCGTCCCCCAGCCCCGTTCCTCGGGATGTTTTGCCCGACGAAGCTCTGAGGAACCCCGCTAGGCTTCCACGGTGGAAGACCTCTCCGCAGCTGTTATTAACCTCTGGCGATCCGGCACTAGGGCTGTGGGGGATTCCGCGCGTGCCAACTCGCAATCATTCGGGGCTTTTTGCCTCGCAGGTTGATCACGCTGTAAGCTTTTAGAGATCCAGGTTCAGGTATTGCTCCCCCCCCCCCTATTTGCTGCAGTAAGCTAGTGCGCGCAAGGGGGGCGATATAATAAAAAAACGAAATCCCCCCTTTAGCACCGGGGGGCACACAATGGGACCCCAAAGTCCCCAGTATTATTCTATTTTCCTAGCTATTTTTTTCGCCATAGAAAATGACAAAGATAAATAGTCTATAAATAATAAAAAAGACATTGAAAAATGTTTGCGGGGCTCCCCCCTGATAGAGGGAGTCGCAGGCATTAGTCTCGTCTTGTAACAAAATCGAAACGTTAAAAGAAAAAAAGGTTAATTTACTTTATAATTGGTGCTGGCTAAAAACGGCTAAGTCAGCAAATATTTACTAGAGCGGGTCGGAGCGAGACCAGTGTGTGGTCGACCCGGCGTAAGAGGCCCCTCACGGACTCTTCTCGCTAGCACAGTAGACCGGGCTGTGAGTGCGAGAGAGAAGGATGGGAGTATAGGGAACCCACATAGGAGCGAGTGAGAGGGAAAATGGAGTCGAATGTGCTAGGAAATTAGGCGAAGGAAACCATTCGGAGTATTATTATCTCCATCCCGCTTCAACCCTCGCTTAAGGGCAATAGATCCTTTTCACTCGCACTAGTTGGAAGGAAAATTTTAGTTCTGATTGAAATAAAATTTGCCACTGAGTCCAAACCCATGCAATGTTGCATGGGGTTGTTAGCAAACGTTGTTGTGAGCAACAGCGGTGCATGATTGCTAACAAGCCCGCTGGACAAGCCACAAAGGGTGAATGGGACTTTAGCAACAATAACTAACGAATGCTGGGAGGCCTGGCGAAGGGAAAAAAACGGTTAGATGTGAGCCCCATATGCTCTATGGTTTTTTAAAAAACTAAATCGACCCTAAGAAATCTGACATGAACGCGACAACGAGTGATTGCTTCACGGAAACAAGCGGTAGTTAACTAATAATCTACTTAAATGATTAGTTATCAGCAAAGGATTCCTCCGGTCGTGCGCGCGCCTCGATCGCTCTCCCGTCCTTTCAATTAATAATTAATAACAACAGAATAGAATAAAATTGAATAAATAAATACATAGACTAGTGGTATGCAAATGTGTGTGCCCCATACGGAGCACAAACAAAACTTCCCGAGTTGGTATTTCAGCACAGCATAAGCATGCAACCATGGTGATGAGCACACTCAACAATGATATCAATAATTGAACCTGTGACTAATAATTACTGCACGCGATCGATTTAGTTTGATTTTTAGGCCGCATGAAAATACTAAACTGGAATTCATCCGTTTAGTTACCCTCTCTACCTCTGTACGTTCCTAATTATCCCGCTCTTTGACATCCTTCCCGCAATGGCCGACACATTCATTTGCCAAGTATATTCTAGTTCAACTCGCAATATGTTTCAACCTATATTGAAAAAAATCATACTGAATGCGCATTTTGTATAAGGAACGACCCGGGTAATATGCATTGTTCCCGCCTTTCAAATTGCTCGGACGACCATACCTCCTTAATTAGGCAAATTATGGAAAAAAGTAATTGCCCGTAAAAGATGTATTTTCATATAAAAAATAGTTTTCTTGAGACAGGTTTCCCGCTAACTTTAATATTTTACCCAGTGGAATCATATAAACAATTGCAATTATTAATAACATTGCATATATACTCCACGAATATCAGCCAAAACGCAATCGGCCCAATCCTGAACGAAAATGCTTCGATTGAGACCTTTATGACAGCGCTGTGTTCATTCGTTCACTCACTACAGGCATAATTGTTGAAACGGTCATACCTCCTTAATTATGCAAATTTGCGAAAAAAGTGATCAAATATAGAATACGCATTTTTGTATGGGGATCAACTTTTCTCATATAAATTTTGCGCTAACTCTAACAGTTTAGGCAATCGAACGTGATGAACAATTAAAATTGTTAATAACAATATGCATACTACACCAATTTCACCCAAAATCTAATCCCCTCTAAGTTACATGAAAATGCTTCGATTCCAATATTGACGCTCTCGATAGCTTCATTCGTTCGCGAGAAACCTAAGATCAAAATTTCGGAAACACACATGCATATACACATACACATACACACACACACACATACATCGATTCAAAATTTGTTGGGCATCATTTTGGTATACTTAAAACCCCAGTCACAGGATGAACGGAAAAATAGCGATTTCGGGGTCATTACAATAACTTCTTCCAAAAGGACCTTACGTCTTCCCAGCAGGTTGCCGACTTTGTCGTGTGACCAAATCTCCGAACGAAAAACAAGCCGCAGGAACAAAGGTGACAATCGAGCGCCAAAACGCTTATATTGGAAACTCCCAATATCGCTATGATCCTACGGTTAAACAGATTCTCAACAGCGATTACTGTCGTTCCCCCATCAACCAACCTCCGAGTCTCTCCAATACCACTAAATCTCACCAGCGAAAAAACCTGTGAACTTGAGATTAACCCTCTGTAATGTAAATGGTTATAGCAATTTTCTCCAGTACTTTCCCTACCCTGCTCCTGATGTATTCGGAATCTCCGAGACCTGGCTTTTGGAATCCAATTTCTACGGTCCCGTCAATTTACAAGACTACAAACTTTTAGTTGTTGAGCGGAGGAAGGCGCATTTGAATCAACCTGGACGAGCGAGCGGTGGACTTTCCCTGTTTCATCATAATCCGTTTATGGCGCAACTTCTAGCCTCCGATCATTGGCTCTTCGCTAAGCTACGGTGCCAAGCTCAAACAGATTCACCTTCCACCATTTTTGTTGGGCTGATTTATTCCAAGCCTTCTATAGGGCATGATTTAGGACCGTTACATGATTCATTCCGTTAGGAATTACAAATAATTTCAGACGAAGTGGCCCAAATTAATCTCAGTGATCCTATTATCATTGGAGGCGATTTTAACGCCAATATCGGAGAGGACTCCTCGTTTCCAGAACAAGCCCTGGAGGGCACAGCGGTAGTTTCTGAGAGACTTCTTATCGAGTCTTCTGATGACCAACGGGGTGTTTCAATTCGCGATTTTATGTCTCAAAATGGTATGGTACTGCTTAACGGTCGAACTCCAGGAGACTCACCAGCACTACCAACATTCCTGTATAATAGAGCCAAAAGTAATATCGACTTCATGTCCTCTGATCTAGCCAACATTCATCTAGTACAGGATTTCCACGTAGACACATCCATTCTTCCCTCCGACCACTGTCCTATTAACTCAATCCTTCTCCCACCCCCTCCGTCATTTCCCCCCGTCCTAAGTGGACTAGCCTGAAGTCTATAGATTATACCGGAGCCCTTTCAGAAACACTTCTTATCACAATCGTTTCTGATGCAGACACCAACCATCGTATGCAAGTTCTTTACCCTAGCATGACTGAGGCCGCGAAAAGAGCAGGTATGATCGCCAAAGAAACCCACCCCCCAATGAGGCGTTCCCACCCTAAGATGCCATGGTTCGACAAGGCATGCAAAACTGCCAGGAAAGTCACTTCAGATCTGCTGTTGACCTTCAAGAAGAACTTTTTTGCGAGGTACAACGGTGCAACTTTTCACGAACACAAGAAATCCTATCTCAAACTATTGCAAGACAAGCGATCACATTACTACCAAAATCTATGCTCAAAAATTGCTAACACGAGAAACCCTGCACAGTTCTGGAAAGCTGTCAGATCTTGTAGATCCAAATCTATTTCGCTGACTCTTTCTGTTGAGACCTGCGAAGCCTTCAACGAGAAAGTGTATCCGCCAACATCTAATGACCTGGGCATCTACGAGGGACTCTCGGATGCAAGGTTGGACAGCGAAATTTCGATCTCTGAAATAGAGGCAGTGCTAGCCAATTCCAAATCTAGTAAGGCAGCCGGTTCGGATGGCCCCTCTGCTGAATTTTTTAAGGCCTTACCTACAAGAGTACATATCTCTTGAAGGAGCTTTACAACAAAGTGCTTTCCTGTGGAGTTGTTCCGGATTCCTGGTCTGATATTGTCATGAACATGATATTCAAGAAAGGTGATAAAAGTAAACCCGAAAACTTTAGAGGAATTGCCTTGGTAAACGTAGTCGCCAAGTTATTCACAAAAATTCTATGTATCACACTAGACAATTGGGCTGAAGCTGAGCAAATCTCCCCTGACTGTCAGGCGGGCTTTAGAAAGGGTCGTTTAACCCTGGACAATATCTTTGTACTTATTTCTACTATTCAGCTCCAACTCAGGCTTGGCCACCGCAAAGTTTTTGGTTTGTTCGTTGACCTGAAAAGAGCCTTCGACTCCGTCAACCACATCCTTCTTTGGCAAAAACTTTACTACATTGGAGTAAGTACAAACCTCATAAACCTGCTCAGAAATCTCTATAATCATGCTGTGCTTAGAGTCAGATCAAGAAACCAGCTTACCAAGGAGGTCGAGATCACTGAAGGAGTACTTCAGGGTGAAAGTTTAAGCCCGACCCTATTCTTACTCTTCCTTTTCGACATTGAAAGGATTCTCCGAAGGATAGATCACAGAGGTCCGAGCTTAGACTCTACTAGAGATGTCCTTTGTCTTCTATTTTAATATGAATCTTTTGAACGTAAATGTGACTAAAACTAAATTGATTGTTTTCCGCTCAGGAGGTAGAGTCTCTCTACTACTTAGCTACCCGTTAAAGATCTACGGTGAAAATCTGGAAGTAGTTTCATCGTACACATATTTGGGTGTGGTGATATCCTTTTCAGCCCGCGGCGGCTGAATGCACTAGCTGCCTCTGAAAAGGCACGTATGGTTGTGGGCTCTGTCCTTTCCATACTATCCAAGGCCAGCTCTGATGGTGATCACCAGCTGGTGATCACTCCTGGTGAGGATTGTGTCTGTCTTATTTCCCCAACAATCGGATATTACTGGGACGTATGTGCAGAATCGTATCAACGACGAAATTCCACCGATTACAGCTGATGAACTATTGCGGGCCTGTAGTAGAGTGGGCAACAACAAGGCCCCTGGTCTCGATGGTGAGCCAAATATAGAACTGAAGGCCACCATTAATGCAGCACCTGGAATTTTTTTCGACATGTACAATGCTTGCTTTCAGGAAGGCATCTTCCCCGGCAGATGGAAGCAACAGAGACTCGTACTGCTTCCTAAGGGAAAAAAGCCTCCGGACGAACGGTCATCATATCGTCCACTCTGTATGCTGGATACTGCGGGCAAGATCCTGGAGCGCATTATACATCAGGGAATTGAAGCAGTGGTGGAACCCCTATTGGTCGAAGCCCAATACGGGTTCAGACGACGACGATCTACGTTGAATGCTGTAGACCTGGTGGTCCAAACAGCCAAGAAAGCAATCGATGGCAGGCGATGGAAAGGAGGTACGAAACATTATTGTTTGGTTATTACCCTGGACATCAAGAATGCCTTCAACTCTGTACGGTGGGATTCCATCCTGGCGGCGTTGTCGAAGCTGCAAGTACCGGGATATATGCAAAAGATGGTAGGCAATTACTTTATCGACAGAGTACTCAGATATGATACAGAGGTCGGTGCCAAAACATATAAGGTGACTGAGGGTGTACCTCAAGGCTCAGTCTTGGGGCCCCTTCTGTGGAATATCGTATATGACGAACTGCTCAAACTGGCATTGCCGGCGGGGGCAAAGCTCGTAGCTTTTGCGGATGATGTGGCCATTATCATCGTGAAAAAACACCTTTCCATGCTCCAGCTCATTTTCGAGAATGTCTTTAACCAGATACGACAAGGGATGGACGCGATTGGTTTACAACTTGCGGAGCATAAGACTGAAGCACTACTCATCACGAGCGGAAAGGAATTGGAGGCAACTACGCTGCAAGTCGGTGAGCACGAAATAACTTCCCAGCCCTACATACGGTACCTCGGAATTATGATTGATGCCCGACTTAGTTTTAGACAGCAAGCCAAAGATGCAAGCAGTAAGGCAGGTGCGGTGAAGACTGCCCTTGTCAGACTTATGCCAAACATTGGAGGGCCAAAACAAAACAGATGGCTTTTGTTATCGTCAGTTGTTACGTCTGTATTAACATATGGTATCCCTATCTGGACTGACGCATTACGAAGTCAAACAGCAGGACGGTAACCTGTTCCAGTCTACAGGTTGAGTGCCCTTAGAGTGGCTAGGGCATACCGGACAGTGTCTAACAATGCTGCGTGTGTCGGCGCTGGGATGCTATCGAAGTTTTAGCGGAGGAGCGTAGGTGCCTCTACACCTGTAGGAAATCAACTGAGCTGAGCTCGGCGGAACTGAGGAGAGAAGGACGAAACCTCAGCATTAAGCGATGGCAGGTACAGTGGGATGCCTCGAGCAAAGGTCGGTGAACTCATCGGCTTATACCGAAGGTGGATGTTTGGCTTGACGGATCGCATGGACAGGTCAATTATTATCTAACCCAGATGCTCTCACGATACGGATGCTTTCGGGAATACCTTCACAAATTTAAGCATGAAGATTCCCCAGATTGCCGAACGTGTCAGAGAATTCAGGAGAATGCGGAACATGTTTTCTTCGCATGTCCACGTTTCAATGTGCAACGATGTATATGGGAAACTACTGTAGGCCAACCCATAAACGTTGGAAATCTTGTTGAAGTCATGCTGTCATCAGAGGCAGCAAGAAACGCGACCAGCGTGTTTGCAATGGAGGTTCTGACGAGTTGCGCCGAGAGGAGCAGCTACGGAAAAATCCAGAGTGAGCGGAGGATGTTCTTGCTGTGGAAGACCGGAAAGTATTGTCTACTGAAGAAACCACGGCTATTGTACCCTACACAATGAAGTATTGCTGCGTAGATGTTCCGTCCTGGTCTGGGGACAACCGAACTTTATTGTGTGTGCCAAGGGGTATTCTCCCTTGCACTTTATATTTTTATTTGTGAATTTTGTAAGTTTGTTTAATAAAGGAAAAGTATGAAAAAGAGGAAGGAAAGAAAAAAAAACACACACACACATACAAACAACTTTCAGAAAACCACTCAGGATGATGTGAAACGTCGAGAAAAGTGAAAATATCATGAAAATTTTATGTTGGATTTTCGGGGTCATTACAGTAACTTCCCTGTATCGAAGTTACTAAACGGGATGTGGGTATGACTCTCCACGGGTCGAACCAATAACTTCCCGATGGTTCCGCCGTATATGTTATATCCACAATTTCCGCCCATACCTCAAGCCATGGACTTTATAAAGTTTTCAAAATTTCGCAGTGTTAAAAAAAATTATAATGCTTAATATGGAGTAGTTATATAATCAATCCAATTTGTTAATAACAATTGAACGAATCATTTTTCGCATAAATCGTTCCTTTCAGGCCTGGAGAATAGTATGTCGCGTCGATAAAAAAAACCGTAAATCGCTATGTTGGTTTCTTCGGAAACGTTATACAAAGTTTTTGGCCACACACACACACAGAAACACAGATACAAACACTTTTCGAAAAACCACTCAAGATGATGTGAAACATCGAGAAAACTGAAAATATCTCGGAAATTTCTTCTTTTGAATTTCACGCTTATTATAATAACTTCCCTAGATGGGGAAGTTAATAACTGAGCGTCGTCGAAAGTAAAGGTTAGAAGTAGGATTAAATTAATGCAATATTAATTTAAGTTTACTTATACAATTCTAGCTTCCTTGCTCCAGAAGTTGGCATTAAAATTAGAACATCAGCCATTGACGCAAAAGGCGTTCTCTGATCATAACAGCTAGAATTTCTTGGGGCAGTCGGTATGACAGCTCTAAGTTTCCATTTGCTTCCACCGCCTTGAATAACAAGAGGAATTTTCATTCACTGTTGGCAGAATTCCTTTTTTTAATTTCCTGTTATATATACGGTGAAGGAAACGCATGGCACCGATGGAAAATCCCGTCTTGAAATTTCAGGGCGCGGAACCCCTACTCCGGCTTATAGATGCGCCACGAAAGCGACGTGGGACAATACCCTTTGGGAAACACCGCCCTTACTTCGGCGAACGGATGCGCCGTATACGCGACGCGGCAAGATATCCCACTCCGCGAACCGAGCCGGTTCCCTTACACGCGGATGCGCCGCGAGAGCGACACGGGACGACACCCCACCGTGCGTCGAGACCCCCACTTGCGTACCGATGCGCCGTTGGCGCGACGCGGGGCGATACCACCACTCCGCGCCGTCGCATCGGGACCCACGAGCCACATGAGTCACGTGGATCTAGTCATTACACACTGACTTCTTGAACGGCAAGGATCTCGTGAAGTAACCACCTTTACCGAGGAAAACCATAGGCTATAGCATGCGGAGTTTTGTAGAATGCAGATGGTGAGTCCTCTTACTTAACCTTTAACGGGACAAAATTTACAGTGTCTAAATAGACACGATTCTCACATTTTATCGGTTCTAAGGAGTCCTAAGGCGTAGAAGAATTAGATAATAAGAAAATGTAGAGCATAGCGAGTTATATTTTGACAGATAAAACGGTGAGTGTGCCTAGTCATAATGATCGCTTCTTATATCGTTTCGGCGACCGCTATCCTATCGCTTTCGATACGCCACCGCCATAGTACCTTTTCATGTCATACAAGGTATGATAGAAAGTTACCGATTGCGTTATGAGATCAATATAGCTGCCGTTTCTCCTCATACAGAGTATGAGTGAGACTTATCGATCCCGATCTATAATCGGGATAGTTACCGTTTCTCCTCATCCATAGTATGAGTGTGAGAGTTCCCGATCCCAATCGAAGATCGGGATAGCTACCGTTTGTCCTGATACACAGTATGAGTGAGGGCTACCGTTTCTCCTCATACATAGTATGATCGAGTGCTACCATTTCTCCTTATACATAGTATGAGTGAGAGTTACCGATCGCGATCTATGATCGTGATAGCTACCGGCTCCTCTCATACGTAGTATGATTGAGTGTTACGGTTTCTTCTCATACACAGTATGACTGAGAGTGAGCGATCCCAATCTATGATCGGCATAGCTACCGTTTCTCCTCATACATAGAATGAGCGAGCGCTACCGTTTCTCCTCATACACAGTATGAGTGAGTGCTACCCTTTCTCCTCACACATAGTATGAGCGAGTGCTACTGTTTCGCCTCTATGCTAATCCGCTTAGGACTTTGGCGTTTTGGGTTTATCATTTCTCGTTCACGTGAAGTCATCGATTATGTCATCGCTACCGTGTGTCAACAAGGATATCATAGCTACCGTGAGTGATCGATGATATCGTCGCTACCGTGAATCCATAACGATATCATAGGGACCATGAGTCATCGATGATATCATTGCTACCGTGAATCAATAATGATGTCATGGCTACCGTAAGTTATCGATGCTATTCTTACTACCGCGCAGTTGAGACGGATGTCACAGTTACCGTTGAATTGACGATAATGGCCTAGCTACCGCTTATGGCCGCATTGATATGATCGATAGGCCACATTATTCCGGCTCAATATGCTCCTATACCGCGTTATTGTAGATGTTTTCGAACGAGTCAGTTGATTTAGAAATCATTTAAGCATAGTAACCCTTCAGATGTGTTTATTTTATTTGTTGATACTGTTCTCGAAACCACCCGCACTCTCCACGACCCACACACTGACCAACCGGCAACCCCGAACCCCAGTAGGGAGTAGTATGATTGAATATATCTGATTAAGAAATTAAGCTAAGGATTTTGAAAAAGATCAGGAATACCTGCCCCGCGTTCAGGCATTGTAGCGGTTCGTTGATTCCGCGATCTTGAAAATTAACTGGCGACCAAAATAAAGTATAAACGTTAGTAAGAGGTGATTCTTTGCTCAATCCCGTTCTGAGCATTATGGTTACCATTTAAAATTATCCTGAGTTGCTTTTTTTTACTGTTTTCAGAGGATGGGCTCGAATGTAATGAGTTTCACCCGCATTTTGGGTTTGATTCACTATGGACTTTGCCTAAGTGTCTTTGCTATTAGGTTATGAGGGGAAAATTCATTACAATACATATTATTATATACTGAAGAATTTCATAATTTATTTAGTTTTCCGTGTTTGCTTGTATTGGGAGTATATTATAAAAAAAAATAATAATAAAAAAAAAATTTTGGTTTAGCATAAATCTGTATACCTTTTTTTTCTATATTTCCAAAATACAAAATACATATCCAAAAAAAAATATTTAACTTATGCCAATATTGATTCATAACTAGATTGATTATGCCTGATTGAATTAATATCACTTTCACTGGTGATTCTACTGCAGTAGGCCCAATTAATGCAAGTCATGAAGATTCCATAAAAGCTAGAGATATTGCGAATAGCATACTCATTTTTTCCCGGGAACAGCACAACATGCATCTCTCGACGAATTTGAGTATGCTGTTAGGGCAAATTTACTATCCATTTCTACTGCTGATGGCAACGAGGAGAAATACATTTGTCAAATTTTGAAAAATTAACCTCAGTAGAAGACATCCTCAAACTCCTTATCGGAAAATTTTGAGGGCAATATGATTTTACGTATTATGTGAATACTATTATATGGGAGCATTGGTACAATTTGAACTGAGAACGGTTGAAACTGGATCGGAATGAACTAAGACTACCTTTGAAGATTATTTGAATAAAGAAGCCAGTGCTCCATTCAAAGAATACGCAACACCTACCATGAAAGACCTCATCCGTAGGAAAAAGCTTATTACACTTGACATTATTGCGGTGCAATTCGAGGGAGACGAAGCCCGATAAACGAGATCACTACCAGCTCCAGAGATTCCTGATAATCAGTATAGATATGTGACTGAGTACCCTTCACTGCAACATTTTGGGCCATCTACCTCAAATTCATGGGGGAATCATCAAAGAAATGGTTATCCTTCGCACTCTCCTGTTCAGCGATATCCACTGCCCCAGCAATTGCAGAAGTACTATAATTCATCCTCACAAACTCCTACACCTGGTAGGAGTTCAGGAAGTTGTAGGTTTGACCGCAATTTTTATGCAAAACCATCAAATCCGAACTACGATACGGAAACTGCTCTCGTCAACGAATATATCCCACGGAACACAAATTCATTCCCTACTTACTATGGTCAACGTTCTGGTGTTCCACCACCTCCACCGCCTCAGTTGGGAAACATGGCACAGGTTGCAATTGGCGAAATATCTTGCAATTTTCTGCCTACAGATTCACAGGAATTGGGTGAAGCACAATCTTGGGACTCATATACTATGGAAAAACCGTCACTGGATGTGACTCGAATTCAAAATTTGACAACGATGCTTGCAGCAAATCAAGGACCGTCTAGAAAGGAAATTCTTAGGCACGAAGAAAGACCTAACGATGTCTGAGAACTGAAGGAAATGCTGAGAAGTCTTATGGTAGAATAGCATAACAAAAAGCCTACAAAATTTCACCATGCATCAAAAGAATCATCTCCAGACAGAGTAAAAGTCGACAGATGAACTCTGGAGAATCGCAACAAGCAGAGTTCCAGAAACCCCAAGCACCGACCCTAGCAGCTCAGGATTTAAACGAGTTTCCGGCTCGCCGAATGAGTACGTCGATGAGCGACCAAGGTCAAAACCATCTGCATGTCTTGACAAGTACCCACCCTCGCCAGTAGGGCGCCCTGTCCTTTGTGGAACCAAAACTGGACCTCGAATTAAGTTGGTAGGACCTTACCTCAAGGGGAACTGGCATAAATGCATTGGGAGATACAGGAGCCTCGATCAACCTTATTTCTCTCCCGTCGTTGCAAACTCATATCCAAGTGGATTTATCGGAGAGTTCCAAGATAGTAGAGCTTTCTAATGATATGATGGATTCTCTGCGTATTGTAATGCTGCCTCTACACCCAGAAGTAATGGTTAATTTCCACGTTATTTCTCATCAACCTGGTGGATATGGAGCGATTGTTGGAGATGATATATTGAATCAGTTGAAGGCGTACATCTCTTTTCTGACAAGTACGATCACGTTCAATATCTCTCTATTACAACCCATATATTTGTGTCTTTCTACCTGCAAAACAACAAAGTAGGCTATCACTTACCGGGGCGGGCGAAGATTAAATTTACGAATGCTAAACTTAATTGGTTCTAAACATCGGTTTCTCATAGATACTGGGCCAGAAATGAACCTAATCGAAAGGAGAGCCCTTAATTCTGGCGCGAAAATCGATCGGTTCCTTCATTGTTGAATATCTGACGGGGGTCACTGAGGATACATTACCAAGATGTAGCTTAATCTATTTATACCCTTCCATATCGTAGATCATAAGCTACCGCTTATGGGCTGTCGGCTTTTAGGTATAAATTTCCTAATACAGGAAAAGTTTGAC
This sequence comes from Asobara japonica, assembly GCA_026005395.1. Classification (NCBI taxonomy): domain Eukaryota; kingdom Metazoa; phylum Arthropoda; class Insecta; order Hymenoptera; family Braconidae; genus Asobara; species Asobara japonica. The sequence goes on from BQMI01000221.1 coordinate 893,112, forward strand.
ATACGATATATTCAAACGACAATAACAACTGTGAAAATGCCTCACATTCCTCTTCACTGGTGTAATTATCAAAACTCTTCCGGAACATCTGTTTTACCACCCCGGACGAAAACAGTAATGGGAGTCCCAATAGCAAATGCTTTTGTGAACGTAGGGTATTCGCCACAAGTAACAACTTCAAATGGAATTTATTTAGGGCGATGTGTAGTTACTTCGAAAGATCGAATCGGTTATGCAGTAACAATGAACACTACAAAAGATCCAGTAGAGCTCGCTTTTTATCCACAGATCATAGAATCTTTCGAAGAAGCAACGGATTGTTGGGACATAGGTCGAAAGTTCCGCAATATAGCTATATTTTCGGACGAAAAACAACATGGAAAATCCCGAACGAAACCGATAGCAGAAGGGCTTCCCACGCAAAACCTAAAAGATTTCGAAAGACACAACGTTTTGGAATTGCTCAACGCGTATGACAATGTGTTTCACTTGCCTGGGGATATGCTGGGTAAATCTAAAAACTTCAAATGCAAAATTCGAACGGTGGACGATAAGGTTATTCACAAACGTCAGTACCAGTTCCGTCGGCAACATAAGGATGAGATTAGCAAACAGTGCTCTGGAGGAGCAAGGAATTATTGAACCTTCGAAGTGAGCTAGCAATTTTCCATTATGGATTATTTCTAAGAAACCACACGCACACGGAGAAAAACATTGGAGAATGGTCATCGATTTCCAAGCACTGAACAATCAGACAATTGGGGATACTTGCCCACAGCCAGAGATTTTGGAAATACTGTCTCAACTAGTTGGAGCCGAGTATTTTAGTGTATTTGATCTAGCTCGTGGATTTCACCAGGTAGAAATGGGTGAAAAAGACACAGAAAAGATAGCTTTTACAACACCTGATGAACATTTTGAATATGTTCGAGTGCCTTGTGGACTGCAAAATACACTCCCAATGTTTCAAAGGATGATGGATCATGCCTTGACCGGTTTGAAGGGGACTGAATTATACGTCTATCTGGATGACATAGTCGTGTATTCTGGAACCTTGACGGAGCACTGCCTGCGGTTGCAGAACCTGTTCATCCGTCTCAGAGAGAATGGACTGACTCTTCAACCCGATAAATGCAAATATGGAGATCTGGTGAAAATCCGATTTTCGATTTTCGGGGTCATTACAATAACTTCCCTATATCGGGAAGTTAAAAATATTCTCCGGCGGCCTTGTATGTGTGTGTGTCAGCGAAAACTTTGTTTAACGATTTTCGGGAAGTTATTGTAATGACCCCGAAATCGATATTGTTCTTTTCATCCTATGACTGGGGTTTGAAGGATACCAGAATGATGCCCAACAAATTTTGAATCAATGGCTGTGTGTGTGTGCATGTCTTTATGTATGTGTGTTTCCGGAATTTTGATCCTAGGTTTCTCACGAACGAATGAAGCTATCGAGACCGTCAATATTGGAATCAACGCATTTTCATGTAACGTACAGGGGATTAGATTTTGGGCGAAATTGGTGCAGTATACATATTGTTATTAAGAATTTCAATTGTTTTCAATGTTCTATTGCATAAACATTATACATACATAAACAATTGTGTGTAATGAGTGGACGAATGAATACAACAATGTCATAACAGCCCAATTGAAGCGTTTCCGTGCAAAACCTAGCGGATTACACCTTGGATGGGTTTCGCGCAGTATATGCAATGTTATTAACAATTCTAATTGTTTATAATATTCTATTGCATCAACTATTAGAGTTAGCACAAAATTAATACAAGAAAAGTTGTTTCCCTTATAAAATACGTATTTTATGTAGATTAACGTTTTTCGACAATCTGTATAATTAACGAGGTATCAGGGTCTCAATAAATATGTCTGTAATGAGTGAACGAATGACCACAGCGCTGTCATGACGGTCCCAATCGAAGCGTTTCGGTGCAAAATCCAGCGGATTACACTTTGGATGGGATTCGTGCAGTATATGCAGCGTTAGTAACAATTGTAATTATTTATGCTGTTCCACTGGGTCAAAGATTAAAGTTATTGGGAAACTTCTCAAGAGAGAATTATTCCTTATATGAAAATATTTTTATATGTAATGACTTTTTTCCATAATTTGCATAATTAAGTAGGTATGGTCGTCTGCGCAATTTAACATACAGGAACAATGCATATCACCAGGGTTGTTCCTCATACAACTAGAATATACTTGGCGAATGGATATGCGGACAATTGCGGGAATGATGTCGAAGAGCGTGATAAGTAAGAAAGTACGGAGGTAGGAAGGGTAACTATGCGGACGAATTCCAGTTGAATATTTGTATGGGGTTTGAAAATCAAACTGAATCGATCGCGTTCAGTAATCATTAGTGTTCACTTCAATTATTGATATCACTTTTGGGTTTGCACATCGCCATGGTTGAGTTCTTATGCCGTGCTGAAATACAAAATCGGGAACTTTTGTTTGTGCCCCGTGTGGGGCACACACATTTGCATCCCACTAGTTTTTTAATTGACGCGACTTATTATTCTCCAGGTCTGAAAGCAACGATTTATGTGAAAAATGTTTCGTTCAATTGTTACTAACAAATTCAATTGTTTATATCGCTCTATCGAAGGAACGGTTTGAGATACGAAAAAAAGTGTTACATGTATGTTGTTCCCCGCCACGAAATACGCATTGGACGTGTTATGACTTTTTTTTATAACACATGTAATTAATTGTTAGTACCAAAAAAGATTATTTATATCGCAGTGGCGTGAGAACGGTTGAAGATACAAAACAAATTAGTTGAAGAAAATTGTTCCACACACAAAAAACCATATTTGATGTTGTATAACTTTTCTTGCTAACACCGATAGTTAATAGTTGTTAACAAATTCAATTGTTTAGATCGCTCTATCGCAAGTAGTGTTGGAGGTGCGAAACAAAGTGTTTCATGAAAGTCGTTCCACACGTAAAAATACACATTTGATATTTTATGTGTTAATAAAATAATTGTTGTTAACAAATTGTATTGTTTATCTAACTACTTCATATTAAGAATTATGATTTTTTTTAATATTTGGAAATTTCGAAAACTTTATAAAGTCCATAATTCGAGACATGGACGGAAATTGTGGATATAATATATACGGTGGAACGATCGGGAAGTTATTGGTTCGCCCGGTAGAGGGCCATACCGCCATCTCGTTTATCTAACTAGGGTTGTAAGTATACTAAAATGATGCCCGTCAAATTCTGAGTTAGCGTCTGTGTGTGTGTGTGTGTGTATGTATGTATGTGTACAAAATTTTGCGCAATGATTTCTCATGAACAAATGAAGTTATGGAAGATTTGAAGGTCGGGTTCAAAGTGTTTCCGTATAACTTAGAAGCGACTAGATCTTGGATGAAATTGGTGCAGTATATATATTGTTATTAACAATTTCAATTGTTCATAATGTTCTATTGCATAAACTATTGGAGATACGGTAAAATTGATAGTATAAAAGTTGTTCCCCATACGAAAGTACGCACCTTATGTAGAGTTGCTTTTTTCGATATTTTGCATAATTAAGGAGGTATGACCGTCTCAACAATTATGTATGTAATGATTGAACGAATGAACTCAGCGCAGTCATGACGGTCCCAATGACGTTTCCATGCAAAATCGAGCACATTACACTTTGGATGGGATGCGTGCAGTATATGCAATATTGTTAACAATTGTAATGTTTTTACTGTTCCACCGGGGGAAATATTAAAGTTATCGGGAAACTTCTCCAAAGAGAATTATCCCTGATATGAAAATACACCTTTTATGTATAATGACTTTTTTTCCATAATTTGCATAATTAAGGAGGTACGGTCGTTAGATGGGTACAATGAAAGATGGGCCATATCGCCCGGTTTGTTGCTTATACAAAAATGCTTTTCAACATAAGTTAGAACATATCGCGAGTTCAACTAGAATATATTTAGCGAGTGAATATGTCGAGAATTGCTGGAAAACTGTCGAAGAGCGGGATAACTAAGTAAGTAACGAGGTAGATGGGGTAACCAGGCGGACGAATTCCAGTCGAATAGTTTGATGGGCTCAAAAATCAAACTAAAGTGATCCTGTGCAGTAATTATTAATCGCAATTTCAATTGCTATCACTGTTAACTTTGGTTATCACAATGATTGCGTGTTTATGCTGTACTGAAATACCAAATCGGGAAGTTTTGTTTGTCGCCAAAAAAAAAAAAAAATTAAAGATAGATCGAAAATTTAAGAGAAAAAAATCCCGATAGTCCCAGTCGGGATTCGAACCCGAGACTCCCAGTTACGCGCCGGGCACTTTTCCAACTAAGCTACCGGGCATATAGAGACTTTCCATTCTCAAATTCGATCAGTAACCACCACCTCCCCGTCTGAAGGCATTTATTAAATTAAATTAAAGATAGATCGAAAATTTAAGAGAAAAAAATCCCGATAGTCCCAGTCGGGATTCGAACCCGAGACTCCCAGTTACGCGCCGGGCACTTTTCCAACTAAGCTACCGGGCATATAGAGACTTTCCATTCTCAAATTCGATCAGTAACCACCACCTCCCCGTCTGAAGGCATTTATTAAATTAAATTAAAGATAGATCGAAAATTTAAGAGAAAAAAATGCCGATAGTCCCAGTCGGGATTCGAACCCGAGACTCCCAGTTACGCGCCGGGCACTTTTCCAACTAAGCTACCGGGCATATAGAGACTTTCCATTCTCAAATTCGATCAGTAACCACCACCTCCCCGTCTGAAGGCATTTATTAAATTAAATTAAAGATAGATCGAAAATTTAAGAGAAAAAAAAACCGCGTATGGGGCACACACATTTGCACACTACTACTTTCGATTCTTTTGTGCCAATAATTTGTCTTTCATTCGTCTTTATATTACTCAAAGTCTATACGATCCAATCAACGTGCATGGGTTTAACCCGAGCTCTCCTGCCGTAACAACCCTCTAACAGGTGCGTACTCTTTCTAGTATCATCACACGTATGATTTGACCATACGGCCAACGAGTTACTGTTGTAAGCCCACTGTCGAAATTGTCTGATGACGATTTCATTTAAAAGACGTATTAAGCAGTCGTTCATACTATTAATGAATCATTTTAAGCATGGAAGTCAATTAACCATAAACGAGGTTAGTGCTCTATACATGTTGAAATCTTCAAATAGTATGTCTTGTGAATATCATGTTCACCACCCGTATATACGCTACTTGTCTTATGTTTGTAGAAATTATAACTCACAAAATGTGTATTACCTGTTGCTAGAGGTCCAACTATGCTTTTGCCCAGAATTTTCAACTCATCCCCCCGCTCCCATTACTTGGTCCATCATTTGTCAAACTCTCGATGACCCGTCGACTGAGTCTCGACGCTTGGAAATTTTTGATTTTCAGAAATCGGCGAACTACCGACGCTCCGTCCAATGTGCCTTTTACCTCTCGGTGTATGAAGATAAGAGCCTATTATGGTGTTCTTCGATTCCTATCCGGGAGATATGGTACGACCTTTCAACGATCAGAACTGTATCTCATCCGTTCATCACCATCCCCGGCGGGCAGATCGATCAGAGGATCGACTTGTACAGTATGTAGATGTGTTCTCGAGTACAAGTCGATTCTGACGCGGAATAATCGACCAAGTGCCGGGTCGATTGCCGGTCGACTAGAATTTATTTTCTCCCTCAACCAACTGACGATCCACCTAACCCCAAATCGATGGTCCAAAAAAGAAAAGAAAATAAACGGGATGTGGATATGACCCTCTGAACCAATAACTTCCGATCGTTCCGCCGTATATATTATATACACACACACACACACACCTACATGACGGGGCTTTGGCGTAGTGGGTAGAGTTCCTGCCTACTATTCTAAAGGTCCCGCGTTCGATTCCCGCTCACTGCAAATATTTTTTCTGAAAAATATTTTCTCACGGACTCCGACCGATGGGAGGAACATTCCGTGTGTGCTATCGGCGGTATCCATGAAGTGAGACCGTGAGCCGGGACCGAACGCGACCCGTCGCGCGGTAGGGGGGGGGGAGGGAGGGAGGGTTCCATCGTAGACGCCCGCCATCGTATCACAGGGGTTTCTGGAGGTTTACCCTGTGATTAGAAATACGATGAGCTGAAATGGCGAAGTCGGCCCCAGCCGCAATGGGTGGGTACTCTGATCCGTAGTATTGCCCATGAAGTAATGCCTAACAGCGGTTACGTGGGTGAATACGAATAGAGCAAGAGTAGAAAAAAAAACACACACACCTACATGAAAACCCACAATTCCGGCAATGGTTATGTCAATGGCTTCATTCGTGTACTTTACAAAGAGACCATTTTTCAAATGGCCGTAGCTCCTTAATTATGTACATTACACAAAAAACGCCTAAAACATTAAATGTGTATTTTTGTATGCGGAATAACTTTTGTTATATACATTTTCTGCTAACACCAATAATTCATACACTGTAGCGTTATAAACAATTGCAATTTTTAATGACAATATAAGGACTGGACCATTTCCACCCAAAATCTAATCAGGTCTAAGTTACGTGGAAACGCATCGATTGAGCCATCACGGACCTCAATTGCATTATTCGTTCACGAGAAATCGTTGCTCATGATTTTTTACCCCATACGTACCTAGTAACACACACACACACACACACATACAGACATTTTGTTAAAAATGGCCTAGAAATGTTCGAAACACCTTGAAACGTGGAGATATAATGGAAAATCGATTTTTCATTTTCGGGTACAAGACAATAACTTCCCCTATCGGGAAGTTAAAAAAAATTGATTAATTAGGGTGGTAACCGACGTCAGAATAGCCGAATGGATTAAGCGCGCAGTCTTAGCGCTGCCACTTGGGTTCCTAGTTCAAATTCCCCATAGGGCGAGAATTGTTTCGGAATGTCTGATGAGCGGGAGGTTGCTCATAGATTAGCCGCCTGTACCGACACAGGTTTTCTGTGGTTTCCTATGACTTATCATGCGAATGCGGTGCAGCGTATGGTCCACAAGCCCACATATCCATAATGGATCGAAGGCGTTAAAGATAATAAAAAAACTAGTGGGTGGGATGTATTTGTGCCCTCAGTGAGGACACAATGCAAACTTCCCGATTTGGTAACTCGAGTTGTCGAGATCATGTCTGTGTCAAACATTTCCGAGACTTTTCACTTCGGCATTTACTGATTTTTTTTTTCATTTCTCTATATGTCGCTGCCGTTCGTGATTATTTTCATAATCAAGAGATAACTCCCTCTTACATATGAAGGCCATTTACTTCGCATTAAAGCCTTTAAGTCTCATTGAAGCATTTTAAAACCACGAATATACAACTACGTTGAAGAAGTTCAATAAGTCCGTATCTCTCGCTTCACTCGACTTCACGTTCCATGACAGCATTGATACACAAAAGTGATATACAAGTATTATATTCTGAGTCGGTTCATGTTCACTGCAGAGACCAATTTTTGCGATCGCCGACGCCATTTAGTCTCGATTCATGCATTCATCACATGAATTATCTTTTTCTAACGGCTCTACCACCTCAATTATGCACGGTATGGGAAAAAGTCAATACACATTAAATGTGTATCTTTATCTCAGGAATAATTTATGTTAACAAATTTTTTCCCTCCAACTGTTTTCGAGATATAACGTTATGAACAATTGAAATCGTTAATAACAGTATATATTCGCAACAAATATCTATCAAAAACTAATCAGGGGTAAGTTACATGAAGACGCGTTGATTGAGACCTCGATGGCTTCGATTGCTGTATCCATTCGTGAGAAATCGTTGACCAAAATTTAGGGTACATACATGCAAACATACATACACACACCCACACACAGACATTGACTCAGAATTTTTTGGGGATCATTTTGATACCCTGCAGACACCAGTCACAGGTCGAAATGGAAAAGTTCGATTTCGGGGTGATTACAATAACTTCCCTATCGGGAAGTTAAAAAAATTAGGGTGGTGAGTAGGTGGTATAATTACGTTGAGTGGCGTGGTCGAGTTCAGTTTAATGCTAGACATTTATGAATACATAAGTTGGCGATTACAGTTACGGAACACAATTACATGAAAAGTCACGCCTTGTTGTGTCAATTTCTGACAAGTTCAATGTCAACGTGCCACTAATAAATTAATGATTTGGCAAAATTCGTCTCGATAGCTGGTATCAGCAATCTATAATTTCTACGACAATGGGGAATTGTATCACCCACGAGGTACAATGCCACTTTTGAACATTGTGGTTTTAAGTCAATAAAGTAATGCCAGGAGAAATAGTCTGACTTACCCCATTGCTGAACTGGTCTTCAACAAATTAAGTAGCTCAAAATGGCTTCAATTACTATTCAATACCGGAATTGGAGCAATATTACCAGACCTACACGTAGATATGCACGTGTGTCTCGTTTCATCGCCAAACGAAGAGTATACGTTTTCTAACGGCCAGTTCTCTAACCGCCAGCGGAGAAGAAAACTCCTCATTGGTTAGCCTTCACAGGTTATGCATGATTCCTGACACTTGCTATCAGATAAATTTTCTGATTGGCGGATGTTCCTCCCGCCGCTTTCAGTGGCCCCTTACTTTCCGTATTCAACGGAAATATACTTTCCGTGATATACTCCACATTCTCACTTTTCGGTGTTACTGGGTAACATTATCATTACACACACACTGAAATTTACTAATAGTGGAAATTGTTTTTTTATTTTTTTTACTATTCTACACTCGATGAGCCAATGAGATTAACATACTCATCACTCTTTTAACAAAACATTTGTGCAAGCTTAATTGAATTAATTATTTTTGTATGTTAAGCGTATATCCTGGTTCTAGCTAAATGCCAGCCGTGGGCCAGGCTAAACTACCAGGCTAGTCTCAAGACTGAGGGATACCTCAGTCCTAGTTTGATGAATTCCAACCGAGCTGTCCTTTCGCCACATAAGGCACTAGCAGGGTGATTGATGCTTTATGGTGACAGGACCGAACAGGACATTCACAAGATAATACAAGACACACAAGAACACACTCGTCTCCCGTACGGTGGACTTCCCTCTATCTTTGGCCAATGACTGCCCTATCACTAGTAATACTGTACGGCTTATCATGGAAATACTGCTGTCATACTTACGGACCGTAGTATCGTGACTACTCTAGAAGGCTAACGTGAACTTAAAATGTTTCGGTAGAATCTCCTAGGTAACGATTGTTTGAGCAACATACGTTTGGGCAGCATAGTTATCGCCTTGAACATGAAATCATCACTTGATTAATTAATTATTAAAAAAGTATTGATCATTTTTTTTAAATTTCAACGGAGTGAGCCAAATCTAGGGCCATGTTTTACGCATTACCCTTAAGTTTCCCAGTTTGCTCACCACCTTGGTCCAAGTTATCGCCTTGAACACGAAATCATCACTTGATTAATTAATTATTAAAAAATGTTGATGATTTTTTTTTTTCAATTTCTAAGGAGTGAGCAAACTCTAGGGCCATGTGTTACGCATCACCCTTAAGTTTCCGAGTTTGCTCACCACCTTGGTCCAAGTTATCGCCTTGAACACGAAATCACCACTTGATTAATTAATTATCAAAAAATGTTGATGATTTTTTTTTTTCAATTTCTAAGGAGTGAGCAAACTCTAGGGCGATGATTTGGAAATCTCCCTGGAGTTCCCGGGTTTGATCGCCCACATGTCCTTGGAGTTCCACATGTTCCAGTTGACATGACCTCCAATCAATTAGTTGTCAAAAATTGATCAATTTCTCTCATTTATTGTTTTTAAAGGGTGAGCAAATTCCTGTATAATTTTCTGGAGTTTGCTCAGTGTTCAGAAATGAAAAAAAAAGAATAGACATATGAATTTGGACTATGGTTGGTCCAGCTTAATATTATCCTGGACCAACCATAAAAATACAAAAAAGTATAAGAGATGAAAAAATCAATTTATCATAATAAATTTTTGATAAATTCCGTGCTACTTTTCTATTGGTCAAACATTTGGCGGGCTGAGTTGGTTGGTCCAGCTTGAAATGTCTGCTTGAAATGAACAATCGAGTCCTCAAACGCAGCTTGAACTGAACTACAATCAGCTTTCTTCAAAGTCATTGTCTAAATCAATTTAGAGAAATAATCCTGAAACACTAACAAATAACGGAATGCTAACTTAGAGGGTGGAAACCATTGATATCGCCGGCAACAAATACCCACGGTTCTTGAACTATACATTGGCCCATTAAACCTGCAGGTTTTTGTTGAGAAACTTTGCAAGTTTGACATATTACGCAATCATGAAGGAATTTCGCTATATCCTCACTCATACAAGGAGAGTAATACGAGACTGCTACTAGAACTTGAGTTTTCTCTATACCCGAATGATCAGCAGACGGCAAATCGTGGTTTTGCGAAATAATATCTGACCGAATATCTGGGGGTGGTACGAGCTTCCAAGCATCCAGACCTTCGACCAAGGTTGAAATTAGCGAGTCCGCTCGATAGCGGTATAAATGACTCCGATCGACTCTCCAACCCAACCAACGCAATGGATGCTTCTCCATTTCCGCTAACCTCCGAGTATACCTGTCCTCACTGACTTTATCGGTATTCCTGCGCTCGTGCCCCTGAGCTTCTTCGATGGCACCTAATTACAGCATTTCTAACTCGAGACATTCGTTCTCGTACATGCAAGAAAGAGCATCCGGAACATGGTGTAAGGACCCTTTCTTATAAACGATATCAAAATCGTATTCCTGTAACTCGAGACTCCAGTGAATTAGGTAACCTTTCGGCTTTGATACATTATTCAACTTATGAAGGCAACTATGGTCTGTGGCGATAGTAAAATTAAAACCTTCGATATAACGCCGAAAATGGTCAATCGCCCAAACGACCGCCAGACATTCCTTCTCGGATACCGAATAATGCCTTTCTGCTGCATTCATGGTGCGGCTCGCGAAACCAACAACATTATCGGTACCATCAATTTTCTGGATCAACACAGCTCCCAAACCATATGCACTCGCGTGCGTGTGTAGCTCCAATGGGGCACTGAGGTCTGGGCAAGATAGCACAGGAGCAGTAGCCAGAGCGTGCTTAAGACTTTCAAACCCTTGTTGCTGCTCAACCTCCCATTTCCCCCGGACTAACTTACGGAGTAAGCGAGTTAATGGCTCTACTTTAGATGAAAAATGGGGAATGAATCGGCGGTACCAATAACTCAAGCCAAGAAATCTCCTAAGCTGACGTAATTTTTTCCGAACGGGATAATCTACAACTGGAACGATCTTGGAGGGGTCGATATGTAAACCTTGAGAATGTACACTGAAACTTGGAAATTGGACTGAAGAGCTACAAAATACGCACTTTTCGAGATTTATCTCTAAATTAGCCTCTTTCAGTTTCGACAAAACTTGCTCAAGCGTTGCGATGTCCGCTTCATCAAGTCTCCGTAACAATAATGATATCATCAAGACTAGTGGTGTGCAAATATGTGTGGCCCATACGGGGCACAAACAAAACTTCCCGATTTGGTATTTCAGCACAGCAAAAGCATGCAACCATGGTGATGAGCAAACTCAACCGTGATATCAATAATTGAACTTGTGTCTAATAATTACTCCACGCGATCGATTTAGTTTCATTTTTACGCCGCATAAAAATATTCAACTCGAATTCGTCCGTCTAGTTACCCTCTCTACCTCTGTACGTTCCTAATTATTCCGCTCTTTGACATCTTTCCCGCAATTGTCGACATATTCATTCGCCAAGTACATTCTAGTTCAACCCGCGATATGTTTTAACCTATATTGAACAAACTCATGCTGAATGTGCATTTTTGTATAAGGAACGACCCTGGTGATATGCATTGTTCCCGTATCTTAAATTGCTCGGACGTCCATACCTCCTTAATTATGCAAATTATGGAAAAAAGTCATTCCACGTAAAAGATGTATTTTCATAGAAGAAATAGTTTTATTGAGATAAGTTTCCCGCTAACTATAATATTTTACCCAGTCGAATCGTATAAACAATTGCAATTGTTAATAACATTGCATGTACTGCACAAATGCCATCCCAAATGTAATCCGCTCCACTCTGAACGAAAGGTTTCGACTGAGAACTTCATGACAGCGCTGGGTTCATTCGTTCACTGACTACAGACATAATTGTTGAGATGGCCATACCTCCTTAATTATGCAAATTTGCGAAAAAAGTAATTCTAGAAAAAATGTGTATCTTTATATGGGGACCATCTTTTCTTACATAAATTTTGCGCTACCTCTAAGAGTTTATGCAATAGAACGCGATAAACAATTAAAATTGTTAATAACAATATACATACCCCTGGCGGACCGGTCGATTGTAGAATTGAGTCGCTCAGTATGTCGATTGAATTCAGAGTGGCAGTCGATTCTGATTTTGATTTGTTTTTCATGCAATCGACTCCTGACTCTGAATAGTTTTAGGCCTTGGTCGATTGAGGGTCGATTCCATGAAAAAAATCAAAATCAGAATCGACCGCCACTCGAAACGCAATCGACATACTGAGGGACTCGAGTCCACAATCTAAACTGGATCGAAACCCAATCGACCGGTCCGCCAGGGACTACACCAATTTCACCCAAAATCTAATCCCCTCTAAGTTACATGAAAATGCTTCGATTCCAACATTGACGGTCTCGATAGCTTCATTCGTTCGTGAGAAACCTAGGATCAAAATTTCGGAAACACACATACATGCAGACATACACACATACGGGGCTTTGGCGTAGTGGTAGAGTATCTGCCTACTACTCCGAAGGTCCTAGGTTCGCGCCCGGCCGCCGGAGAATATTTTCAAAATATTTTCTCATGGATTCCGACCGATGCAGGAACTTCCGTGTGTGCTATCGGCGGTACCCATATAATGAGACCGCCCGGCCGAGCGGAAACCTAACCCGACGCAGGGGGGGGGGGTGGGTTCCATCATAGGCGCCGGCCATCGTAGCACGGGGTTTCTGGAGGTTTACCCTGTGTTTAGAAATACGATGGCCTAAAAATGGCGAAAGTCGGCCCCAGCCGCATGGGTGGGTGTCCGGTACGCCCCCTGAAGGAATGCTTACACGGCCGCTACCGGGGGCGTACGAATGAGAGGGACGGAGGAAAAAAACACACACACACACACATCGATTCAAAATTTCTTGGGCATCATTTTGGTATACTTAAAACCCCAATCACAGGATGAAAGGAAAAATATCGATTTCGGGGTCATTACAATAACTTCCCGAATAATCAGGAACTTAATAAGCAAAGGCGTGTGGTTCTAGATCGGGCGTGATAATTTGATCTACCAGACGCTGGAACGTCGCGGGGGCGTTCGTTAAACCGAACGGCATGCCCACGTAGTCAAATAATCCGCGTCCAGGAACACTAAAAGCTGTAAACTCCCGAGCGTTAGTTCGAATTGTGTGTTACGATCCTAACGCTGAAGATCGTGTAGAAAACTCGGGTGAAAGGTGAACCCCAGCAAAGAACAGACCGCAACTAATCACGAATACTAAGCGATTTTTAAGGAAAAGAGGGATCGGATTGTGTGGGATAAAACACTAAAGTGTAAGATAGTTCATAGCGTAGGGGTCATAGAACTATAGATCATAGAGAAAGAAACACACGCGTTCGCTTGTTGACTTTAACACACTATTTATTTGTAAGAGAAGAGAAACCAAGATAAAACCGGTAGAAATGTAGAAATAATAGAAAAATAGAAACGAAAACGATTTACTGGAATTATTTCTTCGGTATTCTTTTAGCAGTGCAAAACTGAAGAAGAAAGTCGTTCAATGGTATATTGAGTGACTGTGATTTCGATGTCTTCAAGATACTTGAGATGTCTTCAAGATACTTGAGACGACCGTAAAGATGTCATTTAAATGGTTGTGGGAATCACGAATTCTGTGATAACGCAGTGCCGCTCCGTTCAACTTTCATTTAATTTCATCATAAGAGGAAAAAAAAATTTACCCAAAGCTATACATTTTCAGATAGTGGTAAGGGTCCTTCGTCGAGCAAGCCGCTGTAGCCCGAACGCTCCATTTTTACAACTTGCAGCGGGACGGAGGGGCCCCGCTGGGACCATCTGTACGTCGTCTACGCACTCGCTGGGGCCAATTTTTACGAGCTTTTACATTTTTTCCAGTTTTCGAGAGTTTTCTGTTGCTTTCTTTTCCTCTATTTTACTATAGATTTTTCGTACATTTTGAAACCTCGATACTCGATCCATCTGTGCATCTCTACTCGCCGGGGTCACTGTACAGCATTGAGCGAGTTTCAAGAATGTTCCTCTTCTCGTCGTTTCGTGTTTACTTCGCTATTTCTCTTTCCATGATTTTAGGTTTTTTTCATTATTTTGTGGAAAATACGCCATCCGCGACATTGAGAACGAAACATTGCGCAACTGTAATGCTTTCTCAATTACCGCATTTCATAGGTATACTCTTTAAGTATACCTATATATACACGTCAGCTAACTGCGGTATATGACCGAAAAAGCCAATACCTTAAATCATAACAACACAGTCGAAGAACAAACTAAAGACCTTCTTTATGGCAATTATGACAACGACCTGACTGCCGAGACTCAATAATGACGGCTGTTTGGACGTTCTTCTGAAAGACTTGACCCGAAATTTTTGGCTCCGCAACTGTCCTCGATTTCTTCCCTTTCTGTCCGAATGTTTTAGCAGGTCAATTACTAGTCGTTTTCCTCCCTTGATTCGAACGATAGTTCTACTCAGACGCAATACTGCATACATCGCTTTGACCTGGGTCGGAATCGACAACACAAACATCCTTACGTCTAGCCCTATCCGATTGATACCGTCTGGGAACATAAGCGCAAGAAGGATAGATCGTCTCACTAAGTGGAGCTGGTGCTGCAAGCCTTGGTGGATTTCGGCGATCATCAAAATCTGGGACAAGTTGACCCAATTCCTCAAGAGTTGAGAAATGAGTGCCAGCTATCATTTCATGGTACTCTGGCCGTAAATTGAAGAACATCTAGGGGAGCTGCCTCCGAAAAATTTGTGTCTCGAGCACGAGTCCACATAAGCCAAACATTATCAATGGCATCTGCTCCCGATTCATATTGCCGTTGAGTTCTCACGACAATATCTCTAATTGAACGACATCGATTCATTTCTAAATTCATAAATCGTCTCAAAAACGCGTCTCGAAAGTCTGTAAACGTATGAAACATCGACTCTCGTTCTTCCCACCAATTGTACGCGACTCCGACCAACAAGATAGGCAGTACTCGATTCATCAAGCTGCATGTTATAAGCTCGTCTCCGAACATCAATCTTTCTCAAGAATTCCTCGGCCCTTTTCCTTTTTAGTACCCGCAACTCTCAATTGCCATGCTTTAAATCGATCAAAACCGCTCAGACTTAGCCGAGGATTTTCATTGCGGACACGAGCTTGCTCATCAGCCAAGACTGGAAGAAAACGCGAATTACCGTTCATGTATTCCATACGATATAACTGAGTCGAAGCATAATTATTACCGGCATTCAACTGAGGTAAATCAGACGATAGTTGAGATGGTAATGGAACAGCACCAGTAACGGAACAGCACCACTAACCGATTGATGAGGTCGACTTACTATTCCCATGCCTGTGGAAACGCGAGGTTCGGTCGATGCCCGAGTCGCCGCATACGAGGCCGTTGTTGGAGGAACGTATGTTGCCGTGGTGACTGGAGCTGAACTAGATTGTAATGTGGGAATTGTAGCATTAGCAACAACTGGATGATAAATCATCCTCAAACCACATTATGTCCGGATTTTGTCTACGTAACATTGAAGTTTATGATAGCAACTTCTACTTGGGCTCATTCTACGCAGAATCATTTGATAAAAATTGATAGACACTTGGCCGAAGTCTATGAATTCGATAAACTAACGTAAAGTAAGAAAAACCTAATGTGGATCATGACACTGCGGTGGCGAGTCGAATGAGAGCGGCTGGGAAGGGGGGCGGGGTGATCTCCCATCGCTGGTCACAAAGAGGATACACTAAAGTAGAGCTAGAGGCTCAGATCTCCGGGATTGCTTGAGGCCACATCCCCTCGATTATTTTTGCATCTTGAGAGAAGAGTGTAATTAGCACATTGAATAAATCCGAGTATGTTGTGGAGAAATTATTGATTAGTAATTTAAATGCTTTCTCTCCCATCAAACCGAAAATTCGAATTATTATTTCAGCTACTTCCTATGAATTTTCACTTCTCTCGCGTATGTTCATGGCACACCGTATTGTTTATGCTAATTCCTGCTTAACCTAAGTTTCGCTCCTTGAAGGAAATTTTGCCGACCCTCCGTTTGGCAGAATTTTTGCAATTTCCAACTGCGACGGACGAATACCAGTTGTATCACATTGTTTGAACATTATCATGTCACAATACATTACTATATATACACATCTACATTACGTATATGGTATATATTTCTTTGTATATAAAATATATCGAAAATATATGTGCATACGTGCTATATGAATTTCGGCATCAATCCATATACTTTTGGTTGGCAGCTCCAAATGTCCCTCAAAATTGTTGAGGGTTCTAAAAGTTCTAGAAGTTGGAACAATTAGAATTCTGAGTCCTTTCAGAATTCTCTGTTGTTCATGGCACCAATTTGCCTATTGCGATGAAGGAAAAATTAACGAAATGTGAAAACAAAACAATTTTTGCTTCCGAACGGAAGCTTTGCAATCGTCCAATTTTGACATTTTCTAATTTTCACTGGAAATGATGTAGAACGGTCTACAACGCAAAAATACAAAGTTTGGGAACAATGTCTGTATGCCCCCCCCCCCTCCGCCAATTTTTGCAAATTGACTTCTAGAAAACAAGCAGGGGGCCGACTCTATTTGGTAGGAGCCATTTGAGGTGTCTCTTCATATATCTTCATTTTCTGTTGATCTGTTTTCGCTACCAATTTCATTGGTAGTAAGCTTCCGAACGAACCCATAGGTATTTCACGGATGGATAATTCAATAACATGTAATTCAATGTCGATGTTATTAAATTATCTATTCGTGACTGATCAATTAAACAAACATACGTGAGGAAACATGTATATTTCTTCATAGAAAACCAAAATTCGAGTGCTATTACGGGAAGAAGTAGCAGGCAGGAAGTTCCATCAGCGAAAAATTCTTGTTAGCTGTTGGCTCAACCGGTTTGTAATTGAGCCGATTTATAATACGGATCGTCTCTTCCGTACGACGAAAATTCTGGCTGAAGATGAAATAAATGTAATTTATTTTGGAAAGTATTCTCTGTATCAAAAGGAAAATTATCAAAACAGTCTTCTGTTCTTCTTCTTCAATTCTTTTGATGATAATATTCAACCGATTATTCACAAGGTAAACCGAAAATGTTTAAAACAAGGGCAAGAGTTGCTTTGAGTGAGACAACAATAGAATTTTTAATTAATTTGAATTGAATCAAGGGAAGAAAGTTATTTGTCATTCCAACTGATGATATGAGTGAGAACAAATCAATAATTTTAACTGAAAAATTTATTGTTCTTTATCAAATTCCCCCGGAAGTACAAGAAGACGATTCCAAATTCGAAACTATGGAAGATCGAAATGTTTTTGGAAAATATTGATAGCATTTCAAGGAAACGATCGATCCATAATTTTCTAGTAGAAGCCAACTACTGTGGACAGAGGCATTACAAAATATTGTAATTGAAAATTGAAAAAAAAAAATAAAGTTGGAGTAGATGTCATCTTCCAATTGCCTGCCTCATTTCATCAATGAACGGTTTGATACAATGGAAAATAAATGAAAAGGGGAATGCATTTCGGGTCATCTGAGGAGGTGAGCTGCAATCGACGGAGGAGGTGAGCATCAAGATAACGCAATAGTCATAAAAAAGAAATTATTTTTTCAAGAATTTGATAACCACTTTGATACCAATTGGCCTTCGAGTGGATTCGTCACTGCAGCCTGAAGAAAATATGAATATCATTTTTTTGTACGTAATGATTCGATAATAGTAGCTAGAATACGATTTTATTCGGAAGGTCGGGAAACACCTGTATAGGCATTAATTAATTTAGATAGTTGCCATTGAGGCCAACTGTTTGAGAGCTGAAAAATTGAAATCGGTCCATTAGTTTTCAAGGTATGATGCATAATCGATTTTCAGAAAAACTCGAATATCTCGGAAACCACTCGGTCAATCAAGCCTATCTAGGATACCAACCATCGTTATCATAAAACAAAGATGTTCTCTAAATTTCATGTTAATATCTCCGTTTTTGCGACAGCTAGAGAGCGTACAACGATTTTTAGAGAAAAACCGAAAAGTTGAAATATCTCGGAAACGTTGCAGGAACGCCTGTATACGTTTTAATTGATCTATAGAGAGGCCATCGAGACGAACATTTTAAGAGGTGAAAAATTGGAATCGGTTCATTACTTTTCGAAATATCACGCATAATCGGTTTCCCGAAAAACTCGAATATCTCGAAAACTACTCGGTCAATCGAGTCTACCTGAAATACCGACCGTCCTTATCATAACTAAAGCCATCCTCCAAGTTTCATGCTGATATGTCCATTTTTGGGACCGCTAGAGAGCGTACAACGATTTTTTGAAAAAGACCGAAAAGTGGAGATATCTCGAAAACTTTGCAGGTACGCCTATATAGATTTCGATTGATCTAGATAGAGGGCATCAAGACGAAGATTTTGAGCTCTGAAAAATTGAAATCAGCCCAGTAGTTTCCGAGGAATTCGCGAAAAACGTTCTAGAAACAAATGGCATTTTCTCAGAATTGGACCGATCAAGCTCATCTTGCGGTCAGAGATTGTCTGACATATGACCTATAACCTGACAAAATTTCAAATTTTCTGGAATTTTTTTAGTCCTCTTATTATTGTATTTTCTAGAAGTCAATTTGCAAAAATTGGCGGAGGGGGGAGGCATACAGACATTGTTCCCAAACTTTGTATTTTTGCGTTTCAGACCATTCTACATCATTTCCAGTGAAAATTAGAAAATGTCAAAATTGGACGATTGCAAAGCTTCCGTTCGGAATAAAAAATACAACAATATTATGTCATATATTGACATTTAATGAGGGTGATTTCGGACGGATTGATAGAATATGACTTATTTTGTCATTCAAAGTTTTGACGAAATCCGTTGTAATTTGAAATTTCATGTCAGAATATGTTGTAAGATGTCAACTGGGCTTTCGCTTCCGAATGTCATTGTGTGGGAAAGTATTACATTTTCTGATGGATTATGCAATTTTTGGCATAATTGTTATGACAATGCGGTATAATCTGACATCATTTCACGAATTATCACACAATATGTCAAATTAGTACATTTTATGCAATTCCTTGATTTGACATGAAATGATATATTTCGTGAGACAGTGAAATGAAAAATTTGATGAAATTGGTCATATTTTGTATCATGAGTGGTCCCATTTCGGTAGGAAATACCGAAAGTCGACGTGCTTTTTTATTCTATGATCCGCCATAATATGATATATTTGTCAGAAAACGGGATAAAAAAACCCATTAGAATCGTTCGTGCTATGTCATAATCTGTACGAATTTACAAACAAGCAGACGGTCATCGAATGCCCACATTCGAAAGCATAACGGTTATTTTTATTTAGGTTGACGTTGCCTTTTTATTTCCACCAATTTCATTAGTGGTATGCTTCCGAAGGGTTCCAGCTTTGTTAGCCGATTTATGAGAAACATTTCATATCTCTGTTTATTATGAAACACTGCATATCACTGAATGGTGCAAATTATGCATTCCAGGTTTCATTTTCAATAGCAGATTGGGTGGATTTATTGTTAGACTGACAATGTCGACGTGTACTCTCTAACCTGCTTCGGTTGAGAAGGAAGCAGACGCTCTCAGTACATCATACGTCATCTCCGACATTTGACTTCGGTTGGCTTATTGTACAAGTCAAGGAAATCTCACACACATTACACTCCTCCCCTTTTACATCTGTGAATATCCATTCCATCATTCTTCTCATTGCGTACACATAGAAAATAAATCATCACACCCATACCATTTGTTAGATACACAATGTTGTACACCCAGTGCACTTGTCAATACACACTAGACATGGGAAATCGTTTCTACTATAAATCTAATCTATCCGGTGCTCGACGATACGGTTTGATCGGCGCAGTGCAGGTATTGCGCAGGGGTTGTCTGATGTCGGAAGTACGGCTGGTGAACTCTCGTTCACTAGGTGATCTGGTATGTTTATGTCTGGATTTTCCGGTTCCCCAGGGGTCGCGACACTTTGACTCGCTCCAACTCTATCCCCGTTTTTCAACGTCCGGTCACTGGGAATGTCAATGGATATCTTGGTACTACTCCTCGGTAGGTCCCCATTCGGTCTATGATTTTCCTTGTCCCTGGAATCCACGGCAGATGACTTTAGTTGGTCAATATGTCGTTTCCACAACCGATGATCTCCGGTCCTCACTGTACACACCACTGGAGATAGTTTTTCCTTAACTGCAGCTAGCACGAATTTTCCTCCCGTGGGGTCGGTGGCCACCACTTGTTATCCCACCTCCAGCGATCTCTCTCGATTTCCTGGTGCATTCAGTTGTTGCCTAGTTTGTTGGACGACTACCCGATGTCGCAAATTTGGACGCAGAAAATCCAACTTAATCCTCATCCTTTGCCCTGTATTTAGCTCCGCTGCTGAGAACCCTGTAGTGGAATAAGGTGTCGCTCGGTAATTCATGAGAAATAATCTCAGTGCTGTCTTTGCTGATTCGCCAGCTTCCATTAAAACCTTCAATTTATTTTTGAACGTTATTACCATATTCTCTGCAGCCCCGTTCGATGCCGGGTTGTATGGTGGGGTCCGGATGTAAAACTGGGACCGTTTTCCGTCACCAATACCCGCGAGATACCCCACGTCGCGAAGTACTCAAAAATTTCAATGGTGCTACTTGAAGTGATGTTTGTCATTTCTCTAATATCGACCCACTTGGAAAACGCATCCACAATAACAAGATACATTTTCCCGTTCATTGGTCCAGCGAAATCTGCATGAATCCGATAGTTCGGTCCTTCTGCACACTTCCATACTGTTAACCGGTTCCTTGGTGGTTTATTCCCATTTTCAAGGCATAGCAGACACGACTTTGCCATTCCCTCAATGTTTCCATCAATATTAGGCCACCAAACATAGGACCTAGCCAGTGCCTTCATCTTCACTATTCCCAGATGCGATGCATGAAGTTCTCTCAATACCATTTTCCTCAGCGACGATGGAATGATCACTCGATCTCCCCACATCAGACAACCCTGCTCGATGTGTAGCTCCCATTTCCTACTCTGAAATGCTTCCAAGTCTAAGATTTTCTCTTTGGGCCATCCGTTCAACACATAATCACTGACTCA
Source organism: Asobara japonica (assembly GCA_026005395.1). Classification (NCBI taxonomy): domain Eukaryota; kingdom Metazoa; phylum Arthropoda; class Insecta; order Hymenoptera; family Braconidae; genus Asobara; species Asobara japonica. The sequence continues at coordinate 914,639 of BQMI01000221.1, forward strand.
TTTTATCACCGAATCTATTTCTCCTTCACTTCTGACTAGATTGCTATTAAACAAGCTCATTTCATCCTCTACAAAATTCAGAAATCCATACTCATTACTTTCACTTTCTTCTTTTTTACTCATTCCCTCCCCGCCCAATCGAAAAGCTCTGGAGAGGTAATCTGCGCTAACGTTATCTCCCCCCTTAATGTATTGAATTTTGAAATTGTAAGCAGTGAGGAAGACCGCGTATCTCTACACCTTACAGGCTACCACTGCTGGAAGGCCTTTCTTTCCTCCAAAAATGAACGTCAGTGGTTTGTGGTCCGTTTCTAAAATAAATTCCCGCCCGTATACGTACTGATGGAAACTTCTCACCCCAAAAATCAAGGCCAAAGCCTCTTTGTCCAGTTGCGAGTAGTTCCTCTCAGCGTTCGATGCATAAGCAATCGGTTTATCGTGCCCATTTACTACGTGCGCCAGAACTGCAACAACACCCACCGGTGACGCGTCACAAGTGATTTTTAACTGCAGCTCTGGATTATAATGGACCAACACGTCACTAGAAACTAATTTTTCTTTAATTCCACATATGGCATCATTACACTCCGTAGACCACAACCACTGAACATTTTTCCTTAATAATTTGAAAAGGGGGCTAGCAATTCTTGAAAATTTTTTAATGAATCTACCATAATAACTTGCCATCCCCAGAAAGTTTCTCAATTCGGTTGTATTATGAAGAATAGGGGCTTTACGAATTGCTTCTACTTTGTCTTGCAAGACATGTATTCCAAATTTATCGATTTTGAAACCCAAAAATTTAACACTTTCTTTCCCAAATTCGCATTTATCCCTACATGCACTTAACCCAGCCTCTTTTAATTTTGACAAACCCTACGTAATCTTTCTCCGTGTTCTTTTCCGGTGGAGCCCGATATGAAAATATCATCAATAAATGACACAACCCCATCAATTCCCGAAAGAACTTGTTCCATACGCCTCTGGAAAAGTCCAGGTGTGGATGCAATGCCAAAACACAATCGTCTATACCCGAAAAGCCCTTTATGTGTAGAAATAGTTGTTAATAACTGCGATTCCTTATCCAACTCCACCTGTTGGTATGCATGTGACAGATCTATTGTACTAAACCTAATACCTCCATTCAGTGTCGATGATAAGTCTTGAACACGAATAATTGGATATTTGTCAACATTTAAATTTGAATTAACTGTAATTTTGTAATCCCCACAAAGTCTTATGTCTCCATTACGTTTTACAACTGGTGTAGCCCACTCACTAGACTTGATTGGGTAAATGATTTCATTCCTGACTAGACGTGCAATTTCATACTCAACTTTTCTCTTCATTGCATATGGAAGTGGTCTCAGTTTGCAAAATATAGGTCTCGCATTTGGTTTCATATCTCACTTAAATTTTTCGGCAGTACAATAACCCATTCTATTAGTCAAAACCATTGGAAATTCCTGCAAAATGTGTTGAAGATTATAAATGCTATCATTTCTCATCAAGGTAATTGAAAATCCTAATATCTGAAGCCATTCTCTGCCTACGATTGGGGCACTAGCGCCCGGTAAAACAAACAACTCCAGTTGTTTGGAAAAATTCTCATGACGAACGTTAACCCTCAATATACCTAACGGAATTATGACAGCCCCGTGACAAGCTGTGAACTTCCTATTTGTCGGATTCAATGGTAATGTGGGGAATGGTTTGTTTTCTCTGTAATCTTTTTCACTGATAGCAGTAATTGGTGAGCCCGAATCAATTTCGAAACTCATAGCCTTATCATTAATCAAAAGTTCTAAATATTTCGAATTCCCGAGACCAATCATTCCACTTTTCCCGTCTACAATTTCCACATCATCATTCACCGCGATCATATTTTCGATTACGTCTTCTACGACGTCCATTTCGTCCAAATAATTTTATCTTTCACTACACCTACGAGAATTTCTATCTTTCACATTATCATTGTTTCTAACATTCCCCTTATTGTCTGGATTACTACTACACATTACTTTTACATGCCCCCTTTGTTTACACAAGTTACAAGTTAGTCTATGATAAAAACAATAATTTGTCCCATGTCCATGTTGCCCGCAACAAAAACATTCCATTTTCCTTTGAGATTCTATCCTTTGGAAAACTCGTTCACTTTTACGTCGATTGTCATTAATAAAATTTACCTCATCACTTTTATTCATTTCACCCAAATCTCTATCGGCTGTTTCCATTGTATTTGCAACCTGAATTACTCTTCCATATGTCACATCCTTTTCTGCCAACAGTTTTCTCTTGATTGTTGCTTCTCTGATACCCCAGATGAATTGGTCCCTCATATTGCTCGCCAGTTTCTCTCGAAATTCATAATACGTTGCACAATGCTTTAACTTCACTTCGAACTGGTTGAATGTGTAACGCTCAGTTACTACATTAGGTTTAGGCTTCAAATTTGAGATTAATGTATTTTTTCAACATCACAAGTGACCTTGAAGATACTAAATTTGGGCTACAAAGATCCCTCAATAACCCCCATTTTCCCAACAACGTTAAAAACAAGCTAACCTTCCTAACCTCTTCAACATTATTAGAGAATAAGTATTGTTCAAATCTTTCAAACTACTGCTCACAATCCTCGCCTTCCGTCAACTCCTAGATTAATCCAATACACGTCATAGGAACCGTGATGACTTGTTGAGTCTCCCCAGTTGTCGGTAACCTCGCTTCGGCCATTTCACGAGCCCCTGACTCCTCAGCAATTTGTAACTCCAATTGTCGAATCCTTTCCTCTCGAGAGTGTATTTCCCGCGTTGCATCCGCTCTCAATTGTGCGAGCTCTTCCTCCTGTTTTTGCCAATCGTTCTTTGGTGGCATTTTAATACATCTCGTGTTCCTCACTTCTGGGGTATTACTCTTCTACTTCTCAAAATTACCCTCCTACACGCCTGCCATTAACTAAATATTTACCTCGTCGCCACTGTTAAGTTTTGAGTTCTGAGATACTTAACAAGTCAACACACAAGGTTTCATTTTCAATAGCAGATTGGGTGGATTTATTGTGAGACTGACAATTTCGACGTTCAACCTGCTTCGGTTGAGAAGGAAACAGAGGGCTCTCAGTACATCATACGTCATCTCCGATATTTGACTTCGGTTGGCTTATTGTACAAGTCAAGAAAATCTCACATACATTAATATTAAGCATTGATCTTTGTCAAACATAGGTTATTTCATACAGGTAAGCTGAAATACAGTCACTATGTATTTACCGTAAGTGTCATCATTTCATATCTCCATGTTCATTAGTCTATTTCTCAAATGGTCATCGATACATAATTTACATAATACGTATTTTATGTGGAATGACTTTTTTTGACAATTTGCATAATTAAGGAGTTATGACCGTCTCAGCAATTATGTCTGTAATGAGTGAACGAATGAACACAGGGCTGTCATGACGATACCAATCGAAGCGATTCCGCGCAAAATCGAGCGGTTAACACCTTGGATGAGATTCGTGCAGTATATGCAGGGTTATTAACAATTGTAATTGTTTATACTGTTCCACTGGGTCAAATATTAAAGTTATCGGGAAACTGCTTAAGAGAGAATCATTCCTTGTATGAAAATATACCTTTTATATAGAATTACTTTTTTCCATCATTTGCATAATTAAGGAGGTATGGCCAGTTGAATAAAGATGTATGCAATCAGTGTTAGGCGAACACAAATGAGAGCGGAACTCCGGTTCGATTCCGGGTACCGTGCTTTTTTTTTTCTTTTTTTATATCGAAATCTTAACTCCCCGATTTTGCAGAAGTTATTGTAATGACCCCGAAATCGATTTTCAACTTCACGATTTCTGGTGAAGTTATTGTAATGCCCCCAAAATCCAAATTTGTCATTTCATTATCAAACTAGGGCTTTAACCCGTACAGGTTGGCCAGATCGGCCAAAGCTCGAAGCCAATATTGCCGAGCTTCTGGGTCGAGATAGGCGGATTTTAGTGCGGAGGCCTGGATGATAATGCCGGTCCGATGCTCGCTATCGATCGTGGTCCAAGTTTACGCCCGGGTTCAATTAGCTAAGATTTAATTTGAATTAATTACAAAAATAAATTATTAACGCTCGATTTTAACTTGAACATGCATAATCATAGCCTAATTATCATCTCCAACTCGAAAAAAATGCCTCCACGAGAATCGATCCCATGTGCCCCCAATCTCTAATCTCACACCTTAACCACTTCGCCACCGCACTTGACTTGACTTGAAAATTGGCTGTTAACATTTGTCATATATACATACTATATATAGTATTAATATCTTAAATGCTACGCTCTAGATCACCAGCCATTGGCTTTATATCTAATTTGATCGAAGTTTAACCTAATTTTTCATTATTACAGATATTTGTGATTATTTATATGATGACTCGATATCCGGAAAAATGAGTTATAAAAAACCCTATAATTGATCGGTGCCCGAGGGGCGAGGGAGGGCGGGATATGCGGAAGGTTGGGACAAACAGGTGGTCAGCGAGACCAATTTGATTTCTTGTCAATATTGATGTTTTCGAGCTGGGGATTAGGATGGGATTGTAGCTTAAATTTAAATGTCTCGTTGCTTATTATTCGCGAACCTTTATTTTGGATAACTTCAAGATGATTCAAGTGGATTTTCGCTACATTATGCCAGGCAGGACAACCATATGTGATAATAGGTCCGATTAAACGTTTGTATAGAGTAAGTTTTAGTGCTTGACTAAGTGCTGGTCATTTTAGCTAATTATAAAATCTTACTAAAACAATTTCTGTTTTCGTCTTGATGTCAGATATATGTTTTTTCCACAGTAGTTTACAATCAATGTGTAAACCTAAATATTCCACAGCATCGGTTGGGGTAATCTTATTGCTACGAATAATTAAAGTCGGTTTGGCCTTGGTTCTAGTAAATAAGATTGCTTCTGTTGTGGCAGTATTAACTTGAATTGTCCATTTCATAAGCTCACTGATTGTAAGAGCAGCTGCGTTTTCGACTGTTCTGACAGCTTTATTTATCGATTTGCTAGCTGAGTACAGTGCGATGCCATCAGCATAGCCAGCGATAGATACATTTCTAGGAATTCTGCTAAAAACAGAAGCAATGTACAAAAGCAAAAATGCACATTTTTCTTTTTTTTTTCCTCCGTCCCTCTCATTTGTACGCCCCCGGTAGCGGCCGTGTAAGCATTCCTTCAGGGCGCGTACCGGACACTCACCCATGCGGCTGGGGCCTACTTTCGCCATTTTTAGGCCATCGTATTTCTAAACACAGGGTAAACCTCCAGAAACCCCGTGCTACGATGGCCGGCGCCTATGATGGAACCCACCCCCCCCCCCTCGTCGGGTTAGGTTCTCGCTCGGCCGGGTGGTCTCATTTTATCGGTACCGCCGATAGCACACACGGAAGTTCCTACATCGGTCGGAATCCATGAGAAAATATTTTGAAAATATTCTCCGGCGGCCGGGCGCGAACCTAGGACCTTCGGAGTAGTAGGCAGATACTCTACCCCTACGCCAAAGCCCCGACTGATGTATGTGTGTGTGTGTGTGTATGTACGTATGTCGCCAAAATTTTGGCACACGATTTCTCACGAACAAACGACACGATTCAGGACATCGATATCGAAATCGAAGCGTCTTCATGTCACTTAGAGCCCATTAGATTTTGGATAAAATTGGTTCAGTATATATATTGTTATGAACAATTTCAATTGTTTATAATGTTCCATTTCATAAACTATTAGAGTTAGCGTAAAATTTATATGAGGAAAGTTGTTCCCCATATAAAAATACGTATTTTATGTAGAATGACTTTTTTCGACAATTTGCATAATTAAGGAGGTATGACCGTCTCAGCAATTATGTTTGTAATGAGTGAACAAATGAACACAGCGCTGTCATAACAGTCCCAATCGAAGCGTTTCCGCGCAAAATCGAGCGGTTAACAATTTGGAGGGGATTCGTGCAGTATATGCAGGGTTATGCACAATCGTAATTGTTTATACTATTCCATTGGGTAAAATATTTAATCTGTCGGGAAACTTCTCAAGAGAGAATCATTCCTTATATGACAATACACCTTCTATATATAATTACTTTTCCATAATTTGCATAATTAAGAAGGTATGGTTGGCTGAGCAATCCAACATGGGGGAACAATGCATAGCACGAGGGTCGTTCCTTATACAAAAATGCACATTCAATGTGACACTTTTCCATATAGGTTAGAACATATCGCGAGTTGACCTAGAACATTCATGGCAAATAGATATGTTGATAATTGCGAGAATGATGTCAAAGAGCGTGATAATTAAGTACAGAGGTAGGAAGGGTTACTATGCGGATGAATTCCAGTTGAATATTTGTATGGGGCTTAAAAATCAAACTGAATCGATCGTGTGCAGTAATTATTAGATGCCAGTTCAATTATTGATATCACTGTTGGCTTTGTTCATTACCATGGTTGCGTTCTTATGTTGTGCTGAAATACCAAATCGTGAAGTTTTGTTTGTGCCCCGTACGGGGCACACACATTTGCACACCACTAGTTTTTTTTAAAATCTTCCTCATCACGCCATCTATAAGAGGGAACCAAAAACCATATATGCGTCCGTAAAAAGTTTTCAAGTTATTTCAACTTTTATGTTTTTCACTTAACATTTTTGTTCGCGCATCTCCTCCTACAGTTGTTGTCAGAGAGACTTGCAATTTGGCACAAAGTTCCATTTGGTATCTATATGTGCAAGCGGGTTGGATGTTTGAAAATTTTCATTAGTTTCTAAGATATTCAATTTTTACTATAAATTCATTTTATTCAATATCTCGAAAACTAATGAACGTATTTTGCGTTTTTCTTTCAAAATACTCAGCTCTATAGTGTCTATGGAATGCAATTGGGAACTATCTACCGGTACTCGAAAAGATTCGAGGTACTTCAAAATACTAAAACAATTTGTGTTATATTTTAAGCTAACCCATGAAAATGTGTTATCTTCACTATTACGTATTATGTAAATTATGTATCGTTGACCATTTGAGAAATATATCAATGAACATGGAGATATAAAATGATGATACTTACGGGAAATACATAGTTACTGCATTTCAGCTTACCTGTATGAAATAACCTATGTTTGACAAAGATCAACGCTCAATATTGTGAAGTTGAGTACTCAATGAAAGACAACAATTGAAGCAATAGGATTTCAATTGTAATGAGGAACCTTCTTCAAATGAGTTGTATATTTTCCTATATCGGGAAGGCATGATATTGATTCAATATAAATCAATGAGCATCCAACTTATTGCATATGGTGTTGAAATAAACCGTTCCCAGATTCTTCTTCTTCACGAAGACGTTTTTAACGGCGGCTCCAGACACTGGGTCAATAAGAATGCAATGCATAATTTGTTCCATTCGGTAACATTCAGTGCTCCATAATAAACAGAGATGTGAATTGTTTCCCATAAATCAGCTATGACGAAGCCGGTACCATTCAAAAGCATACCACGAATGAAATTGGTGGAAATAAAAAGGCAAGGTTAAACGAAATAAAAATAACCGTTATGCATTCGAATATGGGCAGTCGATGACCGTCTGCTTGTTTTCTTATGTAAATGTACCTCCTCTAACTGAAAAATACAAGTTTAAGCGAATTCCGGTTCACCTTCCCTGACGATTTGGGATCCACGATATTGCGTGTATGTTCTGTGTATGTCTATTTTCTGTTAAAAATAGGTATAAAATAACCTTTTAGTAGTTATTAAATATTTGAAAATGAACTATTCGAGTAATTCATCGCCATTAGTCACTCATTTATCATTCATTACGTTGATTCGTTTATCCCACAGTGAATGGTAGTGTGGATGTTGCGTGGAAGTTCAATCGCCAGGGTTGATAAAAAAAATGAAAAACTCGATGTATTTAATCAAAAACTCACTAGATACCGACCCTAGGATAGTCTAGTATTCGTTCCAAATGGGACACCCTGTATATAGCTTATATGTACCCCGTGCATTACTTATTTTTGGTAAATATGGCAACATATATGCCGAAAAATTAATTGGCTTATATCTGAGGTATTTTGGACTTAGTATACATTTTACCGCATTATAAGTCCGATGACTGGCGTATATATGGCTTATAAGTCCATATATATATATTTTCAATGCGGGATAAGTTTCATGAACACGCTCCGAATAAGGCCTAGGTGACCCACATCGTTTTACTCGTTCGTGAGAAATCGGTAACGAAACGCTCCCATTCCATACATACAACCATACATATCCAGCCGTCTGTTCAGAATGCGACGAGAAGCATTATGGTATACAATAGTATGGGATAAGTATCATTAGTTCAGCAATTCTTCAAGTATTGTTGAATCATTGTATTGTTGAAAAAATATTACATTTTATTTTTATGGAATTCGGCATTAGCTCATATCATTTGGACGTTAGTAGATCGTAAATGTAAGTATTTTCGAAACATAAACTGGGTTCATTTCCGAGCCGGTCGTAAGAAATCGTTAACCCCTCAAGTAGGGGTTTGTCCTATCGACCGGTATGACATATAGATCCTTCCCATGATTCATAAAAATTAATTAACTTCCCGATCTAGGGAAGTTATTGTAATCAGCCCGAAAATTGAAAACTGGATTTCCACCATATCTCGACGTTTCAAAGTCTCCCCAATCATTTTTCGACCAACAGCGATGTCCTTCAGATTTTTTTCCCAGGTTCTGGGCATGAAAAAAACCATCCCTGATTTTTTTTAGAATTTTAGTACTCCTCTCTCTATTTTTTATAGGGGGATTTTGTTTTTCCACTAAAACAACGAATAACTCCGGTTCTATGCGTCACAAAAAAAAAGTTAAAAGACAAAAAAGTACGTCCTTTTTCTGAGCATCAACATAAAAATAACGTTACATATGGGAACCGAGTGCCAACCCCACTTTAGCGATAACAAAAACTAAAATATTTTTTTTCGACCTTTCGGACGCTCTCGATTTTTTTTTTTTCACACAAAAATTTTTATCGTGGGACCTCGAAATTTGAATGCAATACGTTATTTGTTCCCCTATCGAATCTAATTAAATTGAATATTTCAACATTTTCACCTTAATCTAAGCACAGAGGCCAATTCTTACTCAGAACCGTTTTTCTAGAGCGTAATGAGCACTACAAAAAATATCCAATAACATTTTCCCGTATCTAGCTTCAAATCGGAGATATGCATTGAAAATCCTTCTTCAAATTGAGTTATTCATAACTTCAATCAGAATCTTGCGTGAATCGAGTATGATAGAAGTTTTTAAAGTAAAAACCTTTCTTGGAGGATGGAATACGATGAAAAAGTGGTTTGTACACAAGTTTTTACATTTTATCTCATGCCTTGCAATTAACTGAATATCTATGTCAGACATTTCCCCATTCGTTTAATATCAAAAGACTAACATTTTCACAACTCGCAATTTTTGAATAACGCGCTGGAAAATTCATCGCTTCATAGGAACGCAGTAGATTGCGCCTTTCAGTATGCGTAGAGGCACCATAACCTCGAACTTATCGGAATCAATTGCGATATTAAGTTGGAAGTGTTCAGCTAACAGTGTATACTGATTCTAATAATTCCAGTTTTTAGAAAAGTACTATGGTGTTCCGCGACAGATGTTGTAATCCCCTGAAATTGAAGGATCATTTTATGAAAAAGGCACTACGTCTAGCCTCTAAGGCTTTCACCACCCAAATTCCCACTTTGAAGGGAAAGAAAATTTGTACAGCTTGTCGACAGACATTGAGTGGAATGCCGACCAGACTCTTGGGACAAATTGTGGTGGAAGACTTCGATGCAGCAAATATTCAGGAGAATGTGGATTCTACAGGTGTCTCTGCAGGTGAGTAAAAATGTGCAATACGCCTCAATACACTGTTAGCAATTTTCTGACTATTCGAGCATAACTTCGTTAAAATTTCAAGATTTCAAAACTTAATTCCATTTAAGGTCGAATCAGGCGTTGAATCTCATTGTGAGCTTGAAATCCAGAACAATTGAATTTTCCAGGTAATCAGTTATCACTAAAAATTCAATGACATCACTAATTTCCAAGCTTGATGTCCAAATTAAGCCTTATTTTCTATTGATTTTATATTGAATTTTCAGTGAATTAAAAATTGAACAAAAGTGTCACCTGAGTTTTCAGTTGAATTTTTCATGAGTAATGAATTCAAGGAAAATGAGATGAAAATACTCAATGCCTTTCATTGTCATACCGACTTCAACATTGGAATTTTATTGACAGTCAATGTAAATTGAATTTTAATTGAAAACTAGAAGAAAATTTCCTGTGAAGGGGTAATTGTTAGAAATTTCGCGAATTTGGTCCTGAAATTTTATGTGTAGGTTTCTAACAGTGTATATCGAAGCGTTCGAAATTTCTTACCGATAGATTGCCATTATATTTTGTTCACTATCTCTGGGAGGGTCGCGCGACGGAGCGGGTGTTGATCAACTCCCTATTGATGGACTTTTTGAGGAGACTTCAAAAAATCATGATCTATCGGAAAGTGAATCCAACGACGGAACTGGTGCTGATCAATCCCCAACTAATGAAATTATTAATGAGGTTTCAATGAATCATTCTCCCATCGAAAAACTTAAATCTGTTTCATTTGGAGTATCGGGGTCTCAGAAAGTCAATATCACCTAACCATATTCCATCGGATCTCAATCAACGACAATCACTGGTTCAGGTTCTTTCAGTCTAACTACTAATACAAGTAATGAAAGCTATCATCCAACTCCACCTCAGGAGCCCCGAATTCCTAATGATGAGACCGGTCCTAAGGAGTACATCAACTGTCATCAAGTTGGTGAGGAAATGCTCAATCAATTGCGAGAAAGATTTTCACAAGGTGGCACCACTAGATCACAAAAGCAGTTGATTCTCTCCGTAGTTCCAGACTCCTGGAGTGTCAGAAGGACCAGTGAGGTTTTCGGTGCTACTCGATGGATGCTAAAACAAGTAAAGAAGATTGTCGACCAATACGGGATCCTAACAATTCCAGGGCCACGTGTAGGGGAAAAATGAATGAGGAAACAGTTGAGAGTATCAGGGCTTTTTATATGCACGACTCGAACAGCAAGTTGTTGGGTGGTACTAAAGACTTCGTCTCTGTGGAGCAACCTGATGGGTCCAGACTACATCTACAAAAGCGTTTTCTGTACTGAAATTTGAGAGAATTACATCGGTTGTATTGCGCAGAGCCTTCCAATTCGAACGTGAGTTTCTCAGGTTTTGCGAAATTAAGACCAGAGGTGTGTATTTTCGCAGGACAACACGGGACACATTGCGTATGTCTGTGCGTATACCACAAAAATTTGAAACTCATGTTTAACGCTCTGGATTTTCGTCAGCTAACGGAAAATACTGATAATCAACTACTCTCGTACAGAGATTTGATTGCTTCGATCACATGTGCCGATCCATCACCTGAGTGTTATCTAGGGGAATGTCCAGGCTGCCCTAAACCTGAACTTTTAATATAATTCCTCCAACAAGAGTTCGACGAAAATGAAATTGACCAACTGCGTTTTCCCTTATGGACTGAAACAGACCGAGCAACTATTGTTATAACTATTGTATAGAGGAAGTATTGTCAGGAGAGGCATTGATTGAGAGTTTGTGCGACAGAATTATAAAACTCAAAACACAGGATTAAATTACGAAACAACAGTCTCAATACGTAGATTTCAGGAAAGAGAATCTGGGTGAAGGTGTTTCTTATCCAAATGGACTTCGCAGAAAACTGTTCCAATGGGCTCTGCAACACTTCCAGAGAACCAAGATTTTCTTCAGTTCTTCAATTGATCATGCCAAAACCACTGAAGAGCTTTCCAAGAGATTCAACATTGCGAAACCTATTCCAGGCATCCAGAAGTTTCATTCATTCGTGTTGGATGAAGAGAATCGAGTTTGTTTGAGGCGATTTTCTTTTTCTTTAAAATGTGATTTTTTTCCTAAGAAGTCAACACGTCAATCTAGAAGACGAAAACTAAGTAATTAATGATTGAAAAACGATTTCGTTAATGATTGTTCAAGATAGAAAGATTTACAAAATTGAGTTACTTTTTCAGTTGACATCTAAAATAAAGCTACCGTAGGAAGCTGGCAGCTGTTGATCATTTACTGACATAACTCTGTGCGAGGAACGAATTGTTGTTCTAAATATCGCTATCATACTCAATTTACGGAATATTACGATAAAAGTGTTAAATAATTCAATTTGAAGAAGGATTTTGGATGCATATCTCCGATTTGAAGCTAGATACGAGAAAATGTTATTGAATATTTTTTATAGTGCTCATGACGCTCTACAAAAACGGTTATTACTAAGAATTGGCTTCTGTGCTTAGATTAAGGTGAAAATGTTGAAATATTCAATTTAATTAGATTCGATAGGGGAAAAAATAACGTTTTGCATTCATATTTCGAGGTCCCACAATGAAAATGTTTGTGTGACCTCTTGAAACCTCAACACAAAACATATAAAAAAATAAAAAATCGAGAGCGTCCGAAAGGTTGAAAAAAAATATTTTATTTCTTGTTATCGCCAAAATGGGGTTCGCACTGGTTTTCCGTATGTGGCGTTATTTTTATGTTGATGCTCAGAAAAAGGACGTACTTTTTTGTCTTGAACTTTTTTTTTGTGACGCATAGAACCGGAGTTATTCGTTATTTTAGTGGAAAAACAAAATACCCCTATAAAAAATAGAGAGAGCGGTACTAAAATTCCAAAAAAAATCAAGCATGGTTTTTTCCATGCCCAGAACCTGGGAAAAAATTTTGAACGAAATCGCTGATGGTCGAAAAAATGAGTGGCCGGTTTGACAAAGAATGCCCCTTTTGGAAAAATGTCTGAAGTGTGCGTGTGTGTGTGTGTGTATGTTCGTACGTATGTGCCCAATTTTGGTAACGATTTCTTGAAAACGAATCGTTCGATTCGATTAATTTGTTTTTTTTGATCGATGAGTCTTCATATAATTTAGTGCTGACTAGATTCTGGAAGGAATCCATTCAGCAGTTTTCAATAATTTCCAGAAATTCGAAACGCCAAAAATCGCATATCGGGTTAATCAACGATCATCCATAAACTATTAGCGTTACCGCAAAATTTATATAAGAAAAGTTGTTCCCCATATAAAAATACGTATTTTATCTAAAATGCCTTTTTTCGATAATCTGCATAATCTGCGCAGGAGGAGGTATCGCAGTCTCAACAATTATGTATGTAATGAATGAATGAATCCAGCGCTGCCATGAAGGTCTCAATCGCAGCATTTCCATTCAGAATCCAGCGAATTACATTTTGGATGGTATTCGAGGAGATATGCAAAGTTATTAACAAGTGGAATCGTTTATACCGTTCCACGGGGTAAAATATAAAAGTTATCGTCTTTATTGCGGCCACACTCCTATTGGCGTCTCACTCCCACTCAAGTAAAGCCCATAAGTCTCATCCTCATGCTCACCATGCATCTACTCAATTATTCATCGTTATCTGCTTCACTAATGACTCACTTCAGAATTGTCAAATCTGCAACTTTTCAGTATGGCACTACTAATTAACCGGGGTATATTGGAGAAAAATAAATTTAGTACACTGTGCTGAAATACCAAATCGGGAAGTTTTGTTTGTGCCCCGTATGCGTCACACAGATTTGCATACCACTAGTTTTCTCCCTTGCTACGGTGCATATGCGAATTCTGGAAATTATCCAGATTATGCATAAATTATGCATTTTTCTATAAGGAAGAATCTTGGTGATATCCATTGTTCCCGTATTTTAAATTGCTCAGACGACCATACCTTCTTAATTATGCACATTATGCAAAAAAGTCATTACACATTGTTTGGAGAGGGACTGGAATTTAGGGGGTTGTAGGTTTGACGGAAAATTAGGGAATAATATAAAAAATGACACGCGGCTCATTGTCTTCACTTTATTCCACCGGCTTGAGTATCGCCGATGGCTTTGTCAAAAATATAACAGTAATATAAAAAACTCCCTTACGTTCACTTGAATAGACATTACCCTGATTGATAACTGACTTTAGTTGAATGGCAATGGATAAATTTCTCTATTACAAAAGATGATTGACTCGAAAAAGAATTTTCAGTGGTGATCGACACACACGTCCTTTGTCACGGTTGACTTGGATTATCACTGAAACTTCCACGTTAAGGTGTTTTAACGGAGGGGGGGGGGGTCCTCGCGACTGCCCAAAATGCCGATTGGTTCCGAATTTGATCGGAGTTGACCGACCATCCATATTGGATCATCCCCACTTCAAACATCCTGGGTTTTATTATTTTTTATTACAAATCAATTTTGCTGATTTTTTGGAGGCTCCTCTGCTGGTGGTGCATCTGTGGGGAGAAGGCAGAGTCTAGCGATACCTCGTGTTAGTGCGGTGATTGTCGCAGTGGCTCTCTCTGCTCTTGGTGATCCATCTGCTGCTTGGGGAAGTGTTGCTATCGCCACTCTGATTGGGGCTACTCTGGTGAGTCCATCGGTTCCTGGGTGGACTTTGGTGACTCTACCGATTGGCCATTATACTGGCGTATGAGGACCATGTCTCCTACCTTGATGTCCCTCTGTCGTTGATCCGACTTGTAGATAACCTAGTATCGGTGGAGGCACTCTCTGGACCATCTTGCCCAGAATTCTTGAACTTTCTGGGTGACCAGCTGCCATCTTGGTAATTTTGGGTGATCCTCTAGTGGGAGAGCTGGCTCTGGGAGTCGTTGAGGTGGCTCACCGATGAGAAAGTGACATGGGGTGAACGCCTGGAGATCGTCTGGGTCATCCGGCATGGGGCATATTGGCCTTGAATTTAGACAGCCCTTAGTCTGGACTAGGATCCTGTTGAGTTCCTCATAAGTGTATGTTGAGGGTCCAAGCGTCCTTTGTGTCCCATTTGTGGCGAGTGCTGCTTGGAGATGTTGGTTCTCTGGTGATTCTCGATGGTACAGTCTGTCTAGTTCGTAGGAGGCTGCAACGAAAGTTGTTGCGTTGTGACTGTACATTACTGCTGGGATGCCTCGCCTTCCTCTGAAGCGTTTGAATGCTCCGATGAAGGCCGCTGTGGTTTGTCGGTTGACTAGCTCCAGGTGAACTGCTGAAGTGCTGAAGCACACGAAAACTGCAATGTGCACCATTGCTGGCTGTGCGTTCCTTGGTCTCCATTTCAATATGGCGAGTGGACCGGCATAGTCCACCCCTGTATGGAGAAATGGTCTCGATGGTGATACTCTCGGTGCTGGTAGCTGACCCATCAACTGTTCTGCTCGTTGACCTCGTTGCCTGGTACAGATGACGCAGCGTAAGATGTACGCTGTGATTGTACCTCTGCCTCCAATTATCCAATATTTTTGGCGTGAGTGGCGTCGCAAGATAATTGGGTATTACCTCTGGAGCAAGATATGGGTATTTCCTCTGAAGACAGATTAGAAGTCTTGAGCCTTCCTCCTAGTCTCAAGACGTTGCTCTCATCTAGGGTTGGTATCAGCTTAGCTAAGGGGTGACTCTTTGGTAGTTGCTGACCCCTAGCGAGAAGTTGAAGTTCCTTGGCGAAATACTGGGTTTGAGTGATTTTCACCCAGAACAACCTAGCTTCGTTGAGTTCTCTGGTCATCAGCGCAGGTGTCTGGAGGGCTGGCTGCCTCCTGAACCTGTTGATGGTTCCCTGGATGATGACTGTCACTTGAAGTGCCTTGGACAGCGTGTCATATCGATTGAGCAAATCTGCCAAGGCGTTGACCTGAATGACAGCTGGATTGGCTCGAACTGGTTTGGCCTGTAGCACAGTGTCTAGTGGAGTCTCAGCTGGTGATTTTGGCCAGTTGCTGGGGGGCTGCCTCAGCCATTCTGGGCCTGTCCGTCACAGGTGATGTCTGGGAGCTCTGTTGGTGACATTCCTCGTGATGCACAATCAGCTCGGCTTTCCTTCCGGCTGATGTGCTTCCATGATGCCTCTGCGAGAATGTCCTGGATTTTCTGTACTCTGTTCCGTACGTACTCTTTCCATTTTGCTACTGATGGGTCTGTCCAGAGTTGGATTTCTGGATTTTGTAGCTCGAGCATGCGTTGAGTGGCTGCTACCAGTTGGGTTAGCAGCAGCGCTGCTGTCAATTCCAGCCGAGGCATGGTAATGGTCTTGAGTCGTGCTACCTTGGTTTTTCCACACACCAAGACTGCTGTTACTTCGTCCTTAGATAGACCATAGCAGTCATCGCCGTTGTTCATGCATCTGAGAATCCATGGATTTCGATTCTCGTTGTGCCTGGCGATGTTCTCAGCCACCTTGGAACCGTGATTTGGTTGAGTTCGGTGATACTTTCTCTGAAAGTCATCAATAGGCTTGCTTACTCTCGGGGGGGTTTGGATCGTCCCAGTTCATTTTCAATTTCCAAAGATTTTGGATGAAGATATTCACTCTAATGACCACTAGTGCGATAAATCCCAAGGGGTCTAAGATTTGTGCTATCTCTGATAACACAACTCGCTTGGTGATTTTCGATGTTTTGCAGTCCTTGGATTTGTACCGGAATTGGTCGGTTGATTGTTTGCAACACAATGCAAGTACCTCGATAATGGACTCGTCGAACTGGCTGAGTGTCTCCTCTGTTGTTAAGCCTAGCTCCTGCAAAGCTCTTGGACAGTTGCTGCTCCACTTCTGCAGGGGGACGCCTCTCGCCATACAGAGACCTTTTAGTTGAATCGCTATTTCTTGGAGATCGTCAATGGAATCTGCTCTATCGTATATGTCATCGACATAACGGCCTTTCGTGAGTGTCTCGACTGCTGCTGGGAACCTGTGTCCCTCATCGGTGGCTAATTGTTGAAGAGCTCTTAGTGATACCTACGGTGAACAGTTGAGTCCGTACGTGACTGTCGTCAGCTCGTAGGTGATGAGCTCGTTCTTTTCATTGACCCACAGGATTCTTTGGAGGGGCCAATCGTTTTGACGGTCTCGAATTTGTCGGAACATTCCTACTATGTCTGTTCCGAAGATGAATCGATGTTTTCTCAGTCTGGTGAGTATCTTCATTCCATCAGCCTGGAGCTTGGCACCTGGGTAGAACACGTCATTTAGTGATACACCTGACGAGCTCTGGCTGAAACGAGCTCTGTCCGTTGAACACGACCCTCAGTTTTGTTGTGATCACGTCTTCTCTTAATACCCGGTAATGTGGCAGATAATATACTGGGCGAGGTTCTTGATTCCTTGGTGCCTTCTGCGTGCGCTCCAGCGACTCGTACTCGTTGATAAACTCATAGTACAGTTCCTTGCAGGCTCTGTCTTTTCCAAGGCACCTGGTGATTGAGCTGAGCTGCTGGAGAGCCTTCTTTTTTACTCTCCAAGGGCTACTGATGATGTCCTCAGTGGTAGTCGTACCACATAGCGCCCTGATTCATCTCTGCTGTGTGTTGCTTGGAAATGACTTTCGCAAGCAACTTCCTCTGGTGACAACTCTGGATTTGTTGATGACTGCGATGGTAGTTCTTCCTGGACCCAAAACTTTTGGAGAAGTTCTAGAAGCTGCTCGTACGTGTCTCCCGGTACTGCAGATAAGGAGGGTTTGGGTGAGCAACTCTTAATATGATTGATTGGACCTGGCAGTATCCAACCAAATGTTGAGTTTTGGCCAATGACTTTGGTGAACCTCGACCTAGCAACTGCGTCCTTGATAATCCGCCCATAGTTGTCAGCTCCAATGATTATCGCGATTGGTCCAGGCTGTTGGTAATTGGGATTCACTAGCTAGAGATTTTCTAGGAATCCAATCTTGGTTGACTCACATGAGAATGTGCAATCGTGTGGTGAGTTTCCTCAGAATGTGGGCGTTCATTGGCATATTGTGAATTTCTCCACTTCCTTGAAGATTGAGTGACACGATTCCTCTTGTGTGTCCTGATTGGGTTCCAGCAATACCCACTAGCTCAATAGATAATGACCTCCTTGAAAGATGCAGCTGATTTACTAGCTCTTCAGTGATGAATGAGACTTCTGATCCCTAGGCGATCAGTGCTCTTGCTTCCATTGCATAGCCTCTTGGTGAAATTGCTCTGACATGTTTTTCCTCTGGTGATTGGCTATCACTTGATGCGTCCGAGGTGAATGTGCTTCCTCCATGGATCAGCGTGTGATGCCTTCGCGTGCATTTGAGGCAAGTCTTCTGGGACGTGCACTTTTTGATGATGTGGGGTCCCAGACAGTTGTAGCACAGCTGATTCTGTGCCACGAAGGTGTTCCTTGCCGGTGGGATGAGTTTCTGGACGTCTAGGCACGCAGCGATGAAGTGTGCCCCTTTGCAGCGAGCACAGTTTTTGGATCGGAGGAGTCTCAGTGAATTTTCTTCCTGCCTTGGTTGAGTTGAAGCGACATGAGCTCGTCGCATGACTCGAGGTAGGTAATGAAGTCTTCTAGAGATGGGAAGCCCGAGTGCTGCCCAGCTGAACCTCCCAATCCTTCAGCGTTTGCGTATCCAAGGACTTTCTGAGGAGATAAGCAATCAGCCGTTCTAGCAGCTCGCCTTTGGTGAGGGCTGTTGTGGCGAGTAGGTGATCCAGCAGAGTAGCTGATCAGTTTTTGGACTGGGGTGATGCTATTGTCCCTTCCCACCATTGACTGAAAAGAATCACTAAATTCTTTCCACTCACCGAATTCTCCAGAGAAAATCTTGGGTGCTCATCTCTTGAGTTGCAAAGCTCCAGAGTTCTCCGACTCCTTGCCTGTTGATGGTCAGTCCTTTGGCAGCTCTGATTTCAGTACATAGAGCTGGTCGACGGACTTCCTCTTGATGATTGCTCCGTCGTGATATAAGTCACACGTAAAATACTCGTGATCGTCTGGGCGAAATGCTGTGACGGTGTCGTTGAGAGCTCGGACCACCTCCCAGTCCTGTAGCACGGATTTTTCTTGTCCATCAAGAATCACTTGGGCGATTTTCGGATTGACACTGGGATTAAATTGCGGGTCAGAGATCGAAGCGTATCGCTCACATACGCGCACACACACGCAGACAAACATCTCGCTTAAAATGGTTGGAAACGTTCCTAGGGGTCATGAAACGTGGAGATCAAGTGAAATTTACAATTTCGATTGTCCGACCCATAACAATGACTTCCCTAAGATCAGGAAGTTAATAACATTGCATATACTGCACGAATCTCATCCAAAGTGTAATTCGCTCAATTTTGCACGGAAACGTTTCGATTGGGACCATCACAACAGCGCTATGTTCATTCGTTCACTCATTACAAACATAACTGTTAAGACGGTCATACCTCCTTAATTATGCAAATCGCCGAAAAAAGTCATTCTGGATAAAATACGTATCTTTATATGGGGAACAACTTTTCTCCTATGAATTTTACGCTAGCTCTCACAGTTTATGCGCTAGAACCATATAAACAATTGAAATTGTTAATAACAACATATATACTCCACCAATTTAATCCAAAAACTAATTAGCTTTAAGTTACATGGAACCGCTTCCATTCCGATCTCAATAATCTCGATGGCAGTATTCGTTCGTGAGAAAGTTAGGATCAAAATTCGACGACACACGTACACCCACATACACAGTCGGGGCTTGGGCGTAGTGGTAGAGTATCTGCTTACTACTCGAAAGGTCCTCGGTTCGCGCCCGGAGAATATTTTTTCAAAAATATTTTCTCATGGATTCTGACCGATGCAGGAACGTTCCGTGTGTGGTATCGGCGGTACCCATAAAATGAGACCGCCCGGCCGAGCGGGAACCTAACCCGACGCAGGAGGGAGGGTGGGTTCCATCATAGGCGCCGGCCATCGTAGCACAGGGGTTTCTGGAGGTTTACCCTGTGTTTAGAAATACGATGGCCTAAAATGGCGAAAGTCGGCCCCAGCTGCATGGAAGGAATGCTTAACGGCCGCTACCCGGAGCGTACGAATGAGAGGGACGGAGAAAAAAAACCATGGGTGTCAGCTCCGACGCGCGACTGGAGTTTACTCCTTTAGAATAATTATCTTGGAATATATACAATAGGAGGTTGGGAGGGTGCATAAACTGAAATCCATGGAGGTATATACTGCAATCTATATCTATTCACATTTATTCCCTTCACTAGTAACATTAACATTGTCCATTTTCTAAATATCATAGTCGTTATTCAATACTTTTATTTTATTTTATTTGATATCTGAATATTTTTATCGCCAGAAGTGAAACTTATACAGAACATTTTAATTATAAACTTTTTTATTAACTTCCCGATCTTAGGGAAGTTATTGCTGTGGGTCGGAAAATCGAACTTGGAAATTTCACTTGATCTCCACGTTTCATGACCCCTAGAAACGTTTCCACCCATTTTGGCCGAGATGGTTGTCTGTGTGGCTGTTTTTTTTTCCTCCGTCCCTCTCATTTGTCCGCCCCCGGTAGCGGCCGTGTAAGCATTCCTTCAGGGGGGGTACCGGACACCCACCCATGCGGCTGGGGCCGACTTTCGCCATTTTTAGGCCATCGTATTTCTAAACACAGGGTAAACCTCCAGAAACCCCTGTGCTACGATGGCCGGCGGCTATGATGGAACCCACCCCCCCCCCCCTGCGTCGGGTTAGGATCCCGCTCGGCCGGGCGGTCTCATTTTATGGGTACCGCCGATAGCACACACGGAAGTTCCTGCATCGGTCGGAATCCATGAGAAAATATTTTGAAAAAATATTCTCCGGCGACCGGGCGCGAACCTAGGACCTTCGGAGTAATAGGCAGATACTCTACCACTACGCCAAAGCCCCGACACCTGCCTGTGTGGGTGTGTGTGTGTGTGAGAGAGTGAGTGTGTGCGTATGTGACGAAAATTTCGTCGAACGATTTCTCCCAGACAAATTATGCGATTTGGGGTTTTTTTTACAGTCATTGGATAGATATCCGCCTGACTTAGCCCTGATTAGATTTCGAACATAATCAACCCAGCGGTTTTATAGTTATTAACAAATGAATTGTTCATAATGCTGCGTCGTGAGAAGGATTGAAGATACGAACAAAATTATTCAATCAAATTTGTTCCACGCACGAAAGTACATATTTAATGTTTTATAACTTTTTTGGCTGCCACCCATAGTTTATTGTTATTAACAAATTCAATTGTTCAGATCGCTATACAGCAAGAACAGTTAGAAATACGCAATAATGTGTCAAATGAAAGTCGTTCACACGTAAAATAGTATATTATGTCATAAGGCCTGTAAAGTATTTTTATGACAAATATGATCATATTTGTTAGACAAATGCTTTAAAGGCCATATGACATACTATGCTTTTTGTCACGAGGTTAGGCGGGCCGAGTGACAAAAATACACATTCGATGTTTTATGACTTTTTTGGCTAACACCCATAGTTAATTGTTATTAACAAAATCGATTGTTTATATCGCTCCATCGTGAGAATAATTCGAGATACGAAATAATAATATTCAAATTAATTAAAATTCGAATTAATTGGAATAATTAATTAATTAATTACTTAATTAAAATTCGAATTAATTGGAATAACTAATGTCCAATGAAAGTCATTCCACACATAAAAATGCACATTGGATGTTGTATCACTTTTTTGCCAACACCCATGGTTAGTTGTTGTTAAGAAATTGAATGGTTTATGTCGCTCTATGACCACAATAATTAGAGATACGAAATGAGGTGTTGAATGAAAGTTGTTCCCCACGTAAAAGTACACATTTATTTTTTTATGAGTTTTTACGCTAACACTCATAGTTTTTCACAAATTGAATTGTTTATCTAACTCTATCGCATAAAAGGATATATATCCTTTCAAAATCTTTTTATATTTTAAGCATTATAAAATTTCACATATTTGATACTTTTGAAATGTTTAAACGTTCACAATTCGAGACACAAACCGAAATTTTGTATATAACATATACGGAGAAACGATCGGGAAGTTATTGGTTCGACCCGTAGAGGGTCCAACCCAAATCCCGTTTATTTCGCACTTTTTTTCAACCAGCCAGAAATTAGTGACGCAGAAATTAGTACATAACCTACCTGGTAACTACATCCACTTGTTTTTCTGATTTTTTTCATCATCACTTGGATTATTTTCTTCCATATGTTACACTATTTCATTAACTTTTTTGACTAACTTCATTTAGCTGCTCAGTATAAATATAAATAAATATCAGAATAGTTCTCTACATGAGAATAAAACACCAAATATCTGAAATTTCATAAACTGGCTGTTGATATACAACACATATATTGAACCCAGCCTAACCTTCCCCGTGAGAAAGTGTGCGCATCACAGTCTGAGGTGCGCAGAAAACAATGTAACGACTTCACTTTTAGTTAAAACTCGATTTCACTGCTCATCTTTTTTTCGTACCGCGGGCTATAAATCAATGGTAATGAAGTAAACTCCACGAACACACACACACACGCATACTTCGACTCAGAATGTCTTGGGTGTCATTTAGGTATACTTAAACCACCAGTCACAGGACGAAACAAAAAACTTCGATTTCGTGGTGATTAGGATAACTTCCCGAAATTCTGAAATTTTTACCAAACATACTTTCTAATTCGTTCTGTCAGATGACCGGAATGAAACTTGAATTTAATGACTCACTGATTTATTATTTAAAACATTGTAACAATCGCCAATCTCCGTTACCAGTTGGAGTATGTAATTAAAACACGTCTTACAAGTTCTAGAAAAATATAAGTAAAAAAGACGGTAGTTACACAACTTTTTTGTGAAGGGTCAAAATAATCATTAAACTTTGCTTCATAATTTTGTGATGGCATGTATAGAAGTTATCGTGTATTGAAGAGCCCGTTCGAGTCAACGGGAGGCGGCTGGCTAATGCGGACGTATCGCGCGCTATGGGCGCCGTACTGGATAGTCCAGTAAACAAAGGTTGGAAAGCCCATTTTTTCGCGATCACCCTGACAATCGGTCAAATGAGGTATTTTGAGGGTAGAAACCGCCTTATGGATGGCATAAAGCATAAATTTCCCCGCAAGGGGTGAAAAATGATCAAAAACCACATTAAAACAATTTTTCGCAAATAACTCAATATTCCGTTCTATAGTAGATTGTAGAGAATGTGATGTGCCATGGAAAAAGTATTCACCTTTTTACCCTTATTCCCCACTGTTTACCCCCTACAGCCGTGCAAAAGAATGAATACTACAAACAAAATTTATTTCGCATAGTTTTTATGTTTGTAATGCTTTTTTTCAGTAAAACAATGATAAAATGGATTTCTAAAACAACCATACTTCTTCAATTGCGTAAATTATGCGAAAAAGTCATTCAATGTAAACTGTATATTTCTGCATGGGGAATAATTTATCCGTTATAACTTTTCCGTTGACTGTACTCGTTCATGCAGTAGAACGTTACAGACAATTGAATCTATTAATGACAATGTAAATACTACTCTATTTTTATATAAAATCGTTGTCGCCCCATTCTCCATCGAAATACTGAAATCGCAACCTTAACGACAACCGTGGCTTCATTCGTCCACTTATTACAATAACCATTGTTCAAACGAACATACCTCCTAAATTATGGAAAGTATGGAAAAACCATCATCAAACATAAAAAGTGTATTTTAACGTGGGGAACAACTTTTATCAACTTCCCGATTTTCAGGAAGTTATTGTATT
This sequence comes from Asobara japonica, assembly GCA_026005395.1. Classification (NCBI taxonomy): domain Eukaryota; kingdom Metazoa; phylum Arthropoda; class Insecta; order Hymenoptera; family Braconidae; genus Asobara; species Asobara japonica. The sequence goes on from BQMI01000221.1 coordinate 938,423, forward strand.
GACCCCGAAAATGAAAAATCAATTTTCCATCAGATCTCCACGTTTCATGGTGTTTCTAATCTTTCTAGACTATTTAAAACAAAATGTCGGTATGTGTGTATGTGTGTATGAGCCGATGAACGTATGTAACCAAAAATTTCCCGGAACGATTTCCCGTGAACAAATTATCCGACCAAGGTACTGTATGACGCAATCGAAGCGTCTTGCCGTAACTTAGAGCTGATTAGTGCTTCGTGCATATATGTCTGCTGATTTCTATTATTATTGACAATTTCCATTGTTTTTAACGCTGTATCTGACGAAATATTATAGATACGCAAAAATGTGTCAAATAAATGTTGTTCCTTATAAAAAAATACAGATTTTGTATTATCTGACTTTTTTCGTATCTTTAAACGTTTCGGCGTTAGAGCGTTATAAACAATTGAAATCATTTAGAAAGCTCTATAGTGAGAAAAATGAGAGATTGGAAAGAAAGTACACACGCACACACGCAGACATCAGGAAGTTATAATTTTGGCCCGCGGAGGATCAAACCCAGAGCCCATTTTTTTTTAGTTTGTAACTGGTATTTTAAGTATACCAAAATGCTGCTCATCAAATTCCGAGTAAATGGCTGTGTGTGTGTGTATGTTTCTATGTGTGGAATCGGATTTTTGGTTAGTGATTTCTTGCGAACGGATTGCGTTTCGGAGCGTCTTCATGAAACTTAGTTCGGATTAGATTTTGGTTTAAATTCACGGAGCTGTTTTTTTACCTTCCCGATTTTCGGGAAGTGATTGTAATGACCCCGAAACCGATATTTTTCTTTTCATCCTGTGACTGGGGTTTTAAGTATACCAAAATGATGCCCAACAAATATTGAATCGATGTGTGCGTGTGTGTGTGTGTTTCTCACGAACGAATGAAGCTATCGAGACCATCAATATTGGAATCGAAGCGTTTTCATGTAACTTAGAGGTGATTAAATTTTGGGTGCAATTGGTGTAGTATGTATATTGTTATTAACAATTTCAATTGTTCATAATGTTCTACTGCATAAACTATTAGAGATAGCGTAAAATTTATCTAAGAAAAGTTATTCCCCATATAAAAATCCGTATTTTATGTAGAATAACTTTTTTCGACAATTTGCATAATTCAGGAGCTATCAGAGTCTCAATAAATATGTATGTAATGAGTGAACGAATGAATACAACGCTGTCATGACGGTACCAATCGAAGGGTGTCCGTGCGAAATCCAGCGGATTACACTTTGGATGGGATTCGTGCAGTATATGCAGCGTTATTAACAATTGTAATTGTTTATACTGTTCCACTGGGTAAAATATTAAAGTCATTGGGAAACTTCTCAAGAGGGAATTATTCCTTATATGAAAACACACCTTTTATATGTAATGACTTTTTTCCATAATTTGCATAATTAAGGAGGTATGGTCGTCTGAGCAATTTAACATACGGGAACAGTACATATCACCAGGGTTATTCCTTATACAAAAATGCCCATTCAGTATGACTTTTTTCAATATAGGTTAAAACATATCGCGAGTTGAACTAGAATATCCTTGGCGAATGGATATGTCGACAATTGCGGGAATGATGTCGAACAGCGTGATAATTAAGAAAGTACAGAGATAGGAAGGGTAACTATGCGGAGGAATTCCAGTTGACTATTTGTATGGGGCTTGAAAATCAAACTGAATCGATCGCGTGCAGTAATCATTAGTTTTCAGTTCAATTATTGATATCACTCTTGGGTTTGCACATCGCCATGGTTGCGTTCTTATGCTGTGCTGAAATACAACATCGGGAGGTTTTGTTTGTGCCCCGTATGGGGCAGACACATTTGCACCCCCCTAGTTGTTATTAACTATTGAATTGGTTACAATGCTCTATTGCAAAAACTGTAAGAGATACGGCAAAAAGTATTTAACACAATTTGCTCAGTAAGTAGAAATACATATTTAATTTTTTATCACTTTTTTCCACGTTTGTCATAATTAAGGAGGTATGACGGGTTTAACCCTCGAGCGTTCGGACCCCTATTGGCGTCTCACTCCCACTCCAGTAACGCGCATAATTCTCATCCTCACGCTGAATATGCGGGTAGTCAAATAGTCGTAATTATCTGCTTGATAAACGGGATTGAAACATTCAATTGACGTATCGGAAAATCTAGGAATGGCAAACAGAAATTACAAATCGGGAAGTTCCCAACGGGGACGCACACTTCTATCCCACTAGTTAACAAATTCAATTGTTTAGATCGCTCTATCGCCAGTACGGTTCGAGATACGAACCAAAGGGTGTAATGCAAGTCGTTCCACACGTAAAAATACAGATTAAATCCACAATTTCAGACATGGACGGAAATTGTGGATATAACATATACAGCGGCACGATCGGGAAGTTATTGGCTCGACCCGTACAGGGCCATATCCACATCCCGTTTATTAACTTCCCGATCCCAGAGGGAAGTTATTGTAATCACCCCGAAAATGAAAAGTGGAATTTTCAAGAAATTTTCACTTTTCTCGATGTTTGATATCATCCGGACACGATTTCAGAGAAGTGGCCGTATGTGTGTGTGTGTGTGTGTGTGTGTGTGTGTGGTCAAAACTTTGTTTAACGTTTCCGACGGGACCACTGAACCGATTTATCTTTTTTTTTTCTGTTCGACGCGTCCTGCTGGTCTCCAGGTCTGAAAGGAGCGATTTGTCGAAAAACTGATTCTTTCAATTGTTATTAACAAATTGAATTGTTTATGTCGCTCTATCGCAAGAGGGGTTGGAGATACGAAAAAAAATGGTGAATCAAAGTTGTTTCCCGCAAAAAAATACATATTTAATGTCTTATGCCTTTTTTTATTAACACGCATAATTAATTAATTAATTTATTAATTAATTATCTTACACGGAAATTCGAACTTGAACTTTACATTTTTTCTTCAATCGACGTGTTTCACTAGTGTTCACGTCTGGAAGGAGTAAAAATTTGATACAACAATTCCTTCAATTGTTATTAACAATTTCAATTGTTTAAAACGCTCTATCACGAGAACGGTTGAAGATAAACAAAAAAGTTTGTAATGAATCTTGTTGCTCACATGAAAATACACATTTTATATCTTATGTGTTTTTTGCGTAACTGTCATAATTAAGGTAATATCGTTTAATTAATTAAACACACACACACACACATCGGGAAGTTATTGGTCTGGCCCGTCGAGGGCCACACCCACATCCCGTTTATTTTTTTTGTTGTCTCCGTCCCTCTCATTTGTACGCCCCGGGTAGTGGCCGTTTAAGCATTCCTTCAGGGGCCGTACCGGACACCCACCCATGAGGCTGGGGCCGACTTTCGCCATTTTAGGCCATCGTATTTCTAAACACAGGGTAGACCTCCAGAAACCCCTGTGCGACGAAGGCCGGCGCCTATGATGGAACCCACCCTCCGCCCCCCCCCTGCGTCGGGTTAGGTTCCCGCTCGGCCGGGCGGTCTCATTTTATGGGTACCGCCGATAGTACACACGGAACGTTCCGGCATCGGTCGGAATCCATGAGAAAATATTTTTGAAAAATGGGCTGTGGGTTTGGCCCTCTGCGGGCCAAAATTATAAGTTCCCGATGTCTCCGTGTGTGTGTACTTTCTTTCCAATCTCTGATTTTTCTCATAGAGCTCCTTGAATGATTTCAATTGTTTATAACGCTCTAACGCCGAAACGGTTGAAGGTACGAAAAAAGTAAAACGACACAAAACATGTATTTTTTTATAAGGAACAACATTTATTCGACACATTTTTGCGTATCTATAATATTTCGTGAGATACAGCGTTATAAACAATTGAAATTGTTAATGACAATAGAAACCAGGAGACCTATATGGAGCAAAAAAAACTAATCATCTCTAAGTTATGGTAAGACTTTTCGATTGCGTCCCCCCATGGACAAAAATATATGTCTAAAATATATGAGACGTATGTGTCATATATCACAATATAATTCGCAGTATATGTATCATATATGAAATCGTATATAGTCCTATATACCATATATAATGTCATACATGGTCATATATGTCATATATGATACAGATACAACCACTTTGGTATAATATCAATTATGTATGACACCATGTACTGCCCACATATATTTTTTTCCATGGGGCTCATGCAGGACCTTGATCGGATAATTTGTTCACGAGAAATCGTTCCTGGAAGTTTTTGGTTAGATACGTACATCGGCACACACACACACACACACACACACATACAGACATTTTTTTTCAAATAGTCTAGAAAGATCAGAAATACCACGCAACGTGGAGATCTGATCGATTTTTCATTTTCAGGGGCAAAACAATAACTTCCCCTATCGGGAAGTTCAAAATATTCTCCGGCGGTCGGGCGCGAACCTAGGACCTTTGGAGTAGTAGGCAGATACTGTACCACTACGCCAAAGCCCCGACTGTGTGTGTGTGTGTGTACGTGTGTAGCTGAATTTTGATCCTTTTTAGTTCAAGTTTCTCACGAACGAATGCTGCCATTGAGATTATTGAGGTCAAAATCGCCGCGTTTCCATATAACTTCCATAGAACTGATTAGATTTTGGATGAAATTGGTGTGGCATGTATATTTTCATTAACAATTTCCATTGTTTATAATGTTTTATTGCATAAACCATTAGACTTAGCGTAAGATTTATATGAGAAAAATTGTTCCCCATATAAAAATACACATTTTATTTTAAGGACTTTTGTACATAATTTGCATAATTAAGGAGCTATGGTCGTCTGCAGAGTAATGATTGTAATAAGTGAACGAATGAAGTCACGATCATCATTAAGGTTGCAATGGCAGTTTTTCTATGGAGAATGTATGGTCAAAAAGATTAGAGGAAATTGGAGTAGTATCTACATTGTTATTAACGAATTCAATTGTTCATAACGGTCTACTGCTTGAACAAATATAGCGAAGGGAGAGGGTATGCAAGGAAAGGTATTCACCATGCAGGAATACACATTTTATATTAGATGACTTTTATGCATAATTTACATAATTAAGGATATATGGTCGTCTGAACGGTCATTCATGTAATAAGTGAACGAATGGCGTGGATCGAAATATTTCTATGTTAAATAGAGGCTCAAATCCTTTGGATAAAATGGCAGCAGTATATACATTGTTATAAACAATTGAATTTATTATAACGCCCTATTGTTCAGAACGCAAAATGGTGAGAGATACGGCAGAAACTATGAACTGGAACTTCTGCTAACGGATATGCACATTCAATTTCTAAAGACTTTCGCTCAAAATTGTGATAATTAAAGAGGTATGACGGGTTCTCAATTTTCAAATCTGCAAGATTTCGTTGTGACGCCGATAGATCACACTGATTAACCCACACTAGTTGACAACGCGATAGCGCCGGCGCAGTTCAAAATACGGGAACAGTGTATATAACCAAAATTGTTCCTCATAGGAAAAATATGTGCGTAGAGAGTTACACGACAGAAATGAAACTTCGTAGGGGGGGGGGGGGGGAAAGAATAGGGATGTTATCATATTCTGTAAATATTTTTTTCTACTGCTGAGGATACCACAGGATCAGTGGCTCTCATATCAGTGTAAATTGGAGATTATGATTTAAAACAATTCCATTATATCAATATAGAAAATATTTTCAACTTCCCGATTGTCGGGAAGTGATAGTAATCAGTCCGAAATCTAAGTTTTTGGTTTCGTCCTGTGACTGGTATTTTAAGTATACCAATATAGTTGGGGAATGAATATGTCGACAATTGCGGGAAGGATATCAAAGAGTGGGATAATTAGGAACGTACAGAGGTAGAGAGGGTAGCTAGGCGGACGAATTCCAGCCGAATATTTTTATGGGCTTAAAAATCAAACGAAGTCGAGCGCGTGCAGTAATTATTAGTCGCAAGTTCAATGATTGATAACTGTTGGGTTTGCTCATCACCATGGTTGCGTTCTTGAGCTGTACTGAAATACCAAATCGGGAAGTTTTGTTTGTGACCCGTATGGGGCAGACATATTTGCACACCACTGGTTGGTATAATTATTCTCCTGTCTCTGACGGACTCAGTGACAGAGCGTTATGAACAATTGAAATTGTTTATAATAGCATAAACATCGCATCAATTTTATGGAAAATCTAAACCCTCTGTAAGTTGCATGAAGCCGCTTCATTTGCGATGCCGATGACCTTGATTGTGCACTTCGTTCGGGAGAAATCAGTCGCCAAAAAATTGTCTACACAGACACACGCATAGACATTTGTTGGTAATTTCCCGGGAAGCATTTTGGTATACTTAAAATACCAATTCCGAATAAAGAGGCAAAGAATGGGCTTCGGAGACATTACAATAGCTTTCCGAAAAACCGGGAAGTTAAAAATCGATTCAGGGGTCAGTACTATAACCTCCCGAGAAATCGGGAAGTTAATGAGAATAGCCCATAACGATATATATGAAGGCCTACGACGGCTTGGTTGGTTACGGTGATGGATTCCTAACTCGGAGGTCCTGAGTTCGAATCCTAGCCGTGCTGATTGATACGAGCACCAATGTAATTTATTTATAAGTGCTTTGTTTACAAACACATCGTAGACCTCAGTCGCTGATTAGCAATTCGGTAGAGAGCATAAATATAGCGACGTTAAATAAAAAAAAAAAAAAAAAACTATATATATATGCGAGACTAATTTCACCCAAAATCTAATGCAAATCGTGGCTCCATGGAATCGGTGCCAGTGTGACTTCAATTACCTCGATGACTTCTTTCCCGAGAAAACTAATATCAAACTGTTCGGGACGCAAGAGAATACACGCACTTACATATTGAGAATTTGTTCGGAGCCCTTCTAATATATTTAAGAGACCGGTTACATAGCGAAACGATCTTGTCACATTTCGCGCTCATTTCAAGAACTTTCTGACGAGTCGGCGAGTTGAATTATCGAAGGTAGTTTTTCTAACTGGATCGTTCAGATAAACATTCGTAATGAAATTATCGTAAAATAGCCCATTCATATATTGTCATGTAACTCGTAGTTTCAAACTTTGTCTCATATAATTCTGGGTGAATATTATTGGCTTCAATGAAATTTCATGGTATTTCCGACCTTTCTGGATTATTTCAAACAAAATGTCTGTCTGTGTGTGTGTGTGTATGTAGCTAGGTATGTACGTGGTCCAATTTTTCATCCACGATTTCTCTCGACTGAATTATTCGACCGAGCTACTGAATGATTCAACCGAAGTATCTTCACGTAACTTAGATCTGATTAGTTTTCGGATGGAATTGGTCCATTACATATATTGTTATTAACAATGTAAATTGTTTATAATGTTCTACTGCATAAGCTATCAGAGTTACCGCAAAATTTATATAAGAAAAGTTGTTCCCCATATAAAAATATGTATTTTATACGGAATGCCTTTTTTCGATATTTTGCATAATTAAAGATGTATTGCAGTCTCAACAATTATGTATGTAATGGGAGAATAAATGAATCCAGCGCTGTCATGAACGTCTCAATCGGAGTATTTCGACGAGGAATCGGAGTAATTCGGAGAGAATGGAGCGCATTACATTTTGGATGGCATTCGTGCAGTAAATGCAATGTTATTAAAAATTGCAATTATTTATACTGTTCCACTGGGTAAAATATGGAAGTTGCGGGAAACTTGTCTCAAGAAAACTATTCCTTATATCAAAATACACATTTTATGTAGAATGACTTTTTTTCATAACTTGCATAATTACGGAGGTATGACCCTCTCACCAATTATGTATGTAATAAGTGAATGAATAAACTCAGCGCTGTCATGAATGCCTCAATCGAAGCATTTCCGTTCAGAATCGAGGGAATTACATTTTGGATGGCATTCGTGTGGTAAATGCAATGTTATTCACAATTGCAATTGTTTATACTATTCCACTGGGTAAAATATTAAAGTTATCGTCTTTATTACGGCCGCATTCTTATTGGCGTCTTACTCCCACTCAAGTAACGCCCATAAGTCTCATCCTCATGCTCACCATGCATCTACTCCAATATTCATCATTACTTGCTTCATTAATGACTCAGTTTAGAATTCGGAAATCTGCATGTTTTCAGTATGATACTACTGATTAACCGGGGTACATTGGAGAAGAATAAATTGAGTACGCTGTGCTGAAATACCAAATGGGGAAGTTTTGTTTGTGCCCCGAGTGGGGCACACACCACTAGTTGAATTAGGAGCAATTGGATACCAACTAATCGACGTAAACATTATTGGAACAGCAATCATCGTGAGCGTGCGCCTCGACATTATCTGATCATATTCCCGAATTAGTTCTACCCTCGATGATATCTAACATGGAGGAGAGGCCCAAGAGACTCACACTCATCAGCCTAAACATCCTTCCAAATGAAATTACGCAAAATGTAATTCGCTTTTACTGCAACAAATATTCGTTTGTTGGCGAAAATAAATTAAAACATCCAGTGCCATACATGAGTCAATAATCGCTATTTCCACTCCCATTACCTCGTAATCCGTATTTGTAATAAACCGGCGCTCCGCTAGACATCGAGGGGTGGATCCACCCTCTATCACAAGCCACATATGCTCCGTTCATGGAATATCATTGCTGTCCGTCAATCGGGCGGATAAAGGCAACTACAGTCGTCTCCTCCCGATTCTAGCCTAAGCATGCTAGCCACTTGCGGGGTGAATCTATCATTTATCCTTCCTGGATTGTTCTCTGTTCCACTCGTTGTACACGCATCCTCATACCCCAGCTTAATCCTGTTATGATTGTATCGGGGTGGCTCTTGCCCGTTCATGCATATCACGAATCGTCACTGCTTCTCTCTCCTTTCTTCTTAGAATTACTATATGTTCACAGACATGACTCGTAGGAAGTAAATAATTTCTGTTCTAAGCCATTGCAAACCATCATAGAAACTCTGTATCATAAGACATGAAATGTGTATTTTTAACTTCCTGATGGTGAGAGAAGTTATTGTTTTGAGCCGAAAATTGAAATGGTAAAATTTTACCCGATCTTCACGTTTCATGACACTTAAAAACGTTTCCGCCCTTTTTTAGCGCGATGTTTGTCTGTGTGTGTGTGTGGGTGTGTGTGTGTGTGCGTATGTGAGCAAAATTTTGTCGAACGATTTCTCCCAAGTAAGGGTTACTGATGTAAACAACATGGCCCAACATCGGGCCTTGATGTAGTCGCCGATCATCGCGCTCCCATTTTATGGCCGAAGATCGTGCCTTGATCTAGCCGCGAATCATTGCCATCCCATTTTATGGCCAAACAGTGGATGCCCATCATTGACACGTGATTGACGGGCCGATCATCGGGCCTCAGAACACTTGCCGATTATCAGCACCCCATAGAATGGCCGAACATCGGGCCTAAACCCACTTGCCGATCATCAATGACCAGTTCCGTGGCTTACGTATGACAATACCTCTAAATCTATTACTATTGATTTCACTTATTATTAATGTTATTTGCATTATTGTTTTTTAATTTTAAAGAACCTTGAAACGTGGCAAATAATCACAAAATTCCTAAAATTTTAAAGATTTTAGCGTTATGGACCTTATGAAGTCCTCTTCCTTTATACTATTGCATACTCTATTTTATTCATCCTCCAGTGATGACGCAGATGTACTGTGTTATTATTGATTTAAATTATCTTGAAAAGATCCATCAAAAAACTGGTATTTATGTTCTAAGAAATAGCAAAAATGCTTGACACTATCATTTTATAATGATTTTATTTTTATGTTGACTCGACTATAATGTTCATTCCGATGGAGATTAGAATGGCCGAGTCAAGTTTTGTTTTGAGTCGGTGTCTTGCGGACGCATGTCTATAGGTCTCTACGAAATATGAATTCCAAACGTACCGCGCTTACAGTACAGTGAATTTATAAATCTTGTCAAAGTTCTAGCACTAAAGTGTCAAACTTCAAAAATTTCAAACTTTCTCTGGCTCCAAAAACGAACGCCAAAATGACTCCTCCTTTGGAAGACCCAAAAGAAACTAAAAAAACCGTTATGAAATCGTCAACTAGTGTGAACTCTGAACCCGCTCGCCTCAACAAACCTTCGAACACTCCTGTCGAACCACAACAAGCTCAAAAACAAATATCAGTGCCTTCAATAGTTATTGAAAATGACGAATTGGAGACCAAAAAATTAATCCTTCCTGCAAGTCAACGCCTCAGATAAAAACTTCAGGATGAAATTCAATGGTAGTACTACCATCGTCCATCTACAATCGACGGAGGATTATAATAAAATTGCAAGTATGCTGAGAAGGCAAAATTTACATTTTTACAGTTTTACGGAGCACGAGATTGAAGCGGAAATATTCAAACACGGCATAAAGGTATTATAAGTACGGCAATTTTTGAAAACAAACAAGGACGGAGACAGCAAAGAGAATAGGCCACTACCGGTGTTTGCAATTATCTTTGGGCCCGATGTAACCTTGAGCAGCCTCGCTGCTATTGAAACCATTTTCTATCATACATTTAAGATAGAAAAATATATCAAAACCCAACAACCAACACAGTGCTACCGGTGCCAACAATTCGGACACGCTAGTCAGCACTGTAATTTAACTCCCAGATGTGTGAAATGCGCAGGTAAGTTGAGAAGTTGCTCGCGAACCCCATTTGCCAGCACCAAAAAGAGCAGAGTGGGAACTGCCCGCTACCCCACACTCAGGTACGATGCAAAACCTGGAAAGAAACATCCATTTCCTCCAGTCTCCTGCAGTCCTCGAATCTACGCCAATCTCTACTGCCACGAAGATGTCCAGGCCATCCTACGCTTCTTGTTTTCCAACGATGGAAACCTTAAGAACGAATGTTGACGCACCCACCGCTGAACCTAGGACCATTCCGATGGAGACTGACGATCCGCCATTACATTTAAGTACAAGTAAAAACTTTATTAATACAGTGACACAAGTCCTTGATGACCTAAAATCCCTTAGCATTCTCGAAAACCTCTCAGAGATTAAGAAAATGATCTCTAAAATCCAAAGAGCTGACACCCCCTTGATAAAATCACAATCATCGCATCCTATGCATACCTGTTCGAATCCACCGCTGAACCACCCACGATCCTCCTACAAACATAATAAATATCTTAGCCATTAACATTTTTGCGCTCAAACTCAGTCTGATACCGGTACCCGCAAAACACTTTGAGCGAATAATTCTATTACGTCTCATAAAATCTATCGATGAGCTACACTTAATACCTGCAAATCAATTCGGTTTCCATTCAGAACACTCGACCTGCCACCAATTGGTCAGAATCACAAATGACATAAAATCCGCGAAAGACCGGATAGAAGATACCGTTCTTCTCCTGGACAGCGAGAAGGCTTTTAACTCTGTATGGCCCATAGGCCTTATATCTAAACTCGACAGCTCAAATGTACCTAAATATTTATGTCCAATTCTACTATCATATCTTTCAAATAGATATATTCAAGTTAGAGTCAAATCACTACTTTCCGATAAAACTCAAATTGGCGCGGGAGCCCCACAAGGGTGTATCCCCTCCCCTGTACTATTCAACCCGTACATCGCTTCTGTTTTTAACAGAATTCCTAGAAATATATTCTTTGCAGGCTATGCTGATGACATTGCTTTGTACTCAGCTAGCAAATCGATCAACAAAGCTATTAGAAGAATAGAAAATGCTGCTTCTCTCACAATCAGTGAATTAACGAAATGGAAAATTCAAGTGAATGCTGCTAAAACAGAAGCCATCTTATTTACTAGCTCCAAGGCCAAGCCGACTTTAACTATTCGTAGCGATAAGATCACACCAACCGACTCTGTAAAGTATTTAGACTTACACATCGATTCCAAACTCCTGTGGAAAAAGCATATATCTGAAATCAAGGTCAAGACTAAAGTTATCCTAGTAAGATTGTATAATTTGCTAAAATCACCCGCGCTCAGTGAATCCCTGAAACTTACTCTCTACAAAGGGTTAATTAGGCCCATTATCATCTATGGTTGTCCTGCCTGGCACAATGCAGCGAAAATGCACTTGAATCATCTTCAAGTAGTTCAAAATAAATTCCTACGAATAATAGGAAATTTTAAAACAAGAACGACTATTCTGGAAATACACGAAACGCTCGGCATGATAACCATAGGCGAATTTATCGATAGAATAAATGAGACATTTAAATTTAAGCTACAATCCCATCCTAATCCCCAGCTCCAAAACATCAATATTGACATAAAATCCAATTGGTCCCGCTGACCACCTGTTTTGTCCCACCTTTCCATATATCCTTTTCTCTCCCGCCCCTCATGCACCCATTACTTATAAGGTTTTTTAGAAGTCATTTTTCCTTATATCGAGTCATCATGTAAATAATCACAAATAGCTGTAATAATGAAAAATTAGGTTACACTTCTTTCAAATTAGACATACAGCCAACGGCTGGTGATCTAGAACGTAGCACTTAAGATATTAATACTGTATATAGTATGTATATATGACAAATGTTAATAAACAATTTTCAAGTCAAGTCAAGTCAAGAAAGGCCGAGTGGGCTAATCACGCAGTCTTAGCGCTGTTCCTTGGGTTCCTCAGTTCAAATCCCCGACAGGATGAGAATTTTTTCAAATTGTCTGATGAACGTATTCAGTGGAGTGTATCGTCCTCAAGCCCCCTAACGAATCAGCGACGTCAAAATTGATAATTAACAAAAAAAAAGTTTATTTACTTTTGTTGTTTCCGCGTCAGTTTTGATTCGATTGTCGACCACATTTTTGGGCCGATAGTGTGGCCAAGGAGTGGGCATATATTGGCAGTTTCAACATGCCACGTAACATTCCAACATTGCCCGGTTCATCGGGCGATCATCGATGCCGTTCATCGGTTTCTCGGCGCCGATTTTGGCCCGATGTTCGGCCGCATAGTTCAACCCTACATGGTCTCTTGAACAAATTATCCGATTTGGGTTTTCTTATACTCATTCGATAGCTTTCCGCCTAGGATAGACCTGATTACATTTCAACCATAATCGAGCCCGCAATTTTTTAGTTATTAACAAATTGAATTGTTTATATCGCTGCATCGTGGAAACGGTTAAAGATACCAAACACATTATTAACTGAAAGTTGTTCCACATACAAAAATACATATTTAAAGTAGTATAACTGTTTGTTGTAACACTGATAGTTAATGATTATGAACAAATTTAATTGTTCAGACCGCTCTATCGCAAGAACGGTTGGAGATCCGAAACAAAATGTCCAACGAAAGTTATTCCACACGTCAAAATACACATTTGATATTTCATGACTTCCTTTGCTAACATCCATACTTAATGGTTATTAACAAAAGGGATTGTTAAACGGTTAAAACGGTTAAAAATACGAAACAAATTAGTTAATGAAAATTGTTCTACACAAAAAAATACATATTTGATGTTGTATAAGTTGGTTTGCTAACGCGGATAGTTAATTGCTATTAACAAATCCAATTGTTCAGATGGCTCTATCGCAAGAACGGTTCGAGATACGAAACAAAAGGTCCAATGAAAGTTGTTCCACACGTAAAAATACGCATTTGATGTTGCACGCCTTCTTTTGCCAACATCCGTAGTTAATTGTTATAACCAAATTGCATTATTTATCAAACTACTACCTATTAAGAATTATATAATTTTTGGAAATTTGGAAATGTTGAAACGTCTAAAAAGTCCATAATTTCAGACATGAATCGAAATTTTGGATATAACATATACGGGACAACGATCGGGAAATTATTAGTTCGTTTATTACATCAGAAAACGTCCCGTTTATTACATCAGAAAAAAATCAAAAAACTTTTTGAAAAAAATGGGCCAAGTACACTTTTTGATGTGGCGTACCGGCCACCAGAAAAGACGATTTCAATGACGACGGCATGTCTTCGATTTCATTCATTGAAAAAACAAATCAAAAAGAAGCACCAAGCGGATAAATTGCATAGCATTCCCTGATCAAGTACTTAATTTGGACATAACATACAAGTAAAAAAAAAACAGAAACATCGATGCAGAAAAAAAAATGGTGCAAAATGGCGTCAATTTTGCTGGCTCATGTGAACCACTCCTCAGGCTCAATAAATGTCTTCAAATTGAGGTATGGCTATTTGGTCTGAGCAAACCAACAGATATTGTTTGGCATTGAGAGTGGTCACCTCAGATGACAATAATAATTGTTAATTAATTAATTATGGTTTGTTAATCAACGTTTGTGTACTTCTATGTCGTGAGGAAAAGTCCAGAGTGGCCTTTCTGGAGGTCCACCGATTTTTTCCAAGTTTTCTTACATTCAAAAAGGCCACCATCACCTCAGATGACAATAATAATTGTTGATTAATTAATTATGGTTTGTTAATCAACTTTTGTGTACGTCGTGACAAAACTCCAAAGTGCCCTTTCTGAACGCCCACTATTTTTTCCAAGTTTAGTGACATCCAGAAATGCTACCATCACCTCAGATAACAATTAAAATTGTTAACTAACTAATCCTGATTTCCTCTCACTCCTTCCAGGCGTATTTTCCATTGAATCTGTAAAAATGGTCCAACGTTATCTCGGATTTTGGATGTGAATATAGTATTTATTGTTTAACCCATCAAACTCAAAATTTGGAGTTGATTTTGACAGCTAACCTCTGTCGCTCGAGCGCATTTTCGGATTTCCGCCTCTCTCACTTGGCCTCACTCCCACTCCTCGTTCAGCATAGACTCCAGAACTGTAGAAGCCATCAGTAAAAATTGCACTTGACCATAGTTAACACATTTTTTTAGCGTTAATAATATTTTACCATTGTGTACCATTGAATTCTCTACACAACTAATTTTTTCAGATTTTTTGAATCAATCCCCCCCCCCCCCCCCGCTAATTATAGGTCATTTTTTCATTAATTGTTTTTGTAAAAACTACGCATACCAAAAACTTATAAGTAACATACCATTGTTCACCATCGAAAAAGGAAGAGATACCGATATGATTGTTTTACTTATCTTCCAACCCCCCCGCTAACTATGGTGAAGTTCGTTTGTCGGCTAACTACATACGAATGGATCCGGGGGTTTGCCTGTCTCCAAATATCTCCGGGAAAGAATATGTTTATTATTATTAATTTTTTATGATTATAATAATGCACTCCCAAATTCTAAAAATGATTTTCCTATGACCACTAAAGTCTCCTTCATCGAAGGCATTTTTCAAAAATATTTTTCAATGATGACTTCTGCTAAAATTTGTCAATTTTGCAAAATAATTTATTAAATGATAACTAATGGTTCCTAAATTGCAATGAATGTCTTCTAAATTAGACCAGACTAGCACGTAATATTTATGAACAAAAGAGGGAGAAAAGTTTGAGAAAAGAAAAAAATTTCTTCCAAGTGCACAGTGCCGTTTGTTTTAATTCCTTGCTCACAATTTATTTAATGTCACTTAAACGTAATTTTGTAATATAACGTTTTCACTTAAATTCACTTAACCTTAATGATAGTTTTATAATATACTGTGATGTGATGTCACCAAACCAGCTCAGGTCAGTACTACCAACGTGACATTAAGTGTGGACGTATTACATATATATATACTTTTGAGATAATAAATCTCGACAATTGACCGTAGCAAAGCACGTGTTTTAACCGAAATAGGGCACTAAAAATTTCAACGAGGGTGCCATTACAAAGCTGATAGCTACCTTATATGATAAAAGTCGGGTTAGTTTTGCAGGAGGTGGTCGGAATATGATTTATTTGGATTAATATACTTTTGGAGGTGGTGGAGGAGGTATTTGCTTCCTGTATATGATACGTGTAGCGACCGGGCAAGTGGAGAGGGGCGATAGAGCGGGAGATTTGGTTTGGATTTGAATGAAAAAGTGAACTTGGCTACCGCGTATCTTGATATATGACATATGTTAATAGCCAATTTTCGAGTCAAGTCAAGTGCGGTGGCGGAGTGGTCAAGGTGTGAGATTAGAGATTGGGGAAACATGGGATCGATTCTCGTCGAGGCATTTCTTTTTTCGAGTTGGAGATGAAAATTAGGCTATAATTATGCATGCTCAAGTTAAAATCCAGCGTTAATAACTTATTTTTGTAATTAATTTAAAGGAAATCTTAGCTAATTGAGCCCCGGCGTAAACTTGGGCCGCGATCGATAGCGAGCACCGGACCGGCATTATCATCCAGGCCTCGGCACTAAAATCGGCCTATCTCGACCCAGAAGCTCGGCAATATTGGCTTCGAGCTTTGGCCGATCTGGCCACCCTGTACGGGTTAAAGCCCTAGTTTGATAATGAAATGACAAATTTGGATTTTGGGGGCATTATAATAACTTCACGAGAAATCGGGAAGTTGAAAATCGATTTCGGGGTCATTACAATAACTCCTGCAAAATCGGGAAGATTTCTATATAAAAAAAAAAAAAAAAAAAAGCACGGTATCCGGAATCGAACCGGAGTTCCGCTGTTATTTGTGTTCGCTTAACAGAGATTGCATACATGTTTATTCAACTGGCCATACCTCCTTAATTATGCAAATTATGGAAAAAAGTCATTCTACATAAAAGATGTATTTTCATACAAGGAATGATTCTCTGTTAAGAAGTTTCCCATAACTTTAATATTTTACCCAGTGGAACAGTATAAACAATTCCAATTGTTAATAACTCTGCATATACTGCACGAATCTTATCCAAAGTGTTAACCGCTCGATTTTGCGCGGAAACGCTTCGATTGGAATCGTCGTGACAGCCCTGTGTTCATCCGTTCACTCAATACAGACATAATTGCTGAGACGGTCATAACTCCTTAATTATGCAAATTGTCAAAAAAAGTAATTCCACATAAAATACGTATTTTTATATGAGGAACAACTTTTCTCATATAAATTTTACGCTAACTCTAACAGTTTGTGCAATAGAACATTATAAACAATTGAAATTGTTAATAACAATATATATACTGCACGAATTTCACCCAAAATCTAATTACCTCTAAGTTACATAGAAACGCTTCGATTGTGACCTTAATAACTTCCATCGTGATATTCGTTCGTGAGAAATCCAGGATGAAAATTTGTACACATACGGACAAACAGACACACACACACATACAAATTGGTAGAAACCTAACTCCCGAAACCAAGGGTGCCAAGGGTGGGCTCCCTATAACAGCCTACATATTAAAGAAGAAACCATGGCCAAAGTACAACCATTGGAAAAATGATTACGGTGCAGGGGAGGGATACCCCAGTACCGGCGGGTGAGAGTGCCGAAGCAGGCTCGAGCTCGTCGAGATCCGACTACTGCAGCCCTCAAGAGGTGGACCACTTGGCCTCTGATGGGTCTACTACCCCAAGTGAAGAACTTCTGAAGAAAAGGCAAGCTGAAATGGTTAAGATTGATAACCTTTTAAAAGACTTGTTGGAGTATATCACTCCGAAGGCAAACGTTCACAAGCACATTAAGTTGCAAGTCAATAAGATGAAAAGCAGTTATGACCGTTTCGTGGCACTTGACAAAAAAGTGATCCCACAACCAATGGTGCAGACTGCTGACGCCCAAACTTCACCTCACCTAAGTGGGCAGCCGAAGAGAAAAGATATCTCACCTCTGGAGGAGAGAAAACTTCCACGACAGGTGAAAAGAAGGAAGGAAATGACCTTGGAGAACTCTGAGACTGCAAACTCAACCGAGGCCACGGAGAATGACCGAGTAGTTCGAAACCCTACTATCCAGAACTTTACCTCGGATACGGGCGAAAGTTCCAGTTGGACAAAGGTCCAAAGGCAGGGAAAAGTGGCGAAGACACACCAGAATCAGCCTCGGACGAAGAAGAAAGCAGTAATCCGCCCTGATGCGCTAATTATTCGTCCCACGGGGAAGGATACGTACGCTGAAATATTAGGACGTATAAAGAAAGACCAAGGTGTCTACGCGGCTAGCTCATGCGTGGACAAAATCCGTAAAACAGCCTCCGGAGATGTTCTTTTAATTCTAGTGATAGGAAAGAAGGACGAAGGGGTTGAGCTGGAGAAGGCACTAGTTGGAGCCCTCCAAAACGAAGCTAAGGTGTTCAATAAGGGACCTCAACAGGAACTCGAAATCAAAGACCTCGATGACGTCACTACCAAAGAAGACATACTTGATGCCCTGAGGAAAGCTGATGGCGCAGATAGTGATATCTCATTAAGTGCCATCAAGTCTCTTCGCAAGGCCTACAGAGGAACACAATCTGCTACGGTGGTACTCCCTGACGCTACTGCAAGAAATATACTGAGTAAGGGTAGTAAAATACGAATAAGCCTGGTATATGCTCGCATCGTGACAGTGGTAAGGCCCATCAAATGCTTCAAGTGTTGGCACTACGAGCATCTTGCCGTCAATTGCAAGAGCTCCATTGACCGATCAGACCTGTGTTACAAATGCGGCGAAAAAGGGCACAGAAGCGCCGATTGTAAAGCGTCTCCAAAATGCGTTCTATGCGTATAACTGGAGCCCACGAAAGACAATGCCCATGTAACTGGTAGTATCAAATGTCCAGTCTACCAGGGTGCACTCCAGAAGATCCGTACACAGTCATAGTGCGGGTGTTACAGGTGAACCTGGCTCACTGCACCACAGCACACGATCTGCTGACGCAGACGGTTCGAGACCTGAAAATTGATGTTGCCGTCATTTCGGAACCTTACAGGAACCTATATACCCAAAACTGGGTTACTGATACTAGCAATAAAGCCGTCATTTGGTCCTGCGGTGCTCTGCCGCTTGAAGCATATGACGGAGACCAACAGTCTGGATTCGTTGTGGCCAAGGTGAATAGTATCTATCTTTATAGTTGCTATGCACCACCAAGGCTTTGCTATGAAGACTTGCCAGCATTCCTAGATAGACTCGTCGTGGATGCAAAACAGCATTCCCCAGTGGCAATTGCGGGAGACTTCAACTCTTAGGCAGTCGACTGGGGCAGCAAGGAGACGAATCAACGAGGACGGGCTTTACTGGAAGCCATATCGACCCTAGATGTTGTCCTATTGAACGATGGAAACAAACCGACATTTCGCAGAGGACAAGCGAGCTCATGTATAGATCTCACCTTCGTCAGCAGCAGCCTGATGAAAGGAAACTGTGCATGGGAAGTATCCGAGATCTACACTGACAGTGATCATCAGGCAGTACTCTGGGAGGTGTCGGTTGATTGGAGATCCGCACCCACACCGGAAAGAACAAATGGAGTCGGCTGGAATGTGCGAAAATTTGACATTGCGACCTTCCTTATGGCACTGAAGACTGCCCGATTAGACAGTAAGAATGCCACAGGAAAAGCAGACGAAACCATGCGGAGAGTCACCGACGCCTGCGATGCCACTATGCCCAGGAAATTTAGTGGAAACCGACGGCCACCGGTGTATTGGTGGAGCGGTGAAATCGCGACCCTCCGCAGGGAATGTTTCGCAGCGAGGAGAGCTTGGCAACGCGCAAGGAAGAAGTCCAACCCCGAAAGTCTCGAAGTGGAGTTTAAAGCCGCTAAGCGTAAGCTCACTAAGGCCATAAAGCTTCGCAAACGAGACTGCTGGAACGAACTGTTGGAGGAAGTGGAGAAGTATCCTTGGGGCAGACCGTACAAGGTGGTTATGACGCGAGTCAAGAGCCAGCCGATGCCATCACCAACCTGTCCTAGGCTCCTGGAGAGAATTGTCTCAGTCTTATTCCCCCAGCAAATGAGTGTGACTGAAAAGCAGGTGGAGGGTGCTATTATCGACGGAATACCGCCGATTACAGCTGAGGAACTATTGCAGGCCTGTAGTAGAGTGGGCAACAACAAGGCCCCCGGTCTCGATGGTGTGCCAAATATAGCGTTGAAAGTCGCCATCAATGCAGCACCCGGCATGTTCCTCGAAATGTATAATACATGCATCCAGGAAGGTATTTTCCCCAGCAGATGGAAGCAACAGAGACTCGTACTTATCGCCAAGGGGAAAAAGCCACCGGACGAGCCATCATCATATCGTCCACTCTGTATGCTGGATACGGCGGGCAAGATCCTGGAATGCATTATACATCAGAGAATTGAGGCAGTGGTGGAACCCCTATTGGCCGAAGCTCAATACGGTTTCAGACGACGACGATCCACGTTGGATGCTATAGACCTGGTGGTCAAAACAGCAAAAAAAACAATCGATGGCAGGCGATGGAAAGGAGGTACATAGCAGTATTGCTTGGTTGTTACCCTGGACATCAAAAGTGCCTTCAACTCGGTACGGTGGGATCCCCTCCTCGCGGCATTGTCGAAGCTGCAAGTACCGGCATATTTGCAAAAGATGGTAGGTAACTACTTTACCGACAGAGTACTCAGATATGACACAGAGGTTGGTCCTAAAACATATAGGGTGACTGGGGGGGTACCTCAAGGCTCAGTGTTGGGTCCTCTTTTGTGGAATATCGTATATGACGACTTGCTCAAAATAGCATTACCGGCGGGGGCCAAACTCGTAGCTTTTGCGGATGACGTAGCCATCGTCATCGTGGGCAAACACCTTTCCACGCTCCAGCTCATTTTCGAGAATGTTTTTAACACGATACGACAATGGATGGACTCGATTGGGTTACAACTTGCGGAGCATAAGGCTGAGGCACTCCTCATTACGAGCCGGAAGAAAATAGAGACAATTCCACTGCAAGTCGGTGAGCACGAAATAATTTCCCAGCCCTACATACGGTACCTGGGAATTATGATTGATGCCCGACTTAGTTTTAGACAGCAAGCTCAACATGCAAGCAGTAAGGCAGGAGCAGTGAAGACTGCTCTTGCAAGACTTATGCCAAATGTTGGAGGGCCAAAACAGAGGAGAAGGCTCCTGCTATCATCAGTTGTCACGTCGGTATTAACATATGGTATTCCTATATGGAGTGACGCATTACGAAGCCAAGCATCTCGGCGGCAAATTGTTCCAGTCTACAGGCTGAGTGCCCTTAGAGTGGTCAGCGCATACCGCACAGTATCGAACGATGCTGTGTGTGTCATTGCTGGGATGCTACCTTTTGAAGTGCTAGCGGAAGAGCGTAGGCGACTCTACACACGCAAAACATCAACTGAGCTGAGCTCAGCGGAACTGAGGACAGAAGAACGAAACCACAGCATCCATCGATGGCAGCTGCAGTGGGACGCCTCGAGCAAAGGCCGGTGGACTCACCGACTTATTCCGAAGCTAGATGTTTGGCTTGACCGACCACATGGACAAGTCAATTACTACCTAACCCAGATGCTCTCAGGACACGGGTGCTTTCGGGAATATCTTCACAAATTTAAGCACGAGGATTCTCCGGATTGCCCAAAGTGTCCGAGAATGAAGGAAAACGCGGAACATGTTCTCTTTACGTGTCCGCGTTTCGACGTCCAACGAGCTGTATGGGAAAATAGCGCAGGCAAACCTATCAACGGGGGAAATCTTGTGGAAGTTATGCTGTCATCAGAGGCGGCATGGAACGCGACAAGCGACTTCGCAATGGAGGTTATGCAGGAGATGCGCCGCGAGGAGCAGTTGCGGAAAAATCCAGAGTAAACGGAGGATCTTCTTACCGTTAACGAGCGGAAAGGATTCGCTACTGAGGAAGCCAAGGCTATCGACCCCTACACAACGAAGTATTGCTCAGCAGATGTTCCGTCGTGGTCTGGGGACCAACCGAACTGTATTGTATGTGACAAAGGGTATTGTCCTTTGCACGTTATGTTTTATTTGTTAATTTTGTAAGTTTGTTCAATAAAGGAAAAAGTAAGAAAAAGAGGAAGGAAAGAGAAAGAAGGAAGTGTGAGGAAGGAGGTTGACTTCCTTCTTTCTCTTTTTCTTTCAAAAAAAAAAAAAAAAAAAAAAAAAAAAAAAAAAAAACACACACACATACAAACACGCACACACACACACATACATCGTCTCAGAAATTGTTGGGGATCATTTTGGTATACTTAAACCACCATTTCCTAGGCGGGAACAAAAATTTCGATTTCGGGGGCAATACAATAACTTCCCGAAAAAGCGGGAAGTTAAAAGTGCAACTATGTTCTAACACATTTCAAAAGTTTTGAATAATTTGTGCACTTTAAAAAAATTAGTAGGTAGTATCAAAAATTTGCAGTTTTCTAATTTTAGAACGTCAATGTATAACAAATTGCACGATTATCTTATATATATAGATATCTTAATAATATATGTATCTTTTGTAATGTTTTGGATGGCTTTGAAATGCTAATGCCTGCGCCCATATAACTTCACTCACTTGTCACATTTGAAACACTTTTGGCAGATGTGTTTTTTGTTCGTTCCTTTTACATCTCCTTTGCGAAATTGTAAACAAGGCTTTGGAAACGGAACGAAAAGCAAACCAGATTGGTGATTTTTTGGTACGTGTGTCACTTCTACACAAGCCGTAACAACATCTCTTTTTGGCCCCTATGTGAGGTTCTCCTCTTCGCTTCTCCATTCGATTCAATTTTTAGTAGCACAAGGACAATATATCTTCAGCTTTGAGATGCAAAATAACTGCGTTGAACAATAAATCATATTTTTTTAACTTCGCGATTTTTCGTGAAGTTATTGTAATGCCCCCAAAATCCAAAGTTGTAATTTCATTATCTAACTAGGGCTTTAAGTATACCGAAATGATTCACGTCAAATTCTAAGTTTGGGTCTGTGTGTGTGTGTTTTTTTTTGTTTTTAGAAAAACGAGAAAGAAGGAAGCCAACCTCCTCCCTCACGCTTCCTTCTTTCTCTTTCCTCCCTTTTTTTTAGTAAATCTTTGTTTAAAATCTCGCATGATTTTAGAGCCGGGTGGGCGGGAGGGAAGGTTTAGGTTTAGAGATAATTGGTAAAATGAAAAATACACTAAGTTCGAATAATTTGCCGTATAATTTCACGATTACACTCGATGATTGTCTGAATAAATAACACAAAAACAGATAAAGTTCTCTAGTGGACTGTATAGAAAATAAGATGAGTGACCGAGTAGTAATGATGATATTCCGATAAATGAGATAATTTCCCGTTGAGGTTCGACGGTGTACTGGCCATGCCGGCTCATACGACAAAACTCGTGTGTACCCAGCGGTGGCCGGAGATTCCCGAGATGCCCCGTGACGTATGACCGAAAACGGGGCAGTAATTTGAACAATCTTTATTGAAACAAAACAAAAAAATTACAACTGAAAATAACAAATTAAAGAAAAAACAAGGGACAATAAACCTTGGCCGAAACTAGTAGAAGGACAACCTTCTATTTCCCAGTATCCGCAGATCACGACGGAACATCTGCGAAGCAATACTTCGTTGCGTAGGGGACGACAGCCGCGGCTTCCTCCGTAGCGAACCCTTTCCGGTCGTTCACGGTAAGAAGATCCTCCGTTTACTCCGGATTTTTCCGAGACTGTTCCTCGCGGCGCAGCTCCGGCAGAACCTCCATTGCGAAATCGCTGGTCGCGTTCCATGCTGCCTCTCATGACAGCATAACCTCCACAACATTTCCAGCGTTAATGGGTTTGCCTGAGCTCTTTTCGCATATAGATCGTTCTACGTCGAAAGTCGGATATGCAAAGAGAACAGGCTCCGCGTTTTCCAGAAATCCCGGACACTTTGGGTAATCTGGGGAATCCTCATGCCTGAATTTGTGAAGATATTCCCGAAAGCACCCGTATCCGGTGAGCATTTGGGTTAGGTAGTAATTGACTTATCCATGTGATCGGTCAAGCCAAACATCTAGCTTCGGAGTAACCCGATGAGTCCACCGGACTTTGCTCGAGGCATCCCACTGTAGCTGCCATCGTTGGATGCTGTGGTTACGTTCTTCTGTCGTCAGTTCCACTGGGCTCAGCTCAGTTGATGTTTTGCATATGTAGAGTCGCCTGCGCTCCTCCGTTAGAACTTCAATAGGTATCATCCCAGCAATGACACATACTGCTTCGTTGGATACTGTGCGGTGTGCGCCAGCTACTCTAAGGGCACTCAGCCTGTACACTGGAACAACTTGCAGTCGTGCTGCTTGATTGCGTAGTGCATCAATCCATATGGGGATACCATATGTTAATACCGACGTGACAATTGATGATAACGAGAGCCTTCTCCTCTGTTTTGGCCCTCCAATGTTCGGCATGAGTCTTTGCAAGGGCAGTCCTCACTGCACACGCCTTACTGCTTGCATGTTGGGCTTGTTGTCTAAAACTGAGTCGGGCATCAATCATAAATCCTAGGTAGCGAATATAGGGCTGGGAAGTTATTTTGTGCTCGCCGACTTGCAGCCTGATTATCTCCAGTTTCTTTCGGCTGGTGATGAGTAGTGCCTCAGTCTTATGCTCTGCCAGTTGTCGACCAGCCGAGTGCATCCATTTCCGTATCTTGTTAAAAACATTTCCAAAGATGAGCTGAAGCGTGACTAGGTGTTTTGCCACGATGGTTATAGCCACGTCATCTGCAAAAGCCACGAGCTTTGCCCCCGTCGGCAATGACAGTTTCAGCAGTTCGTCGTACACGATATTCCACAGAAGGGGTCCCAACAGCGAGCCTTGAGATACACCCCCGTCACCTTATATGTTTTGAGTCCTATTTCTCTGTCATCTTTAAGAATTCTGTCGGTAAAGTAATTTCCTACCATCTTTTGGAGATATGCCGGTACTGATAGCTTCGATAATGAAGCCAAAATCGAATCTCACCGTAGAGAGTTGAAAGCGTTCTTGACGTCCAGAGTAACAAACAAACAGTATTGTTTCGTACCTCCTTTTCATCGTCCGCCCTCAATCGCTCTCTTCGCTGTTCCCCTCACGACGTCAGTAGCATCCCACGTAGATCGTCGTCGCCGGAAACCATATTGAGCGTCGGCCAACAGGGGTTTCACCGCTGCTTCAATTCTCTGGTGTACTATGCGCTCCAGAATCTTGCCCACCGTATGCAGCATACAGAGTGGACGATATGATGATGAATCGTCCGGTGGCCTTTTCCTCTTGGGGAGAAATACGAGTCTCTGTTGTTTCTATCTGCTGGGGAAAATACCTTCCCGTTTGCACGTATTATACATTTAGAGAAACACTGCGGCTGCTGCATTGATGGCGACCTTCAACGCAATATTTGGCACACCATCGAGACCGGGGGCCTTGTTGGTGCCCACTCTATTACAGGCCTGCAATAGTCCCTCAGCTGCAATCGGCGGTATTCCGTCGATGATAGCGCCGGCCATGTGCTTTTCAGCCACACTCGTTTGTTGGGGGAATAAGACTGAGACAATTTTTTGCAGAGGCCTAGGACAGGTTGGTGATGGTGTCGGCTGGCTCTTGAGTCGCGTCATAACCACCTTGTACGGTCCGCTGGAAGGACCCTCTTCCACTTCCTCCAACAGCTTGTTCCAGCAGTCTCGTTTGCGAAGCTGTATGGCCTTGGTGAGCTTACGCTTAGCCGCTTTATACTTTAGTTCAAGGCTTTCGGAATTGGATTTCTGCACGTTGCCAAGATCTTCTCGCTGCGAAGCATTCCTTGCGAAGCACAGCTATTTCATCGCTCCACCCATACACCGGTGGCCGTCGGTTTCCACTGACATTCCTGGGCATACTCACGTTGCAGGCATCGGTGACTCTCTGCATGACTCCATCCACTTTTTCGGTGGCATTTCTAAGAACTACTGAGGCGATCTTTAATGCCACAAGAAAACTGGTGATGTCGAATTTGTGGGCGCGGATCTTCAATCAACCGACGCATCCCAGAGTACCGCTCGATGATCACTGGCAGTATAAATCTCGGATACGTCCCATCCACAATTGCCTTTGAGCAAGCTACTGCTGACGAAGGTGAGATCTATAATGGAGCTCGCTTATCCTCTGCGAAATGTTCGTTCATTTCCATCGTTCAATAGGATGACATCTAGAGTCGACATGGCTTCAAGTAAAGCCCGTCCTCGCTGATTGGTCTCCTTGCTGCCCCAGTCAACTGCCCAGGAATTGACATCTCCTGCAATTGCTACTGGGAAGTGCTGCTTCGCATCCACCACGAGCCTATCTAGGAATGCTGTGAACTCTTCATAACAAAGACTTGGTGGTGCATAGCAGCTATACAGATAGATACCATTGACCTTGGCCACAACAAATCCAGACTGTTTGTCAACGTTATATGCTCCAAACGGCAGGGCACCGCAGGACCAAATGACGGCTTTATTGCTGGTATCGGTAACCCAGTTTTGGGTATATAGGTTCCTGTAAGGTTCCGAAATGACGACAACATCAATCTTGAGGTCTCGAACCGTCTGCGTCAGCAGATCGTGAGCTGTGGCGCAGTGAGCCAGGTTCACCTGTAACACTCGCAATATGACTGTGTACGAATTTTCTGGAGTGCACCCTGGTAGACTGGACATTTAATGCTACCAGTTACATGGGCATAGTCTTTCGTGGGCTCCAGTTTTACGCATAGGACGTATTTCGAAGACGCTTCACAATCACAGCATTTATGCCCTTCTTCGCCGCATTAATGGCACAGGTCTGATCGGTCAATGGGGCTCTTGCAATCAACGGCAAGATGCTCGTAGTGCCAACACTCGAAGCACTTTAGGGGCCTTACCACTGCCACGATGCGAGCATATACCAGGCTTATTCGTATTTTACAAGCTTTACTCAGTATATTTCTTGCAGTCGCGGCAGGGAGTACTACTGTGGCCAATTGTGTCCCTCTGTATGCCTTGCGAAGAGACTTGATGGCACTCAATGAGATATGAGTATATGTACTATCAGCTTTTCTCAGGGTCCCGAGTATGTTTTCTTTCGTACCGACGTCATCGAGGTGTTCAATTTCAAGTTCGTCTTGAGGTCCCTTATTAAACACTTTGGCTTCGTTTTGGAGGGCTCCAACTACTCCCTTGCCTAGCTCAACATCTTCATCCTCATTTACTCTCGCAAGGATTACGAGAACGTCACTGCAAGCTGTTTTACGGATTTTGTCCACGCATGAGCTAGCCGCCTAAATACCTTGGTCCTTCTTTATCCGTCCCAATATTTCCGAGTAGGTAACCTTTCCCGTCGGGCGAATAATTAGAGCATCAGGGCGGATTGCTGCTTTCCTCTTCGACCGAGGTTTAGTCTGCGTAGTACCGCTAAGGTGTTGGGACGGGTCCTGCTTTTTTCTCCGTCTCTTGGCTTTCTCCCAGGCGCTTTCATCATCTTCTGTTGCAGAATTCGATGCTTCTTCCATGGTCCTGTTTCCATCTAACCGGGTTCTATTTTTTTACGAGCTTCTCCACATCAATGGACGACGTTGGTGCTACCTCATCGTCGGCACTCTTAAGCTTTTTGCCCGGTGTGTCATCAGGTGGTATGCTCTCCTTTCTTTTGTCCCGTTGTGTCGGTTTCTCCTCAGATGTCTAAGGTTTTTCAATGGACTTATGGCAACTCCCTAGGCTTAACTGGAATAATCTAGGACCTGGAGGGGTGAGCCATTCAACTGTTGGCAAGGGTGTTTTGCCTGCCCCTGTCTCCGTCATGGATCTTATTCGCTTTGCGGCAATTTGGATCTTCTTAGCCAGGTTTCTCTTCTCTTTATTGATGGTGCTCCTGTTTTTATCTGTGAGAGAATTCACTAGCGTTAGCAGATCATTCTCGTACAGGTCCCATGTGCTCTGCAAAGTAGGTACAGTTCCACTTGTAGCATTAAGGGCCAAATGGGCCACCCAGGGATGACCAAGTGATGGTTGGCTCTTCCCACAATCCGAGGAGCCAGCGCCGGCCATCAGGGCTTTCACCTGGTCGGAGCTGATGGCGGAATATCCCTTTTGAGGGTTGTCCGCGTGGAATAATATTGTTTTATCGTCACTGTTCATATTTGCTTCATGGGCTGTTATAGGGAGCTCACCCTTCGTTTCGGGAGTTTGGTTTCTCTCATGTGTGTGTGTGTATGTGTACGTATGGATGTGTACAAAATTTTGTGCAACGATTACTCATGAACGAATAAAGTTATGGAAGTTCAGAAGGTCGCATTCGAAGCGTTTCTATGTAACTTAGCGCTGATTAGATTTTGGGTGAAGTTGGTGCAGTATATATATTGTTATTTACAATTTCAATTGTTTATAATTTTCTATTGCATAAACTATTAGAGTTAGGTTAAAATTTATATGAAAAAAGTTGTTCCCAATATAACAATACGTATTTTATGTAGAATTACTTTTTTCGACAATTTGCATAATTGAGGAGGTATGACCGTCTCAGCAATTATGTTTGTAATGAGTGAACAAATGAACACAGTGCTGTTATGACAGTCCCAATCGAAGCCTTTCCGCGCATAATCGAGCGGTTGACAATTTGGATGGGATTCGTGCAGTATCGTCGCACACTCGGAGGCTAATATCAATGATGGTTCGACTAAAAATTAAAAAAAAAAGCAAACCTTGACGAATTGTACTTATTTTATGCTGATCCATTTTTGTGGGATACTTTTCATAAATACCATATTGAACAATCACTACCATTACCATTGGTTATGGTGATAGCGACAATTCCGACACAAGGTTTCCTAGGTGCAGTCAAAGTGACAATATATGCGCACGCAAATGATTCTCTCAATTCACTGCAATATTTTGAGATTTTGGAGTAAACTGTGTATTAAGACCATTCACCATTTCATTCTCAATTATTTATCAACTACAAAATTGGTTGAATATACGAGGAGTGATTATAGGATTAGTGAATATATTAATTAAAATTGGTAGGTAAGTATGCCCTTATATATAATGTAATGGGGCATTCCATCTCAACTCAGTCAACTTACTCTGTTTCATTTCATAGTAATTTCATTTCATTTCAAGTACTATATGAATAAAAAAAGTCTAGAGATTTTGATTGCCTTAGCACCACTGGTTTGTCTCATATTTTTGAGAGAAGCTGAATTTGTCAAAAATGCATTTTACGAACCAATGGACGGATTCAAATGACCAACGAATGATTTTGGCTGTCTTTTGAAATATATTCCGAATAAAAATATTTCAGTATAGCAGAAACGTTTACTAACACATTTTTAGATTTTTCATTTTCCAAATCAAGGGTTTTTGGCAAGGGCCAGTGGAAAATGGAAAATTTTAATAATTTTTTCGGCATCATTTCAAAATGGAAGTCGTTGATGACGAAATTGGCTGAGTTGACTAATTTTGATGAATAAAATTATCGGGCCATCTTCACGGTCAAATTGCACTCTTCTTGATTCCAAACTATTATCACAACGTCTCGAGCTACACTGGGTGCTCATCTTCAGGTGACATCTGTCAATTAGTTATAAAATTCTGTTATTATATAAATAAATGCAGAAATTAAAATTAAACACACCTTTCATTGATTAAATATTAACATCTCGGAAAAGTAGTAGATGTTTCCGTCAAAATACTAAAGGACCATAACCTAAAATTTGAAAAAGTTTATCTTTAGCATAATACTCCAATCATTTGATATAAAAATTCAAATTTTAGGTAATGGTCCTTTAGTATTTTGACAGAAACATCTACTACTTTTCCGAGATTTGAATATTTAATTAACGCAAGATACGTTTAATTTTAATTCACAAATTATAATTCAAATTTATTTATTCTTTATTTATATATTTATGTAATAACAGAGTTTTATAACTAATTGAGAGATGTCACCTGAACATGAGCACTCAGTATAGCTTGAAACGTTGTGATAATAGTTTAGAATGAAGAAGAGTGCAATTGGACCGTTAAGATAGCCCGATAATTTGATTCATCAAGTTTATATAACGTACCGTTGGAATACCCCTAAATTGGGCTGAGTTGACATTGAATGTCCGATATGCCTTCAATTTGAATAGTCAATTTGATTATTATTTTTTCAGAGAAGCCAAAGTTATGTATAATTGATATTTTTTAGGTTGTAATTGTGCTTATTGAAGATTCAGCACATACTGGCACCTATAAAACATTATGATCGCTGTTGCAATCCACGTAAACTGGAGAATCACAATAGAAGAGGAAAGGGATTGAGGGCCCCATATATAAGACGTATGTGCCATATGGCACAATACAAGTCTGACAAAAAAGTTGTATGTATTCCTATATATGTATAAAATATATGTATAAAATATATGTTGGAATATATCTCTTATATATGATGCATACATTTGTGATATATTTTCATGTACTAGTCAATGTATCCTTTCATACATACGTCATACATGAGCTCATGTACGAGAAGTAGATGATGATATATTTATTCATGTATGACATATATGGCAAAATATATTTTGTAGATACATGGAAATGTATAAAAGTAAATATATACTTCGTATACGATGGTATGTAGGTGTGATATATTTTCCCGTATATATTTTCATGCATGACAAATTAGATGTTAAGAATATGTGAGATCATGTATGAGAGCATATATGAAAACATATATGAGCACATATATAAATAGGGGCGCGGCCACTCAGGAGTCAAATCCGTCACACCTTCTGAATTATGACGGTCATAAGAATTCCCAATTGAAAATTGCCAACTTACAACTGCCACTGCAAAGTTTCCAACTGAAAATGGCCAAATCGAGATTGCTAATCGAAAATTGTCAATTGAAAATTGCTAATAAAAAATTGCTAATCAAAAATGCCCAATTAACAAGTGCCAATCAAAAATCTCCAATTAAAAATTGTGAATTAGCAATTTCAAAGTAAAAATTGACAATTGGAAATTGTGAATTGTAAATTCCCAACTGACAATTGCCAATAAAAAACTGCCGATGAAAAATTTGCTAATTCAAAATGGTCAATTACAAATTGCCAATTAAAAATTGTCAATTAAAAATTTCAAAGTAAAAATTGCCAACTGAAAATTGCCAATGAGACACTGCCAATCAAAAATTACCAATTGAAAATTGCCAATAAAAAATTGCCAATGAAAAATTGCCAATTAAAAATGGTCAATTGAAAATTCCCAATTAAAAATTCCCAATGAACATTTCCCAATTGAAAATCGCTCACTGAAAGTTGCAAAGAAAAAATTGCCAATTGAAAATTGCCAATTAGAAATTGCCAATCAAAAATTGCCCATTAAAAATTGCCAATTGAAAATTGACAATTGAAACTTGACAACTGAAAATTGACAATTGAAAATTGACAATTGAAAATTGACAATTGAAAATTGACAATTGAAAATTGACAATTGAAAATTGACAATTGAAAATTGACAATTGAAAATTGACAATTGAAAATTGACAATTGAAAATTGACAATTGAAAATTGACAATTGAAAATTGACAATTGAAAATTGACAATTGAAAATTGACAGTTGAAAATTGACAATTGAAAATTGACAATTGAAAATTGACAATTGAAAATTGACAATTGAAAATTGACAATTGAAAATTGACAATTGAAAATTGACAATTGAAAATTGACAATTGAAAATTGACAATTGAAAATTGACAATTGAAAATTGACAATTGAAAATTGACAATTGAAAATTGACAATTGAAAATTGACAATTGAAAATGGACAATTGAAAATTGACAATTGAAAATCGACAATTGAAAATTGACAATTGAAAATTGACAATTGAAAATTGACAATTGAAAATTGACAATTGAAAATTGACAATTGAAAATTGACAATTGAAAATTGACAATTGAAAATTGACAATTGAAAATTGACAATTGAAAATTGACAATTGAAAATTGACAATTGAAAATCGACAATTGAAAATTGACAATTGAAAATTGACAATTGAAAATTGACAATTGAAAATTGACAATTGAAAATTGACAATTGAAAATTGACAATTGAAAATTGACAATTGAAAT